>CM060951.1:177373072-177893072 GCA_030765055.1 Mantis religiosa
CTAAAATTTACCTACAGAAACGTTATTAAGACACGTTAAACCGAATACGTGAATGTGTGAATGGGAAAATAATTTATGTATCAATTGATGAGACAACCTATTCAGAGGGGCGTTATGTAGCCAATGGTACGCTAGAAGCTACTAGTACCGGACAAATTTTTCTTCTGACCTCAAAGGCTATGGAAGCTGTTAAACACTGTCAGATATGCAAACTGTTCGATAAATCCATGTTCTTATTGTGGCCTAGTGGAATACAGCATGACAACGTGCATCTCTTCCTAGTAGATGCGGCGCCTTACATGGTTTAAGGCGGCAAAATCGATCCAATCAATTTACAGTAAGATGTTGCATGTTACGTGTTTGGCCCATTCTTTCATCGAATTGCAGAACAGGTCAGATTAACATTTCCAGAAGTAGATACACTAATTTCCACAGTAAAGAAAATATTTTTGAAAGCGCCAACCCGAACCACGTATTTCAAAGAAAAAGCCCCTAATGTAGCTTTGCCCCCGGCACCAATTTTAACACGGTGGGGTACATGGTTAACCGGATGTATATACCACTGTAACAATTTTCAAATAGTGAGAGAACTGGTGAATAGCTTAGAGAGGGTAGATTCCACGGCAATCCAGAGCGAACAGGACTTGTTTTTTGATACTCAAATTAGCTTTCATTAAATAAAACTTTACAGTTTTGACGGATACCAAAACCCGCCTTCAAGAAAGTGGCATGGAATTGGATAAGGCGATTGAGTTAGTTAAGATTGCGGAAGAGAGGATACAAAATGTAAAAGGGGACAAAATTAGACAAACTAAAATTTGTGTTGGACAAAAATAAAGGATACCAAGCAGTTTGTCAAACTGCCGATATCCTATCGGGAGGAAACTTCAGAACTGATACCTTTTAACAGGATTTAACAGGCAGTGACATAGTGTGTTTCAAATATGCACCTATAACATCTGTAGAAATGAAGAGAAGTTTCTCAAAGTATAAAACAGTTTTAGCTGATAACCGCCGTTTCTTTACTTTTGATAACTTGAAGATGACCATGGTGGTGTACTGCAACGCTAAGTAAGGTATGTTTGGCTAATGGGTACAGTAACTTGTTTTCTTCATATTTATAATATTGAAAATGACCTGATGAATTTTGAATTTATTTATTATTTAGTAGCAATAATTGCATTATTTACTAAGAAAGTTCATTTTAAAATGTGGTTATTCGAACCATATATTCATTATTTGTCTGTGACTGTTATTAATTTATTATTATGAAAGAAATTGTTAACTTTTGTTAGGTCATTTTTTACATTTTATGATCATTTTTTATATTTTAAGCGTATTTTATAGCTCATTTTTAGAGAATTTTTAGGTGAAAAACCTCCGGACTCTAGTTATTTACATTGCATCTATGAGAGTCTGTTATTTTTCAGGTTATCGAAGAAAATCACATGTTTCTCCCTTTGTTGTTAAACAACTCTAAGTGGAAAAGTGCAGAAAATACTTTAAATTAACACATTGTAATACATTTTACATAATTTCAACTCCCATACAGGGTAAGTGAATTAACGAGTGATTTTGAAATAAAGATAATGTCTTTGTAAGCCACTATATATAGAATGATATAGCTTCTTATCATATGCATAGTTGTGGCACTTGAGAATATTAAGAGTGAAGTATAGTGAAATAGTGAAATTTAGTGTTAGGTAGTTTGATAACTAAAACGGGCCCCATGCACACACACACACACACACACACACACACACACACACACACACACACACACACACACACACACACATACACACTCTAACTGATTATGGTAATTTTCTTTCCTTAATATGCCACCTCACCAACATATTACATTATATACTTACGAATTAAATATAATGACAATTAAATTAACATACGGTTAAATAGATATATTTTATAATCGTTATAAGTATATAAAGGATATGTAACTTTATAAAAAAATTAGACATTCAAAACACATTCTTGGAAAATGTTTCTGTCATATCCTGGAAAACTATATATAATGTTTATAGGGTTTCTTTTTTATTTATGTGTTACAGAAGCACCCAATCGGGACAGTGGCCCATTTTTATTTCGTGGTTATTAAAGGGAGGCCGCGCCATGGCTGAGTCGTTAGACCACTTGGCTCTCACCAAGGCGCCACTCCGGCCCATTGTGAGCTCCATAGGTTCACCAACTTACCAGCTTGCCAAATATCTGACCACGTTATTGAATCCTCTCGTAGGCTCCTGTCACCATCATGTTAGGAATTCCAGTCAGTTTGTCCAGGCGATTTCATCTCCCAGGAAAATTCTGAAGACTTCCTAGTAAGTTTCGATGTCGAGTCCCTGTTCATCAGAGTGACCCTTGAAGACTCACTTAAGCTCATATTAGACCATTTTCCACAGGACATCATCAAGCTCTTCCGACACACGCTCACTTCCACGTAATTTACCTACAATGGTCAGTTTTTGAACAGGTGGACGGAGTAGCCATGGGCTCTCCTCTCTCACCTGCCATCGCAAATTTCTTCATGGAGAACTTTGAACATGGTGCACTGGATACTGCACCAGACAAGCCGAAGGCATTCTTTAGATATGTAGATGACACTTTTGTTGTGTGGCCCCACGGGAAAGAAAAACTCGCCAACGTTTTAGACCATCTTAACAGCCTACACAAGAACATCCGGTTCACTATGGATGTCGAGAACAATGGTTCCCTTCCCTTGCTGGATGTGTTGGTCTACAAGAAACCTGATGGCAGTTTGGGCCACAAAGTATAGAAGAAGCCAACCCACACAAACCGATACTTAGATGCCTCCTGTCACCATCATCCGACACAGAAGAAGACAGTCATGTCCACCTTGTTTCACCGGGCACTGGACATAGCAGATGAGGATAATATCGCCCAAGAAATTCAATATCTTCGTACCATTCTATTACAGAATGGCTACAGCAACCGTGACATTAGGGAGGTTCATAGAAGAGTCTTACGCAACAGATCCAATCGCTCACAACATCACCCAGCAACAACCCTGATAACTACCAAGGCTGATAGCAAGGCTGTCATCCCCTTCTATGCTTCCGTTTCAAACAAGATTTCCCGAATTCTCTCCAGATTCAACATCCGAACTTACTTTGTCGCTCCCAAGAAAATTCAGCAGCACCTTAGGCAGGTGAAAGATCCTCCTTTGCTCAAGGTCCCAGGAGTTTACAAAATTCCATGTGAATGTGGACGGGTATACGTGGGACAAATAGGGCGGATAATTGAGGAATGATGCAAGGAGCACCAGCGTAACATCAGATTCCTACAACCTGAAAAGTCAGCAGTAGCCCAACATTGCATAGAGCAGGTCTATAAAATGGACTTCAACAACATTACTGTCCTGGAACAAATCGACAAATACTTTGACAGGGTCATTAAGGAGGCCATTCAAATAAAAGCAAATCCGTTAAACTTCAATAGGGATTCCAATCTTCAACTGAGCCCAGCCTGGACACCGGCCATCAAAAGCATTTTGACTGCAGACTCCAAGTGCACGGTTCAAGTGATGGACCTTGCAGAAAACGACAGTAACTCCAACCACATGCGTTCAGTGACAAACCTCACAAAAAACGCATAAGCCGATGGTAGCTATGTCCATCGCCAGCCGAGGCAATCCAACATTGTCACTCGGGCATTGGCCAGGGCAGGGCATGCTCCGCCCACCGATCAACATATGAATAGGGTCACGTTTCGCCCAAACAAAGATTTTAAACAAAACTGCAACGTACCCCCAGCAGATCACTAAAAATCATACCTGACTCACTTTGCAGGTTAAGCCGCAAAGCGGCTAGATACTGCGGCAGAAGACACCCGGACGGGGAAAAAGAAAAATAGCCCCACCCGACCAGGACTACCTCTGGACCTCTGGACCTGCACCTGCTCTTGGCCCTTGGCTAGCAATTACTCAGTTCCTGATGAAGGCCATAGAGTGTAAAATGGCTGAAAGATTGATCTTCATAAATTTGACGTGGCTGATCACCCGTGAAGCCTTAATCAATAACGCTCGCCGCGAAAGCTTCAAGTCTTACAATGAGTAATATTCTAAGATTTTTACGCATTCTTTGATACCACAGTGTTCACTTATTACAGAAACATTTAAATCCTTAATACGAGATACCTATTCGCAGGTCCAAAGATTAACCTCTGTAGAAGGTGAATGCAGTCTGTAACCTAAGATAAATCCTTTTCTCAGTTGCTATACAAAATATTTGTTGACTGCTTTCTAATGCAGTTATATCTCTCTTTATGCACTTATTTAGCATACCCAGCAATGAATTTGATTATAATTAAGCCTGCAGCGCAACAGCTATTTCCTGGCCAGCACCTGCCACCTAACCGCTGTCTTCCACCTCTGCCAACAAAAGGAATAATAGCCTGTGTGTATATGAATAGGTTGCAGTACTGGAATGTGATATGTGACCAGCGCTCCTAACCCCTCCGGCCGGTGTATGTAGTTTTCGGAACTGGGGTCCACCTCTTCTTAATCAAGTAGCTCCTCAGTGAGCCCCTAAGAGTCCCAACGAGTCTGAGTTGATTATAATATATGAGGGGAGGAAAAACATATCCATTTTACCCGTGGGATTTTAAAACAACGTATCGTGCCATTATAAGTTCATTCTCTTTTGCATTGTGCTATTTATTAAAACGGCAACACCTATGCACTAGCATGTTTATGTTGTTTGGAGAAACATTGACATTTATATTATTTTACCTACATATTCTGTGGATCAATAACAATTGTGGCATTCTCGAAGAAGTGTCAAAACGTTCTTCAAAAGTAGGTATCTTCTTTTATATTGCAATGTGTTGTAAAATATAAGTTTTGTAATAATTTTACTGCTTTCGTAATTCATGAGTTTAAACTATATAGGTAACATTTTATAGTCCATGTCTGCCAAAAGCGAAAGGACCTTTTAAGTGGTAAACGCATTATCAAAATCAGTTGAAATATGTGATATATTACTCTATGCAGAGTCATGTATACACGGTCACCTACTTACCTACCTACCTACCTACCTACCTACCTACCTACCTACCTACCTACCTACCTACCTACCTACCTACCTACCTACCTACCTACTTATCTATCCATTTACTGCCTGCCTGCCTGTCTACCTATCATCCTGCCTGCATTAGGAGGTCGTAAAGTGAGGTAAGCAGTGACACAGTGATTGGAGAAAAATAAGTAAGACCATTAGTAATATATAGACACATATAAGATAAAGCGTTAGGACTTGTGGAAATTAAACATGTTATTACAACGTGTAATATGTGAGAGAAAAAAATTGGGAATTGAAAGTGCTGTAGCGTTATAAAATATAAAAGCATGGTTAAAATTAAATAATTTTCAAGTATGATTACCATTGAGAAAGAGTAAATGATTATGACGCGAAAGACAGTAATCTTGCTGCTTCATCCTCTTTGATACTTTTGCATATGATGCCAAATCGTTTTCCAAGAGGACCTCACTCAAACCATTTAGCAAATCCAAGAATTTCTTCGCGTGCACCAGGGCTCTATTTCCTAGTTAACACCAGCTGCTGCTGGAAAAGCTAAGGCCGTCAGTCATTGTTACTCTCCAATTGAAGTCGTCGTGGGGTACCAGCTTCCCATTGACACAGCAGGTTTATGTTTCATACCGCAGATGCAGACAGCATTATAATCTGCCTTCTCATCCATTCATACTGGTAGACCTACTCGATTTATTATGAGCTATGATTTGAACCAAATAATCGTGTAGGAGGAAGTCCTCTACCCTAAAGAGGACCGATACACTCAACATGTGTTCCCCTTAGCAAAAGTTCCGTGTTGTATGCGTGGTGTATGACCCTCAACACCAGACATGACACCAAACTATCACTAAACTAGAAAGATACTGGAATATTCCTAACATCCAGATATTTAAGCGCTGCTCCGGAATTCATCAAACAGCTCAAAGCTACTTAATTCTGCTTCATTTATCAAGGGAAGGAACAACCACGACGCGGTTTCAAACGATACCACATTAAGTTCACCTGGCAAGTATCCGTGCAATGTCCTGTGAAGCCGTACCTGTCAACGTCACAATATCCTACCTCTGAAAATCCGTTACAATGTTCAGTTCTTCAGCATAGTACAGTTTCCCTCCAATATGCCACTCTATTTATAAGTTTTAAAATTTTTGGCTTGCCATGAGCTTCACCAAATGGAGTGGCGAAAGCAGAATTGGGAAAACTGGGAATTAGAGGGATAATGGTGGGAAGGGTGTTAAAATATTAGGCGAGAATTAGGAGTTTAGATCAGCAGAATATTCTGCGTCAATGTTTGGTAGTACAGGAAAGACTAAATCAGAAAGTTTCATGGCTATATAGGATAAAGGAAATTATCTTAAAAATAGGGTTGGGTGTCATGTGGGAAAACCAGGAATTATTGCAAAGTGGATTTTGGAAAGATCTTAGGTTAAGAACGGAAGATATTGAAAGGCAAGAAATGTTAGGAAGCTTCAACTTGAAAAGCTCACTGGTAATTTACAGAGAGATGAAAGTGATGTGGAACAGGGAAAATACATTGATATTTGTGATAAAGCAGCAAGAGAAGGCTTTGTATGGGTCAGAACAGGGGTGGTAAAACTGAAGGGTTTGGGAGGAGGGAGCGATCTGGAGAAATGCCCATTGTATCACCAAAGGGATAAAGAATGGCATTTGCTTTTAGAATGTGAAGAAACTAGGTTGCTTAGGGAGAAGATAGGTAAAAAAGAATGGGCAAGGCTGCCAAAACAAATTCAAGCAATGAAGTTAATGAATGTAAAAACTAGGACAAATTTAATTGAAATTGGGAACCTTTTGGACAAAATAAGAGCCAAATGGTTGAGGAACATAAGTAAATATGACGAAAATGAACATGAAGTTATTTTAGAAAAGTTGCCAATAGGAACCCTTTAGCTCTACAACCTCAGAGTTTGAGTCTATTGGGTCCAAGGGTAACCAGAAACTCAGTGTAGTAATAAGTATGTAAATGTACAATAATTTGTAATTGAAATGGAAATAAAGATTACTTACCTACTTACTTACTATTTATACGTTTTATGGAAAATGCAAGAAAATCATAGAAATTCTCGAATTCAAAGATGCCGATACATCGTATACATATCACGTGTGCCTACAAGAGTTCATTCTCATCCAAAATACTCGCTCTTCACAATGCACATTGATGGTAGCCAAATTGTTACAGCTTGCAGGATCATCTCCACGACTATAACGACTTTATTATTCCCATCTACGTATCGGCCAACGGTAATGACGTCATTAAAAGTTCTCACACGTACTTGTCATCTACGTCACAAAACCTATAACATATCGTGTCCATTTTGACATCGAGGAAGAAGACGATCAAAATTTAAACCGCAGTGTACTTGTACACCAATTTAACGCAATTTTCCTGCGTGAACGTAAATAATGCTAAACAATGTGCAAAATAACATGTGTGATTCAGTTGGGTTAGTATCTCGGACGTAAGACAAAGGAGACAGGGTCAGGTGGCACACGTTTTATTCCAGATGACAGCTTTATATAGCTGATTTAATTATGAAATCTGGATTTACCTTGCATCGCCTTTTCAAGCGGCAACATTCCTGAGGTATCATCCGTATAAGTATCTGACACTGTATCGCGATTAGTATTGTCACCTGAACATCGGAACTCCCGATAGAACCAGCTGGCAGGTAGGGGCGAGCCGGGAACCGTTCAGGCCACGCCTACCCATTTATTTCTGTGGGGCTCACTGAGGGGATGGTTAGAAATGTATCACGAGCCACTCTACCGCCTCTTTCCCCTCCCCCTGACGTCTGGAACAATCGAAGCTTCGAAATGTAGCGATCTGCCTATATAAGCGACGCATTGGACGGCTCAAGATTTCTTAGTCGGATCGAGAGAGAGATTTGTACTGCAAGGCGCCGAGTAGCGAGTGTGGATTGTAATTGTGAGAGTTACGCAATTGTCTGTGGTACGCGATTTGTGAGTGTACTACCTGTAATTCGGTGGAAATAAAGAACTATTTGTATTCCTGCAACTTGGACTTTCAATTCTACGAACCCACAAAGTCACAGTATGTACTGGCCTGGACTATGCTACTGAGGGGGTTCAACACGGATCGACACGGCCAAACTTGATCAATTGTACCTATGCCACCAAGTGGGGCATCCCCGGGAGGAAAGATGAGGCGAGAGGAGACGGAGGGCGGCTGTTACAATGAGCTACGACAGAGCAGAGAGAAGGGTCCCTACATTTTACCAGTTGGAAACTCCCCGGCAGGCCAGTACAACAGGCATCCCACTCTGAAATGGTCTATCAGGCCGGCCAGAAGACCGGAGACCGTCTTACCGGAGGAGGAAGTATTTATAGGGAGTATATCATCCTGCCATGCACCGCCGAGACACCCGCCGACACTTCTACCCCGAAAGAGACCACCAGATGAGAGATGATGTGAAATGATAATGGAGATAAAATGGATGAACAGGAAATTCGGAGGATGTAATTAACCTACCCAGCATTTGCCTAGCAACCCCGGAAAACCCCGATAAAACCCCTGGGCCAGGTAGTCCGGTCATTGGAATCAAATATGGGCTTCCCGAATTTATCACAGACAAAACCGCCTCAGCCATAGCCACTCAGTGCGGTGAATATGATGCTCACTTCACACCATCTTACATCTTGTTCCACCTTCAATATTCCTCGAGCTTAGATCCTGCGTCGTCAAAATCAGATATCTCAGTGTTTTGTGCTTTTAATTTCACTCTGTGTGTCTGCAACCAGGTAAATTTGAACTCACAAATCTGTTTGACTGAGCAATTTATGGGCGGTGAATCTGAAATTCTTGATTCGTGATTGAGAGGCTGCGTTTCTGTGTTAGAAGTTTACAGTTTGCAGTTATTATGGTAATTTTCCTAGCTTTCGAGGAATGTACACAGCCTTGACAACAATAATCTTCCTTAAAAGTACCCAACAGAGGTCTGGATCCCCGTAAACATAATCTGTACTCGCAAAATTGTGTTTGGGCGAAGGTAAAAGGTTCCTTTAACATCCGTGAATGCAAAATTGGTATTTTGGTTTTCTCAACAATTACTCTAGTGGTTTACATTAAATTACTATATATTTAAGATGTCTGTATGATGTATGTTTTAATTTGTTTTGGGGCTAGCCTACGAAGTCCTTTACATTCCAAATGATTTGTTTTTATACTTGTTAAACCAGAAGAGAGAGAAAAACGTACTATGCAGAAACTTTCTTTTGAACCACACAATTTCTGCTTCATAAAAGTGTAGCGTTAATGTATTTGCAAGATATTCTTTGAAAGGGTAGAGTGAGACTGAAAAATTCAATGCCACAGTCGGGATTTGAACCACGGATCTTCTGGTCTCCGTCCAGCTGCTCTTAACCATTGAGCTACTATGGGCAACATGCCAACATGACATTAAATTCTCCAACTGACTCGTGTTTTTCCCGGTAAACCATCAGTAGTTCACATAAACACATGAGACAACTACCTTAATGGCGACTTACTATGCTGTAAGTACTTTAAGTCCCGGCTTTATAGTTCGAACCACTATTAGGTCAATTAATGGAAATTAATTGTTCTTTCACACTAGAAGTGTGTAGGACGCCTTATGACAGGATAGAGCCAGACTGAAAAATTCAATGCCATAGCCGGGATTTGAACCACGGATCTTCGGGTCTCCGTTCTGGTGCTCCTAACCATTGAGCTACAATGGGCAACGTGCCAACTTGATATTAAATTCTCCAAGTGACTCTTGTTTTTCCTGGTAAACCACTAGGAGATCTCATAAGCACATGAGACAACTACCTTAATGGCGACTTACTAAGCTGTAAGTACTTTAAGGCCCGGGTTCATAGTTCGGACCATTATTAGATCAATTAATGGAAATTAATTGTTCTTTCACACTAGACGTGGTAGGACGCACTATGAAAGGGTAGAGTCAGACTGAAAAATTGAACGCCACAGTCGGAATTTGAACCACGGATCTTCTGGTCTCCGTCCAGCTGCTCTTAACCATTGAGCTACTATGGACAACGTGCCAACATGACATTAAATTCTCCAAGTGACTCTTGTTTTTCCTGGTAAACCGCTAGTAGTTCTCATAAGCACATGAGACAAATACCTTAATGACGACCTACTAATGTACTTTATGGCCCGGGCTTCATAGTTCGGACCACTGTTAGGTCAATTAATGGAAATTAATTGTTCTTTCACAGTAGCCGTGTGCAGGACACACTATGAAATGGTAGAGTAAGACTAAAAGATTCAATGTCATAGTCGGGATATAAACCACGGATCTTCTGGTCTCCAGATTTTCTGGTCTTTCAGTCAGACTCTACTCTTAGCGCGTCCTACACCAGGCTTGTGTGAAAGAACAATTAATTTCCAAGATATTCTTTGCTGTCCGTTTGAGTTTTATGGTTTTCAACTATATTTCTTCCAAACTAGGACATTATTGGCTTATTCTCATGGGCCTACAAGAGTTATGTCATTAGAAATGCATCATATAGCTATTTCTTTTTAAAACACTCACTGTTGGTTTCAACATATGGAATTCCTCCTTATTTCGACAAGAAGTGTGCAATGATCTCAATTAACGAGAAGTAGACAGAAGAACAAAACCTAATAATAAAAACAACTTTGAGCTTTTGTTCAATCTGTACAGTGCAACTTTGAAAATATGCGATTTTTCTTTCTTCCTACATGCGTTTGTTAGTAATAGAAACTGGCTTTCTAACAGGCGTATCATGTATTCTGAAGTACGCATACAACCAAGTTCACTTTCCTTAATTGAAAATATTATCTAGTCAATAGCAGTATCCTAAGCAATGTAGAATCGCTTTTATAATATGTGATTTTGCTGGGCAAAGAAAGTTCTCTGTGGAAGTCGCCAAATTTTATTATTTTAGTTATAGTTGTTATTTACTATGAAATATTCTGACATATGCATGTTGAATTAACGTATTGCTAATATTTTTATTACTGTTTTTCGCCCAGTGTTGCAAGCTGAGTTTTGTAATACTGGCAATTACTTAATGTTTGAGTAAAGCAGATTCTCCAAATGAAAGAAATTATATCTTAGACACGATTTTGCTTTTATACAAATAGATGAAAAAAGAAGAAATTTTCTTTATGAATTTAACTATAATTAGCATTAATAATACCATATATTTTCAAAAGTAATCCAAATATTACTGGAGAATATAAAATTACCTAGAAACACACAACCTTATTGCTTAGTTCACATGAAAGAAGCGTATTTAGCATTTCCTGTAAAACACATCTTCTGGGCTATAAATTTGTTTTATACTTCTGCAGAAGTTGTTATAATATTTACCATTAACCTTTCCTTCATGCAGCCAAGTAAGCTTTCACATAATCCTCGCTATAACTCCTTAGTTATAGCCGGGTTGGCGCAGTAGTTTCGTTCTCGGTTCCCGTGTGAAGTGTCCCGAGTTTGATTACCTTGAAGCTTATTAGTGGGTAGCGCAGGGTAGAGCAAAGAGGTACTCTTAGGGTATGCGTGGATATGTATGAGTAAGGATGTTTGTAATGACACTGGAATGCCCGTTTCAAACTGGTTTAATGACAGCTTCTTTTCATCATAACATCAAACCCGAAGTTGCCGAATGCTTAGTACGCGACAACACTTAAATTTTTTATTCACGTATGAACCGACAAATATCTCCTCTCGTCGCTTCTAGTCTGCCTTCGCCCAAGACAGAGGCAGATGACCGTCTTAATGGCTTGCCTGCCACGAACTGCCTCTCCCACACTGCCCCTGTGTGACTTTCACCTCTTGAAGTCCACTTGTGACTATTTTGTCAATTGTGATTATTAGTCTCGGTTATACCATTATTAAGGGTCCGAACAATTCTTTTCAAACGGAGTCAAGTGTTACCAATTTAGAGTTCTGTTACTCCCATGTTTTTGTTACACGATTCAATCAACTGTTCGTGTCGTAACAAATATACAATATCCCTTTGAAATTCATTACTATTCTTCACTCACTGCATTCCTTAATTTCGGTATGAACCTGCTCTGGGTTTGGCGATTTTATGTCGGCCCTATCCACGCCTTCACCTCTATCTAACACATGTGAAGTGTCCCCTATACCCAACGTGGTTCGGAGTCCACGGTTTAAGCTGTGGGTCCTCTCACCTCATTGTCATTTGCACTATCACCCTATCATTAGAGGCAATGGACACCGCCCTCCTCCTGAGAAATGCCTCCATCTGAGAAATGGGTCCAGACATCATTTGGTGGGGCGAGGTTATCCAGAAGGCCAAGATTGCCATATGGAGACTGTTGGTAACCAACCAACTCCTTAGTTATTTGCTGTTATTGTTCCAGAATTTAATCGGAGTCAGCTGATCGACCAGTGCCTTGGGCTCATACACGCAATATCATTACTTTCTCTCTGCATACATTATTTATGTACTAAGAACTTAAGAACAATAATGTTTATCATAAAAATGCACGTCATATCCAGTTTTTTCAAAGAGTATAGTCATTCATCAGAAACAAACATTTTCTAGCAAGTGTATTATGATATTAAATATTCTGTGTCTAGATCCATATTCAATTACACAGAACACACCTTTAACAAAGACACAGTGAAGGATATAGATACATGTATCGGAAATGAGCAATGTATTAAACTGAAATTCCGAGAAAAGGAAAAAGCAGTTCAAAACTGTATTTTTATAGATATATAAAGAAAGTAACTCCAGAGTTCGTGTAGTTATCTTCTTCAGCACATAAAGTGTGTAAAACTGATGAACATATTTTTAAAATATCAGAGCTCGTTTTCAAACTATTTTGAACGTTTTTGCATTCAAATTTGTTTTTGTATATGAAAATTAGAAATATACATAATTCTATCGGCGACTGCACTATTTCACTGGACACTTGTTTTAATTCATATTGTCACCTAATTATCGGAAGGCAAGGCCAGCTATCAGCAGGGTAGGGCCAGACGGGAAACATTCAGACCACGCCTACCCATTTGTCTCGTGTCACTAACTGAGGGGATGATTAGAAGAGCGGCACGAGCCCTGTACCGTCTCTTACCCCTCCCCTGACGCCTGGAACTTTCGGGATGATTCATTGCACCGCGAGACTTCCAGAAACGGCGATCTTCCCTATATAAGGCCTACAGTTTGCGAGTCAGTTCAGTTCTTGTCGAGCAGCCGTGAGGAGCGCTGCGTGAGCGCACGGACTGGTAGACGATGTACGTGTATCAGAGGAGTCGTACGTAACTGTGAGTGTAGAGTGGACCTGTGACAGACGAACTGGTGAATTGTAATTGTGTGCGCTACGTAATTCTATGTAATCGACAAGTGTTCCGACTGTAATGCGGTGGAAATAAACAACATTTCGAGTTTGCGCAATTGGACTTTTAATGAAATGTGTCATGTTTAACGCCCGCTTTTACTACATACGGCACCGCAGGCGATTGGACTTTTAATTTCACGAACCCACAAAGTCACAATATTGTGACTTTGTGGGTTCGTGAAATGATAAAACGAGGTTACAAAACAAAAAAACTACACTTTATTCTCCTAGCAAATATATTCGTCACATCACAATTTGCTAGCTAACCTAAAACTGTTTATTTTACCAACTCTACATTCAACTGTCTGTCGCTACCGGTAACGATTGGTTCCGAAGTTTTCCGAATCTCCACCGGCTTCGGCTTCGGCTTCGCGAGTCTATCGCCAAGGCGACACTGCTCCCTCCTCAAGGCTGGTCGTCCCGAACAGCGCCTTCGTAGCGGGCCAGGCGATCCAGGTGTACCACCAACATCTTTCCTCGGGGCACCTTCTGGATGCGGTAGACCACGTCGTTAATCCTTTTCACCACACGTTACGGTCCTTGCCATCTCTGCTGAAGCTTTGGGCAGCGTCCCTTGGTCCGGGTCGGGCGGTACAACCAGACCAGGTCACCTTGCTGGAACCCTTGGCTGTTGGCTTGCCTGTCGTACCGGGTTTTCTTGCGGTCGCTCGCCTTCTGGATGTTCTGGCGAGCCATCTCGTGCATGTCGTGGAGGTGGTCCACCAAGTACTCCACATCCCTCAAGAGTGGCCCTAAGTCTGCGTCCGCCAGCTGCTCCCTCCTCAGGCCTGCGCTATCCCAGCCATCCGCAGTCACTACCGTGACTACTCGAACTGCTGCAGCACGCTCCTTCTCCTCCACTCTTGTGCATTGGCCGCACTCTTCTGGACAGGGTCTTCGGGACATAGCGTCTGCGTTACCGTGACTCTTCCCTCTGCGATGTTCCGAGGTACTCCTGCTGCCTCTGGATCAAACCTGCTGCCCGGCCTTCCGGTCGCACCGTCATCATCACCTCGCTCCTCGCGGGGACAACCACGTCTTCGTTCAAGATGACCCTACCGATTCCATGGCGCTTTTCAGTTTGACGAAGTATAACCTCTTCTCCGTTGAGCCGTAGGACCTTCCTGCCGACGTCCACCGTCGCCTCGTGGCTCCTGAGGGCATCCAGTCCCAGGATCACCTCCTCAGCCACCTTCGCGACGAACACCCACAGACGCACGGCACTCCGTCCCAAGGTCAACTGCAGCAGGGCCTCCTTCTCCACAGGCATGGTGTCACCCGATGCTGTCACAAGTTCGTATGGTCCGCTCGGCTTCCTCGTCGGCAAACCCTTCGCCACGTCAGGGCTGATGATGGTCACGGCCGCCCCGGTGTCCACCAGCACGCGGCACGGCTTTCCTCTTACCCAACCGTCCGCGATGAGGCTGTCATCCATACGCCGGCTGGCGGCGCGCAGTGTCACTCGAGGGGATGGTGGTAATGGCGCCGACGTACCCCTCTTCACGCCGGGCCATACTCGTATTCCGGCTGCTCTTCCTGGTGTGGGCAGTCTCTCCGCAGGTGTCCGGGCTGTCCACACCCCCAACACAGGCCACTAGGTGTTCGACGGCGTCCCTCAGCTGGTCTTCTGTCTCCGGCGTAGCGGACACTCCTCGTTCTCGACGTCGGGATAGATGCTACCTTGGCCGCCTCCATCCTTAATGCCGCTGTCAGCGCCTCGTGGATGGTTTTATAATCGCCGAGCATTAGGCGCTGACGAATCTCCGTGTCCCGTACCCCGTCGACAAAATTGTAGGCGGCTTCCCGGGATACGAACTCCAGTGGCAGGTCAACCAAGGCCATGCTAGCCAGCTGCTCGATCGCTATGGCTAACTCCTGCAGCGTCTCCCCCGGCTGCTGCGACCTTGCCTGTAGTTGGCTGCGGTACGCTGCGGCTAAGCGGTGGTTCCCGAAACGATTCTCCAGGGCCTCCCAGATGTCCTTGGACGCCGTCGTCGTCTGCACCGCGTTTAAGATTTCCGCGGCCCGTCCCTGGAGGCTGGCTATAAACTGTGTGGCCTCCTCCTCCGGTGACCATCTGTTGTGCTTGGTCACTGTGTCGAACTAGCGGCGGAAGACCTCAAATGTTGACGCGCCTTCATATTTCGGAGGTTTGACGCGCGCCGATGTTGTGTCGCGTCCCGGTGCGTCAGCCTTCAAATCCTTCAGTCTCCTGCCGACGACATCCTCCACCATGGCGTTCAGGGACTTGACGCTGCTGTCGGCCTTTCCCTCCAGGTTGTTTACGCGGTTCGCGAGGTCTTCGACGTCTTCAACCATGGCGTTCAGGGACTTGGCGTTATTGTCGGCCTTTCCCTCCAGGTCATTGAAGCGGTTCGCCAGGTCCTCGACGCGCTCGTCCACTTGGCCCATCCGCTTGCCCAGCTCCGTCACGTTATCCCTCACGCCGGCCAACTGTTCCTCAAATTTGGCGGCGAGGACCTCGTTCGCCTCCTTCATTTCCGTGGCCAGACTGTCGTTGGCTGCCTTCATTTCTATGGTCAATTCGGTCTTTATTTCTTTCAACTCTGCGGCCAGGTTGTTATTTGCCGCTTCTGTTTTTGTTGTTAACTCGTTCATCTTCTTGGCCAAGTTGTTATTTGCCGCTTCCGACTTCGCTGTTAATTCGTTCATCTTCTGCAAACGCATTTCCAATACCGATTCCATGGCCATAATGTTCGGTGATGTAGTTATCCCGCTTCCTGACACCAGTTGTGACTTTGTGGGTTCGTTAAATGATAAAACGAGGTTACAAAACCAAAAAACTACACTTTATTCTCCTAGCAAATACATTCGTCACATCACAATTTGCTAGCTAACCTAAAACTGTTTATTTTACCAACTCTACATTCAACTGTCTGTCGCTACCGGTAACGATTGGTTCCGAAGTTTTCCGAATCTCCACCGGCTTCGGCTTCGGCTTCGCGAGTCTATCGCCAGGGCGACAATATGTATGGTTTTTTTAAATGTATTTTTTAATTATTATATCAAGAACATAATATATTCAATCGAAGTTTATCAGTACAGAATGCAGAGAATGTAGTATTACAGGCTACATATGAATATATATATATATATATATATATATATATATATATATATATATATATATATATATGAATATGTTGGAAATTAAATAACACCATCAATGTAAAGATGTAATAGATATAGTGTGGGAAAATACTATTAAAGAGTTTAAGGAAGCGTGATAAACTAATATTCAAATGAGGGAAGCATAACATTGAACATATCATCTCCGCGTAATATGATAAAGTTAATTGACTTCTGCCTGGGTATGTAGGAGATAATTCTTTCCTTTGGTAGACCACAGTCCAACAAGCGAAAATTAATAGTACGTATATGTTATACAGAAATCTAATGTGATACATCCACATATCTTTCTTTACCAACGACAAAATCACATATATCTAATACTTACTCTATTCATTGAAAACCCATTTTGTCTAGCACGTTCCGTTACCGATATTTCCCCTCCCCCGGGAATGATTTCCAATTAAGCAAGAAGACGTATACTGGAAACCAAACTGATAGTCAAATATTCGATAACAGGTAGCCATAAACTGTAATTGAAATTCAATGTATTTCAGGGTATTGCAAAAAATGTGTAACGACCAATTCAGAAAATGAAAAAGTCAACGGTAACTGCAAACAAGTAATAATGACTCATGGACATATATATGGGAAATGGATGATGCTACAAGAGTTATCTGAGGTAAATTATTTAATGCTTATGGCTTACCATTTGCACAAAATTGATTGCACATGAACGTGACATTCCAATTATTCCCAAAAAATTCAAGATATATGTTTTATTTGCCCGCTAAATATTATGACTGCGAGGGTTACGTAGAATCAAAAGTCTGGTTTGTAGAAATTTAAAACTCTCTTTATTGCAGTAAAAAGACGCGAAATTGACAATCAGCTGTCTGCAAGGTCGACTTGGTACCCCGCCGCACGTAAACAAGTGAAAGAAACCACTGCGGTACCCTCCAAACGTCCACTGTCACAATAACCATCACACGACTGGCACTTCTAAACCTTTGCCAGTATTTATACCTGCAGTCATTGCTTCTAGAATACCGTAGACCTTCCGAGAACACTCGCGGCGGCAACAGAAAGACAGAAAGTTCCAGAACCTCTCACTGTCTCTTTCTCTTGGCAAGCGTCCAGCTCCCGCTTGTCACGGCAACACAACAATGCCATCGGTGACAGTATATTACACCCATCGCCTCTCACCTGCGCCACCCGGATTAGACCGAAGGGGCCACATGTGGGATTCGTGAAGGACGAAGCGACATATGGGTGAATTTTCTCTGATTTCTCCGGTTTCGTCCGGCATTCATTCTATCAATTATTGCTTCATCACTCCCATTGTTTCATCCATTTCAACTTCATTTAATATCATCTTCTTCCTCACTCTGGTAAAGTCTGTTTAGTTAACGCATGTGCAGTTTGCAGTCAGAGGAACCCCAGCCTCCCGCCCACTAATGACCGTCATAAATCTATCGCCACACTTCAGAAATGGAACACTGTTGTTGAGGACCAATGGCAACCTTGATTTTCTCGAAGTGACAGCCGCATGTTTACTCCACGTGGAGTCTCAGTTGCCAAAGTACCAACTTCCAGTTGGTCTGTTTCATTACGTGCAGAAATTCGTTGTGTGTCACAATGTGGAGACCGTGGGAGGGAAATGCAGTGATAAATGCAAATGAAGTAGTAGATAACTTTCAGTAACGTGAAAATAATCAGTGATGACAATAGTGTGAATAACTGGGCCGAGTTATATTACCGGAAAAGCCTCAAAAACAAAGATAATGTAATATTCCTCGCTGCCAGGCACTATACGGGATCTTAATTTTTACTGAATGCTGAAAAATGTATTGCATTCACATCAAAAACTGTTACCATTTTTGAGCTGGCGAACGAGAACACATTACTCGGGGGTTTCACTCAGAGGCTTAATATACAATTCAGAACAATATTAAAGACACTTTCACAATCACTATTTATATTTATTATACCTTAAAATAATCTTTTACAGTGTCCAGCGTCGTCCATCTCCTCGGTTGTCCACACACCACCACACTTAGTCACACACACACCATAGCTACAACGAGCTATTCCAACAACCGCTCACACACCCCAACATACAACTCTTCATACACAAATAACAAGATGGGCGACGTGCCAATAACTCAATACATCATGTACAAATAATGCAATACCTTATTTACAAATTCCACAAGGGCTGTTCCATTAATTTATTTATTATTGTTATTTACATGAGTGGAGCCAAGGAAGCAAACAGTAGTTGGAACAGCCTATTACGTAACAGACGGAAGGAAGGACATTTGTACTAACGACTACTCTAATAAACTCAAGATAATCCACATAATTAACCTAACAAAACCCTACATTTCCCTCCCTACTGAATGCTGAAAAATGTATTGCATTCACATCAAAAACTGTTACCATTTTTGAGCTGGCGAACGAGAACACATTACTCGGGGGTTTCACTCAGAGGCTTAATATACAATTCAGAGCAATATTAAAGACACTTTCACAATCACTATTTATATTTATTATACCTTAAAATAATCTTTTACAGTGTCCAGCGTCGTCCATCTCCTCGGTTGTCCACACACCACCACACTTAGTCACACACACACCATAGCTACAACGAGCTATTCCAACAACCGCTCACACACCCCAACATACAACTCTTCATACACAAATAACAAGATAGGCGACGTGCCAATAACTCAATACATCATGTACAAATAATGCAATACCTTATTTACAAATTCCACAAGGGCTGTTCCATTAATTTATTTATTATTGTTATTTACATGAGTGGAGCCAAGGAAGCAAACAGTAGTTGGAACAGCCTATTACGTAACAGACGGAAGGAAGGACATTTGTACTAACGACTACTCTAATAAACTCAAGATAATCCACATAATTAACCTAACAAAACCCTACAATATAATGGGAACTGTTCCTAAGAAAATTCAAGCCCTTGTTTTGAACACATATAAATATGTGCTGAAAAATAAATTTGGTAAGGGGTTATGCAATGAACCTGATGATAAATTCTGGGCATTCACAGAAATACAGTAAGAATGTGACGAAAGGAATACCAAAGACGCCGATCTAGTGTGAAAACAAAAGGAAACGTTTCTCTAAAGTAGATAATTTCACATGCTATTTAATTCGTCGAGAAATTTATAGATTCTATGCAAAAGGGAGAGCACCCACCTTAGACGAATTGGTTGCACATTTGCAAGAAATTTGTGATTTTCCTTACGGGCATTGCACTTTGCGCGGCCTCTTAAAGGAGCTGGGTTTCAAATACCGCACTTCGAATAAGTTAAGGGTTATTATGGAATCCAGTAGAATTGTAGCTTGACTTAAGGAAGTTTCGCAGTACGATATATATCGTCAAAACTAAGAAAACTTCGCAGTAATGGACATAAGGTAATTTATTTTGACGAAACCTCGTACGATACCCATGACGTATCGAAAAAGGTGGCAACCTTGCAGAACGGACTGCGAGAAGGAGGGTCTGTCTTGTAAATCGATTATAAGGGTTCGTCAAAGGCAGCGGTCGATGTGTACACGCGTTAACTAAACAGACTTAGCAGGCTACGAGGTGATCCCCGTTCCTGCTTCTCTGATGGCTGATACTCCTCGACAGGCTTCTGACCCCAGTTCTGGAGGGCGGAAGTCCTGCACAAGAGGAAGATAAGCAGACTAAGCAATTAAGAAATATCGTAGGTATAATATGGCAATTTAATCAAATTAGCAGAGCAATTGTTGAGAAAATGAAAAACAATAAATAACTGTTGGTCCAAAACTTTTGTGTAAATGGATAACCGTAAGAAATAGATTGCTTATTAAGAAAAGTAGATCTCCTTAAAGAACACAATTTATATCAAACAAAATTGTTTTATGAATTAGATATTTCCAGAATATTCTTTATTATTGGTTAAAATATTCAAATACTTCTAGGTTTTCAAATGAAAAACCATTATTCATTTTATTTACAAAGAATATGTAATTTCAAAGCTGGCGACTTCGGTTTAGCTATCTAATCCTACAACAAAAAGCATTTGTTGTATCATATTTAATGGTAGATAGGAGAATCCTTCTTTTAAGAATAGCCTGTAGAAGAGGGACTACAGATACTCAGCTATGTGAATACAAGACATGAAAACGTTTAGAGTTTTAAAATTAACATCGCGGAAATGGCATATGAAGTGACTAGGAAGTTGCTGAAACGAGCTTAAGGTCCGCAGAGTTTAGAGTTACCTGTTAGATCCCTATATTTTTATGATAATAGGGTAAACCGTATGATAAACATTTCTAAATGGCTGACCCCAAGCGGGATGCAAACTCGACTCTCTAGTTTTAATGGTATTCTCGCTACCCCATAGTAAAGAGGTGAGTTCAATCAATACTGCCTGAAACCTATTTAAGTTTTGTTGGACGTTGAACCGGAAAGAACGGACATCGGTGCATAAAATATAAGCAGCTAATTTTAGACGCTTTCATAAATTTTTCCAGCCTTATTGATCAAATTGAAGCTTAAGACTGTCCAAAACTTGTAATTTATTCTCTGTATTGTTTAACTATATTAAGAGGAAGAAGTAATGCATTCGCTTCAGAAATTTTGTGATGAGAAGTCACCGAACGTATACATATTGAACTTGCTTAAATTAAAAAAATAAAGAAATAGATGCATAAATACAAATAACTGTAACAGTACCTTTGGGTTATAAAAATATATGTAATTATGTGATTGGCCGAAGTAATAATCGTATGACGTAATATGACGTAATGTTGTGACGTGGACTCAAATCGGCCAATCACAAAATTAAGATAGGAGTAACGATAGTTACGAAAAATCAATAATCTTGGTATAGAGAGATGTTTTGTAATGGTGAGTGTGATGAATAATGGTGCAAGATCAAGAACATTTAAATAATAGTTTGAATCTGTTTAAATACAACAAAGTAAGAATTTATCAATATGTTGGAAGTGACTGGGAAAGGAAGTTCAAGTAAAATGTAATCTAAATAATACAATTAAATAGTTACAAAATTTGACTTCTCCGAAACTTTATTCCGAACCACGCCTTGAAACCAAGATTCTCATGACTCTTATTTAATCAAGCACAATCATTAAGAAACAAATCAAAATACAACGAATTTGTTATTTCTGGCTTCTCGACATGGATCTTGGAAAAGTCAACGTGCATCCCATCTCAAACATAGAAATCCCGTACCAAATTGCGCCCGAACGTGTGAATTAAGATGGAGAGAAATTAACGACGAATATTCACACAAATTCCTGTCCCATAACCCAACAGTAGCATTTTTAGGAAAAAATCTGTAGTGCGAGTGCTTGTATGTGTGTTTCACCCTGACTTTCTATCTGTTTGTAAACAGCAATACCAAAAAGAATTAAATGACGATTAAGCACCAAACTATGTAAACGTGTTTTAGTTCAGAATTTTCCATAGATGCGACACGAAGATTTTCAAAAGAACCTTTCTACCCTTTCTTGATGTTTTGCGACCTATGTTCAAAATGTTTGAAAGACAAAAATAAAACTTATATCTTGAGTTTTCTGAAATTTACTGAGGAGTTCTTTACATTCTGAATAGCTTTTATATAGTTTGTGAACTGTAGGAAATAGATATTATTAGAGGGTCATTCAGAAAGTAAAGAACGATTGAGCATGGTTGAATAAAAACAAACGATATCAGCACCAAACTTTATTTTTAAAAATGCATGACTTTACAATAGTTTTCTGTATAATCACAATACTTGCCAAGACATTTATTGTAACGTGGGACCAGTTTTTCAATACCATTATTGTATTAATTTGCCGCCAAAGAATTAAGCCAGGCTGTCACTGATTGATTGAGTTCCTCATCGTCTGCAAACTGTGTTCCACCCAAAATGCTTTCAGTTTTGGGAATAAGTAATAATCACTTGGTGCCAAGTGGGGCGGTAGATGAGATGACCAAAGATTTCCCATTTTAGGCATTGAAGTTCCTGCTGTGTTCGTGCTGTTGCATGAGGCCGGGTATTGTCATGGATGAAAAACACGTTTGCTGACAGCATTCCGTATCACTTGTTTTGTTTGAATTGCACCTGGAAGCCGTTGAAGAGTTGCACAATCACTTCTGAGGTAACTGTTTCTCCTCTTGGCATGAGCTCAATGTGGAAGAAAACCTTTCGTTCCCCCCCCCCCAAAAAAAAAAAAGTTGCCATGACTTTCCGGGTGTTCAAATTTGGTTTTTCCTTCTTGGATTTTGTGGAAAAATTATTGGATTTTGTGTGATGCCACTCCATTGTCTGCCACTTGTTTTCCGGAGTCTTGTACGAAACTCAAGTTTTATCTCCAGTAACAATGCGGTCAAGGAAACCATCTCTCTGTCATATTGTGCCAAAAATACGTGCTAAATACCTTTTTGGCTTTGACTGTTTGCAAGATATTCTTGTGCTACTTGTTTGAATTTCCACATATTTACATATTCTTCAAATGCCAAGTCACTATTCTTATTCTCGTGGTCATTCAAAGAGCATAAATTTTAAAGTCATTATATTGTGAAGTGGTTCGGGCTTGGTTGGAATCCGTTAAGTTCTCCCATTATTCAACATCTAATATTTCAGTAGCCATAGTGTGGATGGATCACAGATTGGAGATTTGGAACAAGCCGGGCTTTTCCTCAGATTTGAACAGTCGAAGTGCATTTTTTCTCTCAGGAACCCACATTACGTCAAGACGCACCCACGCCCTCAAGAAGAGAAGAGTCATCGAGCCGAGCAAACCTGATGAAAAACCCGACTTGTTCCAAATCTCCAATCTGTGATCCGTCCCCACCAATAATGGGAGAACTCAACCAACCAACCAACCAACCCCAAACCATCTGTTACCATCCGCAGTAAAAAGAATCTGACTATCTCCTTTATCTACTGCATTCTCATTAAAATAATTTATAAAATATGTGCCAAATGTGTAATCAGAATTTATCTCGATTGATAATAAATAAATATAAAAGTAGTCTATATAGTGTATAAAAGTAATGGTCACAAAAAGTAGTGTTAATGTGAAACATAAAATTATTTTCCAAGGACTACTTGTTAGCTTTTAACTTTAATACGTACTGCATATTATTTTAATTCAATTCAATATTTAAGTAATTATACTTACAAAGTAACTGATTTGACGAATGAAATAAGAGAGAGTGACAGTAAGCTGTAACCTTTGACTTAGTTTGATTGTAAATGCCAAGTATATTTCATTTTGAATCATTCACTGGCATAACATGTCTCTGAGTTCTGAGGTAAATCATAATACTTTTGTTGACTTTATAATTAAAAAGACATGATGGATGAGTCTTAAATACTTAATTAGAAAGTTGCTAAATTAATTGAATACAATTATCACTTATAAAATATTTTGTACGAAAGTATATCGCCAATCAAACTCGTGTTAATATATTTTGTAACAAAAATTCGATTTGTCTTATGATAACCAACAAATTAACAATGCAGATGAATTTGTGTTGAAAATAAAGGACAAAAAATTTAAAATAAAGGAATGAAGGATAATGAATCAAAGGAGGTACTCACATGAAAGACACAATAATAAATGGAAATAAAGAAAAGAAAACCAAAGTGAATGTCATTTAGCATTGTGGAACCAGAACGAACAGAGTTGTTATGTTCCATTTATAATTTTTGTATCTTGGATCACAATGATAGAGTTTGTCTTCGGGAACATGGCCCATCGATCATAGTGCTCAGTGTTGCACGAAACTTTTTAATAGCTAAATTTCGATTTAGCTATCGTTGCCTTGTATTGCCATAGATGTTTCTAAATAAAACGTCAAATTTTCGTTGTGCTTCTCTCTATCTCTTCTTACAAAGGTAATTTAAGGCGTAGTTATAAATAACACAAATATGAACATTAATATTATGTGTAAATACGTATTATATGAATATAACAATTCCCATGCAGAAATTAAATGCAGGATCTCTATTTGAATAGCAGAAGGGTTGACCACTTAAGGTCAATGAGGTTATGTTTCCACTGTTTTGTTTCATTACACATTTATTTTACTTTAGGTAGTGTTTTCAATTTAAGCAGGTATATCTAATAATTGCAACAAGACATAAAATAATGGCTATTTTAGTATATGTTAGTGTGCTCACGGTCAAAGCCCAGTAAACAGGAGACTGGCTTGCGTGGTCTGCCATCAGAATGCGGGAACGTGACCCACTGAATGCCAACACAAAGGTTTGTTAGAAATAGTAGTGGTATCTTTGTGTTGCAAATGTACTATCAATATATGAAGCATTCCTCTCTGTGCATATTTTAAATTGTTTCACCCATAACATTATTTGATTTTACACCCTTCTGTTTATTCAAACCACATCAGCGTAGGCAATAGTATACTGCAGAAGTACACTTGATTAGCTGAGCAAGTTGGCAACGATGCAAAGTATGTGACTAGCATTCGGTCACTCAATCCCATCCATGGTTTTTTCGTGGTTTTATAGAGTCGGTACGTTCTTATTCTATTATCATTTTCCTTCGCTTCTGTACCCTAGGTCTGCTCCACTGTAATTCGTTTCAGGATTGTAGGGCCGGCTTCGGTATTGCTCGGGTCATGAATATTTGTTTTGTGGAGGCTTCCTCCCTGGCATCGGTAGGAACTGCCCACTCTGAACCCGTTTACGAATGGGTCCCAATCTGAAGTCACGGTGAAAGTATCGTAAAAAGGGCTTTTGAGCCTAGCTCCGAGTTTCCGCAGACTGCTCTTTTGATCTATATCTTTACAGTTATATATGCCAATTGAACCAACTGCATTCGTCTTGCGGCAATCCTTTCCTCCGTTGAAACGGTTGCAGAAACAACGGGACACTTCCAGTTAAACTAGTCAAAGGATTTTAAAAGCTTTGGTAGAGTGTAATTATGGCACAGAAAGTTGGACCTCTATTATTATTGCCTGGTTTTGAATTGTCCTGACATAATTATATAACTATCCTTCTTCTAAGGTTATTTGTGTATAGAACGGTTTGTCTCCCAAAGTTTGACAGAGTTACCATAGATTCTAATGTAGAAGTTTAAAGTATGTATCTTAAATATTACTGTAATTATAAGGAAAGTACTAATTGAAGTTAAAATGTATTCCTGTATTGCCAGTTTTTGGATAAGGAAATGCACTACTTACTAATTCTTTGCTCCCCTCATTAGTCCCTCGTATACGGTTGCACAATAACGAGAAATGCAATTTTAATAACACCAGAGAAACTCCTTCGGATTTTATTTAGCACAAACAGTTGTTACACTTTCGGCTCTTTTTGGCTCATTTGGAATTAATACTACATTATTTGTATACTCCATTACGATCATAAATTTGGTCATTTGTTGCTAGCTAGCCCGCCTCGGTAGCGTAGACGGTAGCGTGTCGGCCTCACGTTCAAGAGGTCCCGAATTTGAATCTCGGTTAGGGTGAGTTACCTGGATAAGGCTTTTCCTGATAGACAAATGTCAGGTAACTCTAAGCACAACGGACCCCGGACTCATTCGAGCATCATTTCACCCATTTCATTCCTCGTCCGATATGTGTTAACGTTGGATGATGTAAATTAAAATAAAAGTTGCTAGCTGATAATTAGGACCCCTTAAGAAGTGGTCAAATGAAAAATCAACACCTGAATCCTCAAAAGTAAATAAACGAATAAATATTTGTTATGTTAACGAGGCTGCAATTACGAAGTTCACATCAGCGCCGTCTATGTGACAGACCTTCGTCCCACAGGAGTAAATTTACTGACATGGAACTGTCAATTTCTCGCACATGTAAAGACTATGGTATCCGGGACTAGACTTATTATGTGTTTCAAATGAGAAGAGTTTTAGAGTCCAGCTAATCAAATGCCGTATCACACTCAGCGTTGCCAGCTTGGTACTCCACTCCTTTTATATTTCCCTGTCTCTCGCACACTCATACAACATGCAGGTCTGCTTGGCGCAGACGTAAGGGTAAGCAAATTATATTTTGCAAACTTTTACCATGATGCAGTTGCCAAAATCAAAATTGGAAAAAGTATTTTCGCAAATTATGTATATTTTAAAATAATTTAACTATAATTATAGTTTATGAATTACCTGTTTTTATAATCCAATGGAACTGCCAGTGGCTCGTCCATATCGCTGTCAATGTCACTTCCGTTAAGAGACAATTCGTTATTGTCACTGTCTTCATCGTCTGAGTCTTGCAAATTTATGATTATAGGTTCCAAAATCTCGTCATGTGCTATTTCTTTCTTAAAATATGCATGCCTTACGCAGTTTTCCCAGTCCTGTTGTGTTACCTTGTCAATTTCTTCGTGAACAAGTCGTTTAACGTCCGTCAGTTTAAAAGTATTACTTTTCTGTGCAATCCCCCTTTTTATTTGAGCCCACATCAACTCAATTGGGTTATATTGGCAGTGGTAAGGTAGGAGGCAAGTTGATCCAGCTAATACACTTTTTCCGTGCTTTTAAACGGGAGTCTGTTTGCAATAACTCATTTTTAGTTTCTGTTTCCGAAATTTTTTTGAAGAACGTGTACCTACACCGTAAAAATAATACTTCCAGCAATACTACTTCGCAATACCTGCCTTTTTGACTCGTCACTAAATTCACCGCAAGAAGCCATTGCACTATTTAACTCTTACTCTACTGTTGTTTAAAGAACATCTGAATGATATTGATCTGAACTCTCCAGAGTAAATAAACACTTCTTATCCAGCATTCATTCATAAACATAAGCATACGGCATTCCACAGGCTAACAGGAAATGAAGTGTTTGCTCTTTCTCAAATTTAACACCTTGACTTATTCACAGTAATTCTTTTATCCGTCATGTCAGTAGTTTAAATTTCAGTTCTGAGTAATTAAAGGTATATGTATATACTGTAACGGGACCTTTGGAGCACCCTGTACCAGCTGCGAACGGAAGGCAGAGGGGAGGACCGCGTTAGCCACACCTTCTCCTCGTTTGTCTTGTAGTGGTGACAGGCTTGTGGTTAGGGGAAAACATGACTGGTCGCCTGTTTTCTCTAACCCTGTTTCTCGATCTTTCGTTTACTGGAACAGTCTCCTGGTCACTAGAAACCGGCGATATTCCGATATAAAGAGGGTTACAGACAGACAGAGTGGGTCAGTCAGTTGTCGGTTTGAGTTGGTCAAACAGTTGGTTAGTGAGTGTGAGCGAGAAGACAGTCGCAGTTCTTGGTGTAAGGGTTAGTCAGTGACGTGTTAATGAACGAAAGGATTGTGCAACGGAAGACTGTACGAACTGTGTATGAGTATCGGAGTTTATGTAATCGCGAGTACAAGTGAAGTTGTAACGGACGAACGGGTAAATTGTAATTGTGTGCAGCAAGTAATTTTGTGTAATTGGCAAGTGTTAAACTGTAAGTCGGTGGAAATAAAGAACATTGTTGAGTGGTGTAATTGGACTTTTTATTCCACGAACCCACAAAGTCACAATACATACACACCAACCACTTTGAACTCTCTAGAGTAAATAGAGAGAGTTCTGCCTCACGTTCAAGAGGTCCCGAGTTCGAATTTCGCCAGGGTGAGTTACCTGGATAAGGTTTTCTCCGGGGTTTTCCCTTATCCTGAAAAACGAATGTTGGGTAACTCTAAGCTCTATGGAACCCGGGCTCACTTGAACATCATTTCACCGATTCCATTCATCATCCGATATGGCTTAACGTTGGAGGACGTAAATTACAAAAAAAAAAAAAAAAAAAAAAAAAAAAAAAAAAAAAAAAAAAGATTACGAAACATTCATAAACAAAGATATAATATGACCAGACACGTTCTGCCAGGGCAGCAGGAAATTTATTGTTTCCTCTCGCTCGAATTGGATTATTCAAAGTAACTCTTTTATCACGTCATGTCAAACATTTGCGTTTCAGTTCTGATTATTTACAAATATACGTACACGCATACACGCCAACTAATAATTATTCATACAGTGCTTACGTTGCGATTTATTGTTATAATGCAGGTAATAATGGTTTATTTATTTGTATTAGAAAAACTATTTGAGCTAAAATTATGGGTTTTTCGTGGTTATGTTAGATACATTGCTCTTTACCTTCCACATGGATCAGTTTTGGCAAAATCTGAATTTTTGTTTTAGCACGAATAGTATTTGATACAGATTGATTATATTGGCGCTTCTCACACACCACTTAGCGGGAATGTGACACGACAACACCGCAGGACCCCGATTGGTTGCTCACCTAGTAGCGCTCAAGGGCAAATACCTTCCCATTTGAAACACATAATAGTATAGTTCAATTAACTTGAGGTGGCAGCTGAGTAAACATACGCACTAAAAGAATTTCTCTGATACTAAACCTGAAAGAAGACTGAAGGTGATTTATACAAGTGGAGTAGTTGATATATGTACCATCAATAGCTACACGTGTGTAAAATCATCCTCAGTCTTCTTTTAGGATTGGTAACACACTTATTATTTTAGTGCGCATCTTTACTCAGCTGCCACCTCAAGTTAATTGGAGTGTAGGCAGCATCACCAAACCAACTGAACTACTCAGACCGACATCACCGGACATGTTGAACAGTTTTGCATCTTTAGCTGCAACAGCTTCAACAATACGCTTAACGGCCCTCATTTTCTACAATACAATTACAAAGTTGTTCATTGTGTTTTAACTTGGCAATTGTGTGCCACCATTTAAATATCTACATTTAAGTAAGTAATTATACAATGGACTGTTTATTGTGACTAATAACTTGTTAAGCTACCACAACCCTCAGCAGCCTGATGATGTAAGCCACAGATGATGCAAGCACATTGTGTAAGGTACCATATGAACTAGAATTCCCTTCCATAGCTTATTTTTTACTCTTAAAAATGAAGATTGCTACTTCTTCTAGAAGGCATGTTTACCCCACAATACTAAAAGCTAGAATTAAGAATTACTGACTATGATTTGACGCATTCCATGCAGCACGTTACTACCGGATAAGCAATGTTTACTAATATTGTTTATTTCAAATGTTACGTCAACATTGGTTTTACAGCTTTGTCCGTGTTTGGATGCACATGTAAAATACACAGCCGTTGATTGAAGATAAAGCAACGTATTTGCGGAAATGCTGTTGTGATTTTACTGATAAGGAAGCCAAAATAGCATAAAAAGCAATGTGTTGCGACAAAATTTCAAATGGAGTGATGATGCGATTCTGCACCACGTTGAGGCTACGTTTGCTACTACTGAATCTCTGAGTTGCGAAGGTGCAGCGTCCTGAAGATGTGGCTGAGTCCTGTCCTTGAGGATGGTGCCGATGTTCCAGGTTTTGAAGCCGTCTTAGGTTGAGCTGCAGTCGAAGCATGAAAAGCCCTTACCTCGGGTATGGTCTCGGACGGGAACTGGATGAAACAAATTTACTAAATGAAACAAATTAATCGTTCAACTTCTTTTTAAATCTTAGAATTTTAAATTCAATATTAAATTAAAAAAATGCGTTGTAACATAAATCAATAAAAAACTTTATAAAAGTCGGTCTCCTTCATAATATTAACTTGAAATCGAGTTCCTGCACACTAATAAGGATTTGCTTCTTAACTCGACGACGTCCATAGCATAGAACATATACTATTACACAAATGTTTATTAATTTATATTATATATATGATTATCAGACATCAGATCGCATACACCTTAGCAATCAATGTATGCACATAGGTACTATACAAGGGCAAGCGTGATAGTAACTAACGTCCGATGTCAACAAATGTACTGAAGCGTCGGATAATGGATACGAAATGTAACCTACGTTACAATATGCCTTCCTCTTCATTGCTTTCGGTGTAGGAATTACAGTGAACAACCATGTACATTCGTAAATTGTTGAATGTGAATGTTTTGCACCTCTCACTGAAACAATATAAAATATTGGGAGAAAGTTCCTTGAACGTCACATGACGTTGATGCTGCATATGAGTAGTACAAATCATTTTCATGTGTTTGTGCGAGACAAAGTTTATTTCTTATATTACGCAGCACTAAAAATCCAGTATTTTTGTGTAGAATACTGGACAATTTATTTTTTGCTCATTTGGTAGGATGTGCATTCTGTATATTGTTAATTTTTGCAGACACCTCCTCCACTACTTTCAAACAACTTGAAATTACATTCTTCAAGCAGTTTAACGGCTGTTGGTAACTCCCAAAACTTTTGATTTATAAAATAGAGATTCTCCAAGTAATGCTATTAACAAAATATGTCAAACACCTTGTACTCCCTAGAAGGCAGATCTGCCTGCGTGGCGAGCAGTAGTTGTAATGAAACTAAAGCTACGCGTTGCGAACTCGACTATCCCCGGGACTGACGTCAGCATTTATATACTACAAGACTCCTAAACCCCATGTCCCTTGAAAGGTGTATGGGATCCGATGCCTGATGAATATCCTCATTTCTCTGAACCTGGAGTAAGTAACGAAGATAAATCAGATGCTCTTCCTTCCACAGGAACATAGAACACATTCCTTTCTCGCATATTGAAATTTCCAGGATAGTCAAACCACTATAAATAGAAATGTTGTAACATAACTTGAATCAGCCAATCGCCTTTCGCGATTAAGTATGCCAGCGCCTCTATTTTCAGATGGCACACTAAACACTCGTGTTGCCATTTCTCCTATCTCGGCATCAACCCTGTGAACCATATACAGAATGATGCTAAATCTCGCTAATCCGAAATTATTGATTTGACCGTTGCTATGACAATTCAATAATTTTTCATTGATTCACGTCATCTTCCGTGACCCACTTTTCATTACAATATTAGGCAATTTACATAATCGTTTGCTTAAGTTATATTTAAACAATTTAACAGTCAAATCTATTTTTTTATAATTTTAGACTGCTGTTATTGTGGTTAAACACATCAACATTTCTACCTATTCAATTGTTTCTGAACCTCGTTCACTTTATACTAAAGTTTTAATGATTTCCAATTATTTTTTTTTTCTTAATAAATTAAAAATAACAAAATTGAACTATTAGCAATGTTTAAGGGTTTTGAATAACAGATAACGGTCACAGTGTTATTGTGATGTTACATTAAAGTGTTGCACATACGCTACAAGCAACGTACGGAATGGCCAAACAAAGAAGTTATGCTATTTTATTATTGAACAGATTGGTTTTTGAAGACAGTAGTGCAGCAGACTCTGTCAAATTGGACTATTTTGTAGGTATAATTTATGTGCATTAATTATATGTCATTATAACTTCATACCACGATTAATTAGACTATCACTGTTAGTGTTCAACCTGTCATCTGCAGACTGAACTGTAAGGGAGATGCTATGTCTATTATTCTCGAAGCCTATTAATGCCAAACCGGCATTTCTGAAGCATATTCATCGCTTTTCTTTTTCGTTTCTTTTTCAATCATGCTATTCCTGATTTATTATAATAACGTTATTTCTTCATACCAGAAAATATATTCATATTTTTTATTTGTTTTAATGGACAGGAAAGCTGTTTAATTATGACCAGACTTCTGAGTCATTTATAGAATCATGTACCTTTATTAATTTTAAAACGAGTTTATAATGAGTATTTTAGAACTTGTGTATTCCATAAAGTTCACAGAATGTAATAACATACCATCATATGAGTCAGTTCAACTTCGAAAAGTAGATTATTAGCAGCTGGAGCAATGTGACGAAGATTTTTCATTTTTTATATGTCCCAATCCCTGGTGCGCTTTAATGAAGACTGGCATAAGGGACCCTAGCATCCCAAGGCCACTTTAATTCTACTCTGTATGAGGCCAGGCATTACACATCTCACTCTGTCTCAATTACTTTCAATAAAATTAACAGAAGGTCGGAATTAATCTGCAAGCCCTATGTATGACCTAGGGTCCGGGATCTGGAGCACTGAAGCTGTATCATTAACATTCTTGCTAAATGGCGGGGTATAGGTCTTCGCTTGGAATGCAAAAGATTATTAATCAAGTATATGTGACAAAATAGAGCTGCAAATTAAATATAAGTGGATTTTCATAAGATTTGTTACAAGGGCATGGATTAGCTATAGTGCACCCAGTGTAACATATTTTAACCTATTAAATTTTAACTCGCTAAGGTAGCATGCCTTGGCCCCTGGCCACGGAAGGCGGCCCGGGTTCGATCCCACCCATGTGGTGGGGATTTTAGGTCCCGGGTATAGGACCGGTGCCCACTCAGCATCGTGAGGTATCGCTAGGTAAGCGGCCCTGGTCACGGAAACCAACATTCCGGCTGGGGGATGCCGAGATGCTGACCACATCTCCTCCCCGTATCGGTTGGATGATCATTCACCTCTGCCGTGCGTAAGTGGGCGTGAGGCCGGCAGTCGGATTGGTAGGCCTTGGCCCTTTAAGGGCTGTCGCGCCATGGGTTATTATTATAAAAAAATAAAAAAAGCCGGCCCTCGTAGCCATGGTCGTTAGAACGTATGTCTCTAGAGTTCCACCGCGTAGAGGGTCGCGGGTTTGAGTCCCGCCTTGGGCATGGGTGTTTATGTGTATGGTGTATATGTGTAAAACTACAGAAAACATATAGGGAAATAAACGGAAACAATAAAAAACCGGTTTAATAAGGAAAAGAAAAATATATATCTATATACATGGATATATATTTTATATATAAAAAAACTCGCAATGACAATATCCAAGATGTGAAGTAATAAAGTACGCGGAATTGATGGAATGTCATCACAGTTAAGGTAAAAAGCGAAAATATTACCTGTAAAGTAATTGCATACAATAATTAAGTATGAAATACCAAAGGTTAAGCACAGTGTAATTATACCCAGTATATAAAAACAAAGGGGTTAAGTTGGAATGTGGGAACTAGAGACGAATATTCTTATTGTGTAATTTCTAGAAAGTTTGCACAATGTGACTTAAATCAGATGAAAGCCGTAAATAGAACATTTTTGTAATACATGTCCTCCAACGTTGTCATATCGGACGATGAATGGAATGGCTGAAATGATGCTCAAATGAGCCCAGGGTCCATAGAGCTTAGAGTTACCCGACATTTGTCTTTCAGGATAAGGGAAAACCCCGGAAAAATCTTATCCAGGTAACTCACCCTGACAAAGATTCGAAGTCGGGACCTCTTGAACATGAGGCAGACACGCTACCACCATGCTATCGAGGCGGGCTTGTAGATAGAACAGATAATATTTAAATATCAGGCAGGATACAGAAAGGGCAAATCAAAGGTAAATTCACAGTTAAGGTAAACCTAGAGAAACTACGCTAGGTTGAAGTAGATGTGTATAGATTTCAAACAAGCATATAAGAAACTGTATTGTATCATACCGAGTTCTGAAATTCCAACGAAATTCTGAGATTACTTAAAGTAACAATGGACAAATGAGCACTTATAATTAAAATACAAGAGGAACTTACTGATGTATATACAATTAAATACTTCAAACAAAGAGATGAGATAGCCTCTTGCTCTTTAGCATTGCTTTAGAGTATACAGTAGGTGTACTTAAGTAGGATATTACTGTACAATTAGCGGTTCAAACACAGCTCATCGAGAAGTTGGGCAGAAAGGAGACGGGGTGGAAGGAAATCTGCACTTTTGATATTTGATAGTTTATACTAGTATCTTCTATTCCCCAATAACAGGAAACTCCATTCTCATATACACTAATGTCCAAAAGTTAAGCATAATGCGGAAAACAGAGAACTGAAAGCAAAACAGACGTGCACCACTAAATGTTATCACAGTGTGTGCCTCCCCAAAATAGTGTCCTCTAATAGGTAAGCGGGTTCATGCTTCAATGTACAACAAAACCAGAGTAGCAAACCAAAACCAGAGTATCAGACCCTGCGTGGCTCATTCGTTATTATTCTTCCGTTGTGAACAGAGACTAAGGTAGCTACAAAATAAGAATGAACATAAGGCGGGGCTAGTGTGGCTGTTCTATGGCTACTAGCCAATGCGGTGTGTGCAACGTTGTACAGTTAAGCACGCATACTGGCTCGTTTAGCCGAAGCATGCGGCTAATTTCTTTGCAGCTTCTAAAGATACCAATTAAAGAATTATTCTGTTTTCCCCATGTTACAGAGCTATTTTTTTCTGAGGATTACTGTCCAAACCCCATGTTTGTAGCACATCTGGTTTCGGAGATATGGAAAGATAAGGCGCCTTACTAGAAAAACAAATATTTACTATCAGTGTAGAAAAGCACACACGTGCTATGCTGCAGTTGCATTTTCTACCCTGCATTCAGTAAAGTGGTGATCTTTTACGAGCGCACACGTGCTTTTCAAAGTTAGTAAATATACCGCTTAGCAAGCCTAGTACTGGTGCGCCTAGTAGTAACTGCGAAACAACTCATAAGATTTTACATCTTACAAATATTCTTGTTAATGTGTATGCCTTTTTCAAACATAGGTCAATTAAAGACATTTTAGAAAGTACAAATTTCGCTGAGTCGAGAATTAATGATACAAGCTCGTCATGTGAGTGCTCATTCTGTGACAAACATTGTTAAAGAAGGCAAACAGTTTATCAAGTTAGAAGTTTTCATGTTTAGATCTCCAGGGAAACATCAGGCAACTCAAAAACGTGCTACCAACTTAGACAATTTTCAGAAGTGTATTTCACGTAGAACAATTTATGATTTATATGACAAGGATGAACATCCAACTGCCAAAAGGCTGACCAATTTAATGAGGGGGAAAATAGAATATACTGATTCTGTATCTTCTATCATACTATTGTGAAATCTCTTGGGTTCACGGGCCCAAATGACCTCGTTGTTGACGGGCCCTAAAACACTCACTCACTCACTTACTCACTGACTCACTCACTCACTCACTCACTCACTCACTCACTCACTCACTCACTCACTCACTCACTCACTCACTCACTCACTCACTCACTCACTCACTCACTCACTCACTCACTCACTCACTCACTCACTCACTCACTCACTCACTCACTCACTCACTCTCTCACTCACTCACTCACTCACTCACTCACTCACTCACTCACTCACTCACTCACTCACTCACTCACGCAATCACTCACTCACGCACTCACGCACGCACGCACTCACTCACGCACTCACTCACTCAGGCACTCAATCACGCACGCACTCACTCTCACTCACGCACGCACGCACTCACGCACGCACTCACTCACTCACTCACGCACTCACTCACTCGCTCTTTCACTCACTCACTCACTCTCTTGGGTTCAAATATAGGAGAACCAATGATGGTCGCAAATTTCTGCTTGAAAGAAGCGATATTGTTGCTGCAAGACTAAAATTTCTGCGCATAATGCATAACATTGGTACATGAGATTCATGTTGTAAAACTGCTTCAGAAATACATATTTATATCTTCCGTATTTATTAAGTATTTTAATGAAACAAAAATTGGTTTAAAGTCCATTATAGATAGTATACAAATATGGGATCGTTACAATAGAAACTACATAAATTCACAAATCGTTGAAATGTTACTATTTTGTTTCACTGTAGCAAACACCTTATTTCGTAGAACGCATCTATTTTGAATCATTTTGTTTTGTGTGCATATGAACAATAGCTATGTAAGCTAACTCCAGTTCAAGGTTTTAAGTTTCAGATTATGCGATAATCATTGTATATGTTCTTACACACATGCTGAAATATTAAATGAACTTCTTTGTCAGCATTGTATCACTGTACATCTCAGCATCTGTATGATACTTGCTAGGTTGAGATAAAGACAGATATATCTTCCAACTCTGTCGCCCGATTGCCGTGGAACTGGCAACACCAAGACAGCAGCATAGTCGTATTGGCTCAACCCATGTTCATTCTTATTTTGTAGCTACTCTAGTTGCTTCGAAACATGTTTAAAAGACAAAAGCAACATGCCACAAGGACGTCAACTGGAGCCTGTTTTGAAGGACAGAATCATCAGATGTATAGAAGCAGGTCAGGCACAGACCATAGACTCTTGGGCCCTGAATGTGTCACCTAACAAAGTGCCATTTACAGGCTTTGGCAACGGTTCCAAGAAACAGGAGGTGTTTGTCGGATCCCTGTACATGGTCGCTCATGGGTCACGTTGCCGCAATGGGGCCGATATTTGACCATAACAGCACGACGACAACGGAGGATGCCCGAAAGACAGTCTTCCTAGCTTGCAGCCAACTGAAGCGTTCGAGTTTCGAGGCTAACTGCATATCGGAGGCTCAGGGTAGTCGGACATATACCGCACTCTCTCGAATACACTCCGCTTACAATGGAGTCAACAGCGTCCACATTGGATCTTGAATGGAGGGACGTGCTGTTTGATAAGTGCAGATTCAGTTTGAACAATGATTCTCGTCACACAGTAGTCTGGAGAGAACGTGGAACTCAGTTTCACCCCACCAATATCTTGGAAACACGCTCTTTTGGTGGTGGCGTACTCGTGTGGATAGACACAATGTTCAATGGATGTACAGATCTGCACATCTTCGACGCTGATACTTTGAATGCCCAGAGGTACGGTGACGAGCTGCTGGAACCTCATGTGTGACTTTTTAGAGGTGCAGTTGGTCCACGGTTCATCTTAATGGACGATAATGCATTTCCGCGTAGAGCCTACCTGGTGTACGGCAATCTTGAGAGGAAAGATATTCAGCGAATGGACTGGCAGCGATGTCCCCACTTATCAATCCCGTTGAGCATTCCTGGGATGCATTAGGAAAACGAGTTGCTGCCCACCAGTCCCCACCGAGGACACTTCCTGATTTCCGACATGCTCTCCTTTGGGAATGGAAACGGCTTACTGCAGAGCTCTTGAAGCACCTTATAGAGAGCTTGTTATGCATTACAGATCATTGGTAACAACATATTGAATAAAAATGCCCGCCTTGGTAGCGTGGTGGTAGAGTGTCTGCCTCACGTTCAAGAGGTCCCGAGTTCGAATCTCGGTCAAGGTGAGTTACCTGGATAAGGTTTTATCCGGGGTTTTCTCTTATCCTGAAAGACGAATGTCGGGTAACTCTAAGCTCTATGAACCCTAGGCTCATTTGACCATCATTTCACCCATTCCATTCATCGTCCGAAATGACAAAGTTGGAGGACGTAAATTAAAAAAAAATTGAATAATGCTCAACTTTTGTACAGGATTGTATAACGGTCAGATATTGCTAACAGAAGAAAATTGTGGAAGCTGATTACGTTTTTAAAAATAAGTTACTTAGAAGCTTTAAGTGTGTACTTAGAAATGTTAAATTTTGAGTGATATATTTCTTTTCAGCTAAAACTTAATGAAAATATTATTAATTTTTTATTTTTAGAATAAGTAGTTAGTTATTCTGGCTCATCAAATTGCTTCAGAACCTTTTAAACATATACTGTTGAACGATATCCGAAAATAACAGTGTTTGTTAACATTAAATTTCCACACTCTGGAGTAACACATTTACCTTCAGTTTATAGCGAACATGTTGTGAATAATGCATTTTTCTATAGTGCGATCCATATAAACCTGAACCATATAATAGGATACACGTGCAACTTTGGGAGAATATAATACGCAATTAAGAGATTAAATTACACTATTTACATCTCAAAGAAAATTTAGGAGGAGATAGTCTCAGCCCACTCTTATTTATTATTGTGATGGATGAAATATGTAAAATTTGCAAAAGAAGAACAGCAAGAACTATGATAGGATATATAAATTTAAGACCAGTTTGGGCACAATCATTGATATATGCTGATGACATCATATTAATAGCAAATAGTAATAATAATTTACAATTAGCGCTAAATGAATGGAAAGAAGAATTAACTAGAAAAGGTTTAGAATTAAACATACCCAAAAGTAAGACCATGTAGATAGGAAGGAAAGAAGAAGTTAAAATTAAATGTAATGATGAAATCTTAGAACATGTAGACAGTTATGAATACCTGGGTACAATTATAAATAAGGATGGAAAAATAGAGCAGGAAATTTTAAACAGAATAAGAAAGGCCAATTCGGTCTACTATCAGATTAATAATACAATTGTGGGAGAAAAGGAAATAACAAAAGATACAAAAATTATAGTATTTAAAACAATAATACTACCAATTCTATTATATGGAGCAGAGAGCTTGACTCTCCTACAGAAACAAGAAAGCAAAATAACAGCAATGGAAATGAGATATTTAAGACGAGCTGTGGGGAAGACAAGAAGAGATATGATTAGAAATGTAACAATAAGGGAAGGGTTGGGTACACACTCCGTTAAAGAAATATTGGAAAAAAGACAACTTAAATGGTATGGATATGTACTCCGCATGTCAGAAGAACGAAAACCCAAACAATATTTAGAAGCAAGACCAGAAGGTAAAAGAATTAGGGGAAGGCAACGCATGTTGTATCAGGAATACATTGAGAAGTTGGGGAAGGATAGAGGGAAAACCATGATAGAAATGAAGAGAATGATAATGGATCGAGAAAAGTGGAGGAAATGGGTAGAAGAGGCTTGTACTCCACGCTTAACAGCACAAAGGAGTTAAAGAAAGAAGAAGAAGAAGAAAATTTTGGAAGTGTACTCCACCAACATCTATACATGTTTGCACTCGTCTCACCATATTCTCTGAAGTTTTAGGGAGATGCTATCGAATTGAGAGGTTATTTCCAGCAAGATGGAGCAACGTGTCATACATCTAATGACACCATGGAACTTATAACCATCTTCTTTGATAATCGAATAATCTCAAAAGTTCTGTGGACCCCCAGATACCCTAACCCAACCTCACCGGATTTTTTCTTGTGGAGGCGTCTAAAACTAGAGTGTACAAGAATAGGCCACGGATAATTGATGTTGTCAACGAATCCATTCGAACCGAAATAAGTAACATTGGCGAGGATACCTCTGTAAAACTTCGGAAAACATGGTGAGACGAGAGCAAACATGAATAGATGCTGGTGGAGGACACTTCCAACATTTTCTCTGAGATGTAAATAGTGTAACGCAATCTTCTAATTGTGTGTTATATTCTCTCAAAGTTACACGGGTGTCCTATTGGTTCAAAATTTATAGCCTATTTAAATGGTTCAGTTTGATATGGATCGCATTGTATTTATGGTATAGAAAAGTAAAAATATACTCTACATATTAATATATAGTGGTGTACTATTTCAGCCAGCCCAATAAAGCTTGCATTAGATGCCTGAGGAAGATCTCATGGAGACGATTGTGGTCAGACTGCAGTAAGATTATGTGAAGGAGGTAAGCAACTTAGGTTTACATAAGAATGTATAAATATGATTGAAAATTAATAATACTTTAGATATTAAGCATTTAAATTTTTTTTGAGAATTTTAATTCTATTATTCTATGTATACGTTTTATATTTTGTGTTTCAATGAATATAAGAAGAGCCTTCTGGTTGTGGGTAGACTGTAATTCAGCTTAACGACAGTTGAAAAACGATCTTTACCTCTTGCTTTAGGAGTGTGAACTATGATGCACTGGTTTAGCCTTTGTGTTCCTGTTTTAGGGCGGAAAACTTTCTTACAAGCGTGTCTGAAGCATACATTTCACATAGCTGATTACATTGTTATTAAAAAGCTATTCTGATCTACGGTGAAAGGCCAACTTTTATGCATGTTAGTGTACATTCTAATTGCAGTAATTTCATTATACGTTATTGCTCCTACAAAACTTTTTTATTTAAATTTTACTATATACGCAATGTAAAAGTAATGGCTCAAAAACACAAATAAATATAACTATGTGGGATCTTTTTCTAAAACAAACGGTGAAGTACTCCAGCGTTTGTATAGGCGGCATAAGAACAGAATTCGTCTTATGCTTTCCTGTTATTCACAGGGCATGGCCTATCAACTCACTTCACAGTTTTTTAAAAGTAATATATTCGCAATCATTGTCGATATCGAAATCTCGGACGAAGGGACTCGGTCATAGATCCGAAATAATATCGATATCGAAATCGCGGACGTCGGGGTTAGTAATACCTCCTCGGGTAACTTATACTTTAAGTGTGTTTGAAATTCGGAAGTGCCTCTTTCTTAACGTTACTACTGCTATGATTTTGAAGCTCCTTAAACCATGCAGGCAAATCTCATATACAAATTTTAATCAATGCTTAATTAATTACTGCCATTCCCTGTAACTTAAATTCGAATTCTTTGGGTCTGAGATTTCACCTCTCCTCCGTATGGGGTCCCAATAATAGGATGTTAGTTGGGTCTGAACATCTCCTTGTATTTTAGAACTACTGGATCAGTAAATATCCTATATCCATAATAGCGTTTGATTGCAAAGGTTGCACGTGGTCAATTGTGTATATTCTATTAATGAGTGTGGCTAAGTATCTGAAAAGTAAATTGGCTAGTGATGGGTGATTTTTTAACTGCAGAGGATCTACTCCCATCAGTAAGCGATTATTTCATGATTTCAAAGATGGTACTCCGTTTTTCATCTACATTTGCAGTCTCAAAATCTTCTTGTTGAAATAAATTTATTTTATTACTGATTTATAACTGGCAGAGTGGAAAGATAAATTAATTTTGTTTGTTTAATATCGATGTCCGTTTATATGGAGCGGGTTGGCTCAGACGGTTTTGTCTATGGCCCGCATTCAGGAGGTGCGGGTTCCATATCCATGATCGACCTATCTGAACCATGTGTATTTTGGGGGGGCTTTCTCGGATCACCAGGCGAATGCTGGCTTTTGGTCATTTTTTGTAATTTACGTCCTCCAAAGCTAAGTCATATCGGGTGATCTGCGGAATGCATGAAATGATGCTCAAGTGAGCCCAGGGTCCGTGCAGCTTAGAGTTACACGACATTCATTTTTCAGGATAAGGGAAAACTCCGGAAAAAATCTTATCCAGGTAACTTACCCTGACCGAGATTCGAACACGGGACCTCTTGAATGAAAATATTGTCTCTTGAGCGTGAGGCAGACATGCTACCACCACGCTACCGAGGCGGGGCCACCAGATGAGAGGTGATATTGCCCGCCTCGGTAACATAGATGGTAGCATGTCTGCCTCACGTTCAAGAGGTCCCGAGTTCGAATCTTACCTCGATAAGGTTTTTCCGGGGTTTTCTCTTATCCTCAAAGGCGAATGTCGGGTAACTCTAAGCTCTATGGACCCTGGGCTCATTTGAGCATCCGTTCACCCATTCCATTCATCGTCCGATATGACTTAACGTTAGAGGACGTAAGTTAAAATAAATCATCTGGTGGCCTCTTTCAGGGTAGAAGAATTGGCGGGTGCCGTGGCGTTGCATGGCAGGATGATATGTTTAAACTTATTCCTCCGGTAGTACAGTCTCCGTGTTTGCCTGGTGAGCAGCTTCAGGACCCGGTGGATGAGATGCCGCTTGTTCTGGCCTGCCGGGAGTTTCCAACTGGTAAACAGTGTAGGAAACTTGCTCTGCGTGCTGTCGTGATTTTGGATATAAGGGCGCTCAACTACTTGGCCATCAGCGCCCTTACAAAAACTAATTCAAGGCAATAGCCAGATATACATTACTGAACATTTAAGAAAAAAGATCAAAACAAAATTACAATAAAATAAATAAGCCCAAATGGGTAAAAAACAATAAAAACTATAATTACCAATAAAATACCAAAAGGCAAAAAAATAACTACTTTCAATATCAACTTGCCATGACAAAAGCTACCTGCCCAGTGGTGGTCGAATCAATTTGTTCCTTTTCTTTGGGGCTGGGCTAGCACCTTCAGTAGGATCTTCCTGCCTTTTCCCCACTGTCGTTTGGGCAGTGAGGACTGGATCTATCCACTATACATCCTCAGTGGAGGAGGACGGCTTTCGTACTGGTAACTTCGAATCGAGTTTCTCCAAACGATCGGAAACTACGACCGGCGAAGATGAAGGTCGCCGATCGGCGTCCTCTCCAGATGATTCCTCAGATGTTGACGGAGGAGATGTTCGCGGAATTTTGTGCTGCTAGCTTTCTTTTCACTGTTCTTACTATTCTCCTTAAGGAAGTAAATTCTGTCATATGAGGCCTTAAATTTCCCTGGCGAGACATATATTACCAGTTCACATGTTCTTGAAGTAGATGCTTTCGGCGGTGACATGGCTGAATCCTTCTTCTTAGGACTGGACTTGGTCGGGGCGCTCACTGTTGTTCGCGCTGGTATTTGTTGCTTTGGCTGTGATTTTGGTGTTCCCGTAGGGGAGGAGATCCGTCCCCTTCAGCTGCCGTGGTGCGAGCGCTGCGGAACCTTAGCACTACCTCTGACGTTACTACAGGAACATTGGGCCGAACATTCGAGCCTCTCCCTCTGGGAGTTGTTCGGATTGGGTTGGTATCGAGGGACCAGTGGTTCCCGATACCCGTGGGTGATCGGGTACGTCTCCGGACAGGGTTGAGGGAAGCCATTAATATTCTCGGGTACTAACCTGCAGAGCTAGTAGAAGGCGTGCTAGATCGCCAAGCGGCCCCATCGAGGTCATATCGGTAACCTTCACCTTTTGGTGTTGGAGCGCGTAAGTGGCGTATCCACTTCCATCCCGTCTTGTGTCCTTGGACCAGATGGGGGGGGGGCTTTTTAGTTACCCAGGTCTTGCCCTCTGGGCTCAACTCAACTGTGATCTTGGTGTAATTGATCTTCCGGACATTACTGCCCCAATTTATGTCGCTAGTTTGTGTTCCGATTTCACGTCTAGGTACCGTTTTAGCTGCAACTGCACTATAAGTAACGGTCCTAGGGATAGACGGCTGACGAATATGCAAGAGTTTCCGGGTTTCGAAGAAGGATACTGTCTCTCTTACCCGGATCTCTTAGATCACATTTTCCTCCATAAAATGCGGGCATTCTCTGGAGTTATATGAATGATTACCACCGCAGTTAACACATGTTGCAGGTGAAGTACAAGCATTATCATGTTTGACTTCCCCGCAGTCAACGCAAGTAGCAACTCCATTACAAGAATCACTCGTGTGGCCAAAGTGCATTTATAACACCTCAGTAGATTGGGTATATGTGCTGATAAACAATGTGGGATTAATAGTTTGCTTACATATTTTAGTAGCTTTAACAAATGGAGTATTTCATTTATTGTAAAAGGTCTCTTAACAAGAGTGTCCTATCTTTAGCATGTGACAGCTGCCGTCATTGAGTTACAACAGTCATTTTTTTCATGTGGTTATAGTTATTATTGACAAATAGCAATGGTACGTCACAGCATTCAGCAACGCGTAGAAATTGCGAAACTTTATCATCAAATTGGATCATCCGTTCGCCAAACCTTCAGTGTATTGCATGAAGTTTACGGTGTGCATAATCGTCCCTGGTAGAGAACGATTCGGCATTTGATCAATAAATTTGAAAAAAGTGGTTCTGTCAATGATCAAAACACACCTGTACGTAATCGACGTAAGCACTCCAACAAAAATATAGGCACCGTTCGTGAGAGTGTATGCGAGAACGGAAACAAATCAATTGCTCGTCGAGAGCAAGATTGGGGCTTTTGTGACCACAGCTTGGCGAATTCTGCATCTGGACTTGAAGTTGCACGCTTACAAAATGGTGTTAACTCAAGAACTAAAGCCCAACGACCATAGGTTGCGCCATGTATTCGCTGACTGGGCTATGGAGCAATTGGAAGCTGATCCGATTACGAAGCCCATTTTTGGATGGATGGTTCTGTTAACAAACAAAATTGCCGGTATTGGAGCAATCGCAATCCAATGCAGAATCATGAGCGACCACTTCAGGTTTCTATGTGGAGTGGATTATGGTATGGTGGAATTATTGGACCATATATTTTTCAAGACGAAGATGGAGAAGCACTAACTGTCAATGGATAAAGATACCGGGCTCTTATAACGGAATATTTTTGGCCTCAATTGGATCCAGCAAGATGGCGCCAAATATCATACTTCTCTCGAAACAATTGATCTTTTGGAGGAAAAGTTATGAGAAATTAATTGTACTTTCACACTAGCCGTGTGTAGGACGCACTATGAAACGGTAGAGCCAGACTGAAAAATTCAGTGCCATAGCCGGGATTTGAACCATGGATCTTCTGGTTGCCGTCCACCCGCTCTAACCATTGAGCTACTATGACCAACGTGCCGACATGACATTAAATTCAACAACTGACTCGTATTTTTCCCGGTAAACCACTAGGAGTTCACATAAACACATGAGACAACCACCTTAATGGCGACTTACTATGCCGTAAGTAATTTAAGGCCTGGGCTTTATAGTTCGAACCATTATTATGTCAATTAATGGAAATTAATTGTTCTTTCACACTAGCCGTGTGTAGGATGCACTATGAATTGGTAGAACCAGACTGAAAAATTCAATGCCATAGCCGGGATTTGAACCATGGATCTTCTGGTTTCTGTCCAGCCACTCTAACCATTGAGCGCGCCGACGTGACATTAAATTCTCCAACTGACTCTATTAATTGTACCTAATAGTGGTCCGAACTATAAAGCCCGGGCCTTAAAGTATTTACAGCAGAGTAAGTCGCCATTAAGGTAGTTGTCTCATGAGTTTATGAGAACTCCTAGTGGTTAACCGGAAAAAATATGAGTCAGTTGCAGAATTTAATGTCATGTCGGCACGTTGACCATAGTAGCTCAATGGTTAGAGTGGCTGGATGGCAACCAGAAGATCCGTGGTTCAAATCCCGGCTATGGCATTGAATTTTTCAGTCTGGCTCTTCCGTTTCAAAAGTTATGAGGTTTTATGATTTCCCACGGTGGTGATGCCAACTGGCCCCCGAGATCGTGTGATTTAACGCCGTTGGATTACTTCTTGTGGAGTTATACCAAATTTCGAGTTTATGCCAGCAAGCCTGAAACAGTAAGTGATCTTATGAATAACATCGCAGGTTATTTGTGAAGTTGGACCTAATTTTCGTTCTTCTGTCATTGAGAATTGGGCGAACCGTATAGGCGCAACCCAACTAAGTCGCGGCGGTCAAGTAACTGATGTTCTCTTCCACACGTAATGACATTAATTATGTTGCAAATTGAACACAGAAATAAACCATTATCAGGTATAGAATGTGTTTTAAGTTCAAACATGGGACACCCTTTTTGAAAGACCTGCGCTATTGCTTGAATTTTTATTTACTATAGCTTGTAAGGCAGATTTTGAATTACAGATTATTGTTTCCTTCTTGCTACTATGTAATCATCTTGATATTTCTGTCTTCCTTGATGGAGGCATAATACACAGCCTTGCATTGCATATATTTATTACTTGTAGTTCTCTTCCTACTGCGCTCACTCGGAGATCCGATTTGGATTCTGTTATCCCCGAATATATAACACCGGGAGATTTTGTTGTTGTAATTTATGTCCTCCAACGCTAAGTCATATCGCACGATGGATGAAATTGGTGAAATGATGCTCAAATGAGTCCGGGGTCCATGGAGGTAAGAGCTACCCGACATTCGTCAATCAGGATTAGGGAAAACCCCTGATAAACTTTATCCAGTTAACTCGCCTTAACCAAGATTCGAACTCGGGACCTCTTGAACGTGAGGCAGATATGCTACCACCACGCTACCGAGGCGGGCTATAACACCGGGAGATATCATGAGCTTCATAATAACGGTTTTTAATGAATGCCAGTTTTACACATCGCTAGTTAATTCTGCCATTCATAACACTCAGCATGATTGAAGGACTACACTTGTCATTGGGTGGTTGACGGCTCTCTTGGATTTAGCTGGGAGAATATAGATATACTCAGCAACCTTTCCCCACATTCATCACGTAGGACATCTAAGAGCCATGACAAGACTGCATTTGGATGGATATTTCCTCCAATGTAATGTAACAGTTATACTACAGTAACTCAGAGACTCATTTGTAAAACTAGATGGCTCCACAAGTAGCTGAGAGGACGGGAATTGGGTAGCAGAGGTTGTATGGTGCATTTGTGAATACCAATTGTAACACCATTTTTAAAAATCAGTTACATATTTATAATAATGTTGTATACGTGTTTTAAATATTTTATTTTCCCCTTTTTCGCCGTTCTGACATACATAATTGACAATCCTAACATACATGAACCCCATTTCCCGGCCCTTATTAATCCGTACTTACCGCACAATGGATTAATTTTTTTTTGTAATTTTACTTTTTTCCCCTGCTTATTAATCGCAACACAAATTTTAAACAAAAGTAATTATAGTCTATTAATATATATATATCAGTATGAACTGGGTTTAAATGTCAAAAACATTTCTTCTTAATTTTCTTATCCAAAATAAATATTCTGAAATTGGTAGGCTCTCTCGTTCTAGGTACAATCAAGAAAGTGCAAATAACAAAACATAAAGAGAAGTATAATTGCTATAAACAATATCAATGAGTTAGGACGTTGTCCTTAATAGAACAAATATTTAGGAGTCTGTTACCGTTAATTCTCCACGCATTTAAAAATAAACAATTTCCTTTGTTTGGATCGACTCTGACAGCTAGCTTATTTCATAATGTGCAAGAATTTTGCACATTAATTTAATGAATTTTGCAATAAAATGCAAATTCCATGCTTTTCGCATGTTTATGTAAATCAGGATTAGTTAATGTTGACGCAGCTTCTGGTATTATAAGTTAACACTGTGACTCTATGGAAGATTCGGAGAAGACACTTTAGTATCTCAAAATATTTTTATGTGTATACTCCTGAAAGAAGATTTCCCCCGAAAGGAAGGTGTCAGGTAAGAGCATAGTAGGTATGGTCGGACCTTTTCTGTTTTTAAACGACCTCAACGTAAGTCATATCGGCCAATGAGATAAATAGGTGAAATGATGTTAAAATGAGCCCAAAGTCCAGAGCTTAGAGTTACCCGACATTGACCTTTCAGCCCGCCTCGGTAGCGTAGATGGTAGCGTGTCTACCTCACGTTCAAGAGGTCCCGAGTTTGAATCTCGGTTAGGGTGAGTTACCTGGATAATAAGGTTTTTTCCGGGTTTTTCCCTTACCTTGATAGACGAATGTCGGGTAACTCTAAGCTCTTTGACCCCCGGACTCATTTGAGCATCACTTTACCCAATTCATTCATCGTCCGATATGACTTGACGTACGAGGACGTAAATTAAAAAAAGAAAGAAAGAAAAGAAACAAACATTGACCTTTCAGAAGAATGGAAAAGTCCGTAAAAGGCCTTATCCAGGTAAGGCTAACTCCACACCTCAGAGACGGGCATGATCAAACCTGAAGAGAGAAGACAGCACAGGGCTTGTTTCCTAAGAGTTGGAAATTGAAATTTTAGGCTTCTCTCCCCCTTGCGGGTGTACACAGACTGTCAAACCATCACAAGAAGGCAACCGGGGTTCGAAGAGCAAGAGCTGCTTGAACTGTTTATCTGCTCTGCTAGTGGATCTTTTTACTACGAAATGAGTGAATGAATGAGAGATTGCATATGAATCACCCATACTGCCAGATCTGATGCTCGTTTTCCAATAACTTCAGTGATGGGTACTATGCGCGGTTTAATTATGTGACAACACTGCATTTTAGATAAATCTAGTATCCTCATCACATCTAGATGGCGAGCATAAACATCATGCGGACAGCAAAATTGATTATTTTACACATTCCTCTGACTTGCCTTCTCGTGTTGGGTGGACAGTACAATGGGGGGCCCGAGACCTCTCCCGATGCGGAGGATAAGGATTTACGGACAGAACATTCTTTGCCCATCATGCCTTGGTTCCCTGCCACGGAAAGCGAGTCGGGTTCGATCATACTCCTGCTGGGTGCGGATTTTAAGACCCGGGTATAGGAACGGTGCCCACTCAGCATCGTAAGGAAATTGAGGAGCTTACGATAGGTACGCGAACCTGGTCTGAAAGCCAACTTTCCGAATAGGGGTGCCGAGATGTTGACCACATCTCTTTCCTGTATCGGTTGGATGATCGCCCACCTCTACCTTGCGTATGTGGGCGTGAGGCCGGCAGTCGGTTTGGTAGATCCTAGCCCTCTATGGGCTATCGCGCCATGGGTTATTATTGTTAATCTAAACGTTCTTGCCATACAGAAGAACTCCCGCTGGTACTTATAAGTTGAATCCTGAAATTGCCAAGGAGGAAGAGCGACTTGAGAAGTGAGGTGAGATGCAAGGACAGATAAATCGTGGATGTAATTATTTTGCACAGGATTCGCCTGGTTATCTGGAAAACTCCCCAAAAAGTCCATATGTCAAGATGATCGGCCACGACTCGAACCTACCACCTCCAGAATGCAGGCCAAATTCTTGGCGCCTGAGCCATCCCCTCGGTATGTCAAGCCATGTAAATACCACTAATTGATTCTGTCAATAAATTTATTTTGGCTGGCCCCGTAGCTCAGTGGTTAAGTGCCTGCCGTCCTAGGGGTCCCGGGTTCAATTCCCGGCGGTGGGGGTCGGGATTTTTCTCCGACCAAGATGATTCCTTATCTTCTCTAGAGTCTGAAACTATGAACGAGAATGCGAATGTGTGCGTGATTAAAACCTAACGAATACGAGTTAACATCTTCGAAATGTACCAGAGGAGAACGGCCACCGATATGACCATTGCAGTTAAAGGCAAGTAAATATATATATTACTTCCAATAATTGGTAATATAATAAGTAACCCTTCATCTAGCAACAGTAATATTAACAAATGACAATCAACAAGCAAGAATGCAAAGGCTCGATATGTAAACTAGTGTGTATAATTAATAATAATTATTAATAAATACGATAGTAGTCAGTATCACTTATTGTAAGGTGTTAATAGCTAACATGTGTTTATTCCTATTCTTGCCGTCACATGTAGCACTGTAAACAATTAATGTTTCACGTCTAATGGGATGTTACATGCTACACATTTAATAATGCACGATGCAATTTCATTTGCACCCCTTACAGTAGTGCCGTCGTGTTGCATGCATTTCCTTTAGTTGTACAGTCATGTAGCGTCAGATTAAAAGTTAAAAATTCCCCGTTTTAAAATGAAACATTTGTCTTTATATATGGCGTTGGGAGGCACGGCTGTAGATCAAACGCAAAGTCACTGGTAAATCTTTCTGCATTTTGTTTATTCTTTCGTTTTTATTTTTACATTCATAACTTGTATGTATTTCTGTACCTTATACCTTAAATCTTCTGGAATAATTTCATCGCCCTTCTTTTTCTTCTGAAGTTCTCTTATTCTTATGTAATGAAATCAACATTTGTGTACTTTTATCTATTAAAAGAAAAATTTAATGAGCGAAATTCTGTTTCTTAAACCGTTTTCATGAGAAGATAAATTGTGTTATCACAGTACAGTTTGTGCATGGACGTCAGTGTTAAGAAGCAAAAAGTCTTTTGTTGTATAATACCGCGTTTAATTACTCTCATATTAAGGAAAGGACAAATTACTTTTTCTTAGTTCTTCTCTATCCTCATCTAGCAATTTGTTTGAGGGGACTATTTTCCTCTTTTTTCAGAATCTGCCTTTCATATATTTGCCTGTTTATTTGCTACTAAAACTTCAGTATAATTACCTGTTTAACCAAACACTTTGATGTCTTAATTGATGTTCAAGCAGTATGAAAGTGAGGAAAAGGAAGCAATCTTTTCTACTTCTCCTCTTCCACGTACCATAGAATCCTTATAACATTTTCTCTTGCTTTTATTAGGTCAGTCTGAAAGCCACCTTTAAGTGGCGATCACCAAGGGACCGCAGCTTTCCAAATAAATTTTCTCTCTCAGAATGAGTCACTCTATCTTTACACTGCGTCCTACACTCTTGTAATACTGTATTTTTCTTGCTCTATGAACTTTACGGTTAACATCTGTGTTATTTACCAGCATTTCTAAGCAATTTCCGTTGATTCCTTAAACCTCTACTATATCTCCATCATCTTTTAATACGCATCCTATTTTACTTCAGTTATGTCTGGGTTTTGTTAACTTTCTGCAGGCTATCAACATCATTAATATCCTCGTCTTCTGTTCTGAGAGGTTAACCTCGTTTCGCGTCTAAAAGCATTCATTTAAATTGCTCTGTGCATCTGGTCCTCAACATCTGGTCCGTTGTATATCTTGTCTTCTTCTTGGAGTATACATATAATTACGAGGGCTCTTCAATACAGAATGATCATAATTACTTTTACGGTCATAATTTTTCGCACTAAAATTCAATATTATTATATTCTGTTAGCTTAATGTGAAACAAACACGCCGTAGTAGTTTCATTGTTGGTACTCCTGGTTCCCGTCTGTGAGAACCAGACAAGTTCAGACATGTTCAGTATGGCCTACCACTGCAATGGAGGTAACACGCGAGGAACAATATGCGGCTTTGAAATTCTTCTTTCGTCTCAACAAATCTTCAGTTGAGGCCTATATAATATTACAGGAGGCCTATGGAGAGTCTGTTTTTCCCTACAGTACAGCTCGAAGGTGGTTTTAAAGGTTTAAGTAGGAGAGACAATCAATTTCAAAGGAAGGTGGACCCGATGCTGCAGTTAGTGCTGTTACGGAAGAAACATCAACACTGTTGCTGTCATTGTGAGAGACGGTCGACTTAAGATCACTTTCTGAAATACTGAACGTTTCATTGGGTGCCACCCTCACGTTGGTGACAGAAACATTACGCGTGAGACGTGTTTGTGCGCAATGGGTTTCAAGACTCTTGATTCCCGAATAAAAGGACATTCGCATGCAGGTTTGCATGCAGTTAAAGTTGATATTAGAGGAAGATTCGGAGTTTTTTTCAAACGTAATCACTGCTTATGAAACTTCGTTACCTCATTTTGATCCTGAGAGCAAACAGCACAGCTCAGTGTGGAAATCTCCTTCATCACCAACCCCTCAAAAAGCAAAAGTGGTTGCTTCTGCTGGGAAAGTTATGGTCATCTCATTCTTTGATATTCATGGAATGGTTTATCAGCATGTTGTACCTGCACACACACCAGTAATTGGACAATACTGCAGGGATGTTCTGAAAACATTGCAAGTCTATATTAAGTGCAAAAGACCACATTTCCGTGAAGTAGACTGGATGCTGCACCACGATAATGTGCGACCGCATATTGCCAATGTTGTTGCTGAATATCTTGCAGAAATCAACGTGAAGTGCATCCCTCAACCTCCCATAGTCCGAATTTAGCCCCATGTGACACTTTTCTATTTCCTATCTTGAAGAAACGCCTTCGTAGGAGGCATTATCCATCATCAGAAGCAGTGGTGAAGGCTACGGAGACGATGTTGAAGTATCTCTCAAAAAATGGTTTCCATCATGACTTTAAAGATTGGCAGAAACGCTGGGACAAGTGCATGGCATTCACGGGAGACCATTTTGAGAAGGATCATCAAAATTATGAGGATGAGTAAAGGTACGTTTAGATAATTCTGGTTGCCATTTTATAAATCACATTTCTGCACTTTTCAATTTTCATAGTTATAATTTTATAGTTATTCAGATTTACGTTCAGTATTTGAAGATTCAATGCATACTATTCTTTATTTTCTTACACTGAACTTTACAAATTAATTCATCGCACTTCATTAAATGTTTTTCTTTTCCTGTTATTTTCCTTAGAGATACTTAGTATCAACCTTTTAGATTTCTGATACTTATAATTTTGCTCTTCAGTTACCAAGTTGTGACTGCCTTTGCACCTGTTTACCCAATTCATGGGGAAAGTTATCCTATTGTCCAAGAAAGTAGTTTTTTACTTGGATTTTGTATTTTTATCATTATCCTGTCGAATATTATACTTATCACGTTATACTCGTATAAGTGTTAGAACTCTTTATATATAAATTTTTCTTTTACCACTAGTAGTAATTGGAATGCTAAAGTTTTGGTTGAGGTTTCCAAACACCTGCAAAAATTAATTAACAACACTATCTTTTATTTGAAATTTAAAATGAAAGTACGCAGCCAGTTCAGGATAGCCAAAATAAACCATCAAGATAAAAACGTCACTGAAATAAGAACATGACCTCAACTTTATGTGGTGTTGAAGTTTACCCCAAGTCTTAATTTCTTTATACTTTTACGTAACGTATTGTTACAACGAAACTTCATTTTACCCTAAATAATACTGTGTTACACTTTGAAAAATTTTATAATCTGTAACTTAAAATCATTTACCATCATTCAAATTTGTAGCAGGATTCCTCCGTTGTTTTGTGTTTCGATGCCCCAAAGTTGCGGCAACATATATAGCAAGATTCGTGGCGGTATCTTATTTCCCGTCGTTGGTCTTACCTTCGTCCAAAATATTATGAATTGATGAAGAAGATGTTCCCCGAAGTTATCAGGAAAATCCTTAATTATGCCTCAGTTAGCTTTTAATATTCTTCTGTTATATTCTTACTTACGAGCAATGAAAACTCTAAGTTACAAGGGTGGTAACGAGTGAAGAAATCATTAAGACTTTTAATTTGAATTTCTATAATAAATAAATCTTTTGTTTATTTCTTTTAACACCAAATCCATTACAATTATTATAAAAAAACTTTATACTGTGATCGGAATCAATCTAATACTTCAAATTGAACTAACACTTAAATATTTTCGAGCAATTTAAAAAGCATCCGATCTCTTTGGCGTTCCAGAAAGAAAGACGAATTTTATTTCGGTTTCTACGCCAAGATTATTTAATCCTTCGTTACTGTCGCTACCCATATATCACTTTTATATGATTTGCCGATTTACTACTACGTCACTACATTACGAAATACAATTATTTCTACGGCCAATCACAAAATTACATATATTTTTATACAATTTTGTTTGGTTTTCTTTTATAAATTTATAAAATTTTCAAACCCTTTTTAAATATAAATCAAAACAACTGTTACAAATTAAAATGCTATCAGCGGATTTTAGCTGGATCCGACAAAGCCGATTGACATCTTATGGGTAATATTTCAGACCATTGCACATTGGCGATAATACAAATTTATATATATATATATATATATATATATATATATATAAAATGCGTTGTTTTTACAAAAGTGTAGTATTATAGATTAATCGCCGATACTTTGAATAGTTGATATTTTTTTTAAAGAATAGACATCTCTTGGTTTTAAAGATACTTAAATGCCTCAGAATAATATTTATTTTAAACACACATATCTTATTTAAATTATTTTATCGTTAATATTTATGCTGTAAATAAAAACGAGACAGTCTTTATTAAAAAATAAGTAATTATTATAGTTTAACATAGGAGCTTATAAAGTATGTGGTCTTTGAAACAGCGCTGCCTCACATACTATTATTGATTTAACGTATATATTATCACTATATTCTTTTGAAATAAGATTAGTTTTAGAAAATGGCCCAGTTAAAGTGTTCCTAATAAACCTATCTTAAAAAGAAGAAGGAAAAAAGCTAAGAATTTGATATTTGCAGCAAAGGATCTTAAAAATATGAAATGGAAAATATTTTCATGAGAGACCTTATAGGCACAAAGGTGCCAAACTCAGAATTTCACATTCAACTATAATGTTTCATTAAAACATTTCATTAAAACTTTCATTAACTTTCATTAAAATATTTTAAGTGAATTATGTAGCTGTTATGGGATATTTGGACTGAAGTGTCTGTTGCTCATGAACTCGGAGATGAAACAAAATATCAAAACATGTTTTATTGTACGTAATTTGGCATGTTAACTGTTTACTATGGGTCTTCAGAATATAAAATATGTATCATATTATTTTTATGGTTTCTGTACGTTAAGAGTTAGAGAAAATTTTATGTTAGAGTTTACTTTGAATGGCTAAGTAATCACTTATGTATTTACTGAGTTATTTATTCGTTTAGTACACATTTCTGTAGCCGTACATATATTTTAATGGAAAATAATTTCTACAAGTCATTTTAGAAATAACGCTTTACTTTATATGAGAACACGCAGAAATGATGCCTATTTCATACTTTCGGAATGTCTGTTGCTCCAATGCATTTAATAATTCTTGGAGCTTATTTCTTTTATTTTTTATTATTTTTATTTAAGAGTCATTTACCTGTAACGCCTTATTTGGGCAATTCTGCACATTTAAAATGTATTATTTTAGCACCTAATTATCTAGCTTTGAATCCTAGATGTTTCTTGATCTAATCGAATGCTGTTAATATTACAGCCAATCAAAACGACATCATACACAAGGGAATCTGTCGCATGAAAGTTCCTTCACCTACCAGAACAATAGGAAGGCGTCGAGTGAATCTGTGAGTCACACTGAGGAAGTCTTTAACACTATTAAATCGGTATTTAAAGTTTGAAATTTCAGTAGTCAGATGAATAATCAGTGAGAACATTAGACATTGATGTTTTCACAGAGGCATGTGTACCCCTTATAGCTTCTTTTACGTTTTATAATCCATTTAACAGCATGCCCCAATTTCATTGTATTAGAAATAATTTACTATAATTTTTACAATAGTATACTAGTTGTTGAGAATGAAGTACACCGTGTTTCACAACAAGTATGTGTTATTTCTATTGTGAGTACTGATAAAAATGTATTTAAAATTTGTCTTATAAAATGGAAGTATACACATATAAAATGCATATAAAAGTTGAAGTATAAAAGCTTTACAATAACTATTCATTAATTAATAATTTATATAAATTATTTTTGGATGAACAATAGTCATCCAAGATAAGTGGATCATGTATACAATATTTCGAAGCGTGGGCAGTGAGAGTACGCCGAGTGTCATTTTGGTTTGTGTTTACATGGCGCTGGCTCTCCACTAATGTCAGTGATAACTCACGTACAGCAAATAAATCTGTGATAGAGTTACGCTAATTAAATTTATTAAATTTAATCCCGATAACAGAATGGGAAACATATTTACTTTACTGAGAAAAATGTGGTGTGATAACATACGGGGCACGTACGGAAACATGGGGTAGGAACGGGTAAGGGGTGAAACCAAGTATTATGCACTTATTTTTACTTAAATGTGGTGCCATCTGCCACCGAGACATGTAACTTATTGCTCCCATGCTTATCAGTCATATACAGGTGTTTATGCCGGTTTCACGTGATTTAACGGGTTTATTGCATGTTGAAGAAAAACCTAGTTTGTGATCTAATCATTGAATCTACAAGCAGTGAAAGTTGTGTTTCGCGAGTAAGTGTGATCGCAGTCTTAGTGCTGAACTTTTAAATGCATACTTTGTTAAGTTCTTTGTTGGCTGTATTCTAAACGAAACCAGAGTATTTTAAAATATGGACCGGGTGGGGCAGAATCGGTTAAGACCTCATGCATTTAGATATTTTGTCTTGATTCAAAGAAGGTAACTGAATACTGTAATACAAGTATTTTCACACCGCTCTTATTATTGGTTGGATGGTTACCAGCACGCCCCACATGGCAGCCTTGGCCTTCGGGGTAACCTCGCCCCACCATGTGATGTCTGGACTCATTTCTCAGGTAGAGAGGCACCCAGATGGCAGTGTCCATTACCTGCAATGATAGGGTGATATTGAAGATGACAGGGAAGCGAGAGGACCTACAGCTTATACCGACTCCGAACCACGTTGGGCATGGGGACATTTCGCATGTGATAGACAGAGGTGAAGGCGTGGATAGGGCCGGGAATCGAACTTCGGACCCTTTGCACGGGAGCCGCGAACGAAACCATTGTGCTACCCCGGCGCCCCCGCTCTCATTATTGTAGTTTACATTCTCGGTATGCCACGGATTTACATTCGTAAAACCAATCGTCAAATTTGCCTTTTCCTTTTTCCGTGTCACCAAAAGCTTAAGTCGCAATTCCAACATACGAACGTCAGCTTCCAAACGATCAAGAGGAAAGGCTGTTGCAATAACTGGCTCTCTTATAAAACGATCCCATCGTAAAGGAAAGCAGCAAGAAACCTGAGAAAAGCCAAGTTCGTATAAAGTCCCTGAAAGTAAGCACTTCGCCAGTGACTGACATACTGAATTGCTGGATGATAATGGTTCCACATGACTTTATTATAACGGGTCATATGTATTTGCAAGAACAGATGTGTGGGTGAGATTTAGGTGCTTCAGATGAGCCTTTGAAGACTGTACGGGGTGGAACGATGATAAATTTATTCTGATTCCATTTCTTGTCACCAAACATTGATAACCTGCATATTTATGTCCGCGGTTTCATGCTCACAACTTTTGCAACTCCATCGTAATTTTCAGGGATGGCAATGAATGACTTAAAAATGGTATCGCGGTAAATGAGGAAATGGTCGGTTCGTACTTTGGGATGTACTTCGTGTCCTTTACCCATAAATCATTAAATAGATAATGTAAATACTTGTGCCGTCTTCAGTAAATTTGGTATTAAGGCAGTGTAAATCTCTTGTTTTGTAATAATTTTGGGGCTTACAGTAAGCTGAAACTTCATCAGTGTTCTGAGAAGAAAACCACAATCTTTCTTGGTCAGTTGCAACAACCTTTTGTTTCTGGATGCAAACATAGAAGAAAATAAAAGGATGAGACAGGCTGCGATTGGGTTCTACGATGTAGACCTGTGGCGGCTAATACATCTTCATGGTATGATAGAGCAAAGCGTAAACGACGAAGGCAATATTAACGGTGCGCCAATCAGCTGTAATGTTTTGCCAGTGCAAGCGGGACATCACCTAAAATATCATCCATTAGATGAAGCTGCGGGAAGGTAATGAAATATTCATTCACCAGATCACCTTCTAGGAAAACTGGTCTAATAGGTAGTCTAAATATCTCAGTATAGATTCATTTTCCACTGAATTTAGATTGGGTGCCCACGAAAACATGGACAAAATTGCGTCTGGCACAGTACAGATATTCCGTTAATCAACATTGCAGTTAATGATGTCGGTACTTTCGTCTGGCAGTAGAACTTACTGCTGTGGTGTGGATAACATATTGTCGTCTTTCTATTTTGAAAGTAATTTTGTGTTAGCATCTGAACCCAGTAATCTTTCTAGCTTCGGAGTTATCGAAGAATGGAAGTGGTTCCAAGTCCTAATCGCACTGTGGCTTGTCTGATGCTTATGTGGGCGTCATCACGAAATAAAGTCAGGACACGTAGTAGACAGCGGCCTTGATGTAGACTCCGTAGCAAATAGCAGTGCGTTATGTGCGAAAAGTCTGTTTTGTAAAGGTACTTATCTCATTAATTAGAGATTCATTCTTGAAACACCTAGAGTAGCAATAATTATAGAGGAATAGGTTGTATGCATACCGATATTTACACATTTAGTAGCAATATGTGAAATAGAATATGTAAAACTTATAAACAGGTGATTAACAGAATTCAGGGCATTCAACTCTTGTTACTTAATTGTATATGTAATAGAAAACGATGTTTGGGAGATACTTTATTATAAATTACTTCGTAACATGAGGTCAGGAAAAACACCTTATTTTGTGGTTATAAGCATCTTTATGCATAATTTCGAACATGAAAGATGAAGAGCCAGTTTACACCAAAAACAGGTAGTTCAATATTATATTAAAGATATTGCTTACACTTAACTTCAAAAACTATTATTACTATTGTTACTATCGATTTGCAAACACTACAAGAAGGGGTATGATACATATGACATAAGAATGACACCGGAGGCTAATCTTTCTGAGAAGCAAATCAAGTGCATAGATTTGTTTACTATTAGAGTGTATTATTTGTTGCGTATTTGAAATCCTGCAACCTACACATAGTGTATACATATATACTGAGTACTTTATTTAAAGAACTAAACCTAACAAAAAAATCAATAGCGTAAAGCGCCTATATAGACCAACGAGCGTCTGGCTCTACCACGTCTGAATGTCAGAGGAGAGCTGATGAGAATATTTTAAGACTAGAAGGCAAGCGGCAGCTGAGAAACACTTCGCGTAGCTCACTGTTAAGTGCCACTTCTCGGCGATGGTTGTTTATCCTGTCAGTTGTAACTACTGGAGCCTTCCTTTTGGCCACTATCTGCTGGCGCTCAATAGCCTCATCATTTCTTCAGGCTTGAATACCTCTGAAACACACTCAGCTCATCAGGCGCCGATTTAGCAGAGTACAAAACACTTTATGACACTTGTTACTTCAAAGCTAAAGGACCGACACACCAAAAATTCTATTGAAAGGGCCTAATTTCCCAAAGATTCAAAAAGGGGTCTTAATAAAATGAATAATAGATCGAATGATTTGACATTTATTTGAAATTCAAAGATCATCTGTTAAACAAAAGCAAGTTATAATGACGTAAGTAGTTTCAGTTAAAATTTGATCAGAATTGGAGCACACCCTCTCGAAGGTACTATGCGTCTCCCCTACTTCCATCAGCGTAACACTGAAGTATGCAAGCTAAGTGTCCGCGCTGACGGAACTTTGGCACCTGATACTCTCTCTTGTTGCTGTATACTACATAGGAAAGTTTGACAATTCCCACGATGGCTCTTCTGCTGGTTGCAGAGCAACACTCACACGTACCCTTAAGTTTGTCCCTCATCCTATTTGATGCAACGCAATGATGATGTCACTTTCAGTTCAAATTTATAAGGTTCACGACTACAGGTTGCTAATATTTCCCGTTATTTTAAATTAACTATAAAATATAGTGCATGTGTGGCAGTTACCGAAATGAACAATAGCACAGTACTATTTTGCTTGAATCAGTATTAGGGAATTCTTGCCCATTTTTTTGGCAGTTACCGTAAACGTTAGTGTCACGTGAGCGATGTTCTACACATGCGCAAGTTTACAGTAAACAGATAACCGGTAACCGGACACGTTACGTTAACGTGAGGCTTCACGGTTAGCATTTCTCTTATAAAATGACCCAAGAAAGATTACGCTTTACCACTAATGATGATCTAATATTGATGCGGGAGGTAGTTTCAACCAACCCATATGAAGATCCAACTGTATGGAAATAAATAGTTGCAAATATGGTAGCTGTAACTGGAAAAAATGTTTCCTGCTGTACAATAAAGCAGCACATGGATCACTTTCTCAAGCTGTACCATCTACCTAATTTCTTATAGGTGCTCCCTTCAATAATACAGCATGTGCATAATATTACAATTTATTTCTGTCAAGCCGTGCTAGGTTAGCCAGATCTTTTAATAAGTGACCTTTATTTCAATATATTATATTGACTATTGCTGATAAACATGAAGAATATATGACAGAAACTACTTCCAAATCAGACAGCCTGTTGCGATAAGCTAGGCGCCGAAGATATATGCATAAACCTTCCACTCCTCAAATACGAGGGTGGGTCAAAAAGTAATGCCTCCTATTTTCTCTCTCTTTTAATTGACAAGAAAATTGAATCCAATATTGATGAATCATTCATCATCCTGATGGGAGCGATGCACACTCCCGAAACGTCGATGGCTCTACATCACTATACCTGGCTCGAGGCCGAGGACGTCTAGAACAAATTGAACCCAATTTACATAGCTTGAAAACTACAACATTGAAGATTAATTTGTCACTATTCAATATAATCTCCGTCCTTTCCCACAGTTTTGGTCCAACTTTTAACTAGGGCATGTATTCCAGTGTGGTAAAATACACGGTCTTGCTTCCTGAACCATTGGGGTACGGACGTTTTCACAGCCTCCTCATCTTCAAAATGAATCCCACGATGAGCTTCCTTTAGTGGCTCGAACAGATGGAAATCTGATGGTGCCAGGTCAGGGTTGTATGGGGGGTGAGGTAAGACTTACTATCCCAATTACTCAATTTCTGCAGTGGTGTAACGGCTGGTGTGTGGTCTTGCATTGTCATGCAAAAGAAGAACATCCGCCATAGTTTTTGTTGGGCGAACTCGGCGAAGATGTGATTTCAGCTTTTTGAGAGTTCTGAATATTGGACAGAATTTATTGTGCATCCCTGCTTCAAAAAATCAATCATAAGCACACACTCTGCCTCCCAAAACACTGTCGCCATAACTTTCCCTGCCGACCGCTGAGTTTTGAATTTTATTTTTTCTTCTGTGACGTTGTGTGATGCCATTCCTTTGACTGCCTCTTTGATTCAGGTTCACAAAAAATGAACCCACGTTTCGTCTCCAGTAACAATGTTTACCAGAAGCTCCTCTCCCTCCAAATTGAAGCGCTGAAGGTGTTCGGAGGCTATTGTTTTACTTTTTTCTTTGTTTTGGGCGGTTAACATTCTTGGTACCCAACGTGAACAAAATTTTGAGTAACCCAGTTGTTGAATAATCGTCATCACACTGCCTTTACTGAGGGAGGTAATGCGACACAATTCACCTGATGTTACCCGGCGATCACCACGAATGACGTCATCGGCTCGCTGAATGTTGCATGGAGTTACTGCAGTCACCGGTCTGCCACTTCGCTTTTCATCTGCCAAGGTGTTTGCCCTTCAGCTTCGTTACAGCGACGAACCCATCGTCTAGCAGTGCTGACATCCACCGTTGCATCACCATACACATTTTTTAGCCTTTCGTGAATACGAATTGGCGTTTCATCTCCCGCAGTCAAAAGTTCATTCACAGAACGCTGTCTAATACGAATGTCGATGTCAGCCATTTTGCAAGAGGATGCAGTGCTGCCACCTGTTGAGGAATTGCACCAAATTCAAAGTTTTCACATAACCTACTTATTTAAGGGGAAAAAATAGTAGGCATTACTTTTTGACCCACCCTCGTAGGAAATTTACTGTCAGTGCAACATAACCTAATATATATATATATATATATATATATATATATATATATATATATATATATATATATATATACATACGAATGATGTAAATTGTTTATTCAAACTTACCTCTAGCAGAATATCATTCTTGTTACAATTCTAGGCGGTATATGTAAAGCCTATACTAGCCGTCATAGAGCCATTTTATCAAAATAAAGTAGGGTCGGCATTCTTCATCTGTAAATTGATTTAAATCTACTTTCCGAATTACCACACCCCCTTGGGGAATATTTTTTGTCTACTAATAATATGAATTATCTATCTTCCAATAACTCATCATCAATGCCACCCACACAGCCCGATCAGGGTGAGTTACCTTTATAAGGGTTTTTCCGGGGTTTCCCTTATCATTAAAAGACGAATGTCGGGTAACTCTAAGCTCCATGGACCCCGTACTCATTTGAGCATCATTTCACCCATTTCATTCACCGTCCGATATGGCTTAACGTTGGAGAACTCATTAACGTACCGTTTCCAATGAATCGTGCAAAAACTCTGACTCAGCAACATACGCTACAATATATACCGCATTGAAGCCACCTGACAATAGCCAATACCGTCTAAGAAACCACGCTGTGGCAAAAGCTCTCTAATCATCAGGTTACGAATTCTTTAGCAGTTGACTTCAAGTTATCTCTACTCAAACCATATGTCAATACAAACAGTCAATGACGGTCAGGTGAGTAAACGCTAAGAGACCGCATGCTGTGTTGGAAATAGTTTATTACCTGCGGCACCTCTATTGAAAGTCGAGTAACAAATTTATTTTCTCTTGTTTTGCTTTTAATGCTTAGAAACATCGGGTCTGGTGATTACATTGCTTTGTGTCAAAGTGTGCTGATATGTGGAGCAGCAACTTAAATTTTCCCATAGAATTGAAATCACATTCACAACGATAGGTTATCGAAACTTCAAAGAAGGTGTTGAAAAATTCAATATACACGAAAAGTCAGCTTGAAACAGGGAACCATTACTAAATTCAGTGCTCTAAAACAATATATAGTAAATTCTTAGCTTATATTTTAAACCTTTAAGCAAATGGAAGAAAATCGCTCTGAATTATGTTTCCTTGTAGTATTAACGATTACAATCCATCAATATACAGATAACAGAGGTAAATTTACAACTTAGGTTTAGGTATAGTCGTGAACTCGAAAAATAAATGCAATGTAATTTCTGTATGTAGATTCCTTGTGACATACAAAATGACTTACCGTGCATTTGCATCATCTTCTCCTTGAAGAAGTTAGCACATGAAAAATATATGCATTTTATATATGAGAGAAAGAAACTACGAAAATTTGTAAAGAATTTGCTTAAGATTTGATCTGGATAATTAAAAGGTAAATGAATAGACATTTATGTGAAATTTACTCTAGCGATAACACTTCAACTCAGGCATTTTAAAAATCATTACTAACATCTTAACAGGCTTTGACTTAACATCCAACTCAGTGTTTTGATGGATAAAATGACTAACAGACATCTACAATGAGGTACAGACCCACCTTATAGCAGCTGATAATAGAGCTTTGTAATTCTCTGCTTGGCATTTTTTGCAATTTCTAATATATGATACCCTAAAGGAACACAGAAATGTTAAAATATACTAGAAAAATTAACATTATAATCATTATCTCAAGGAACCTTGTTAAAGGTGGCCTTTCACTTAAAACTTGACAATCTATCAAAACTTACACTGTTTTAGACCAACTTCTATAAACAACAGATCTTTATTTCTTTTTTCATAAACTTTGTAAGGATGGTCAAGGATCTAAAGCGAATATTTTGTTAGCGCAGATGTAATCCTTTGAATTATTTTCACACTGGTAATTTCTACACATTGAAACTCTAAATAGAGTCCCTCCATTGCAATGGCCAATAAAAAGAAAATGCCCAGCTTTCAACAATTGAGTACAATATGGAACTGAAGCATGTAGAAGACCAGTGAATTGGATGCAGAGAAAATGAAGTTTGCGGACATTGTAGTTAAGATCGCAAAAAAAAAAAAAAAAAGTAAAAATAGGATCAGCAAGCCATGTGCCTACCATGTAGTAGAATGAAGAACAAAGGTGGAGGTAAGAAAAGTTGTTCGACATATAGATTAATGCTAGGTAAAATTCTGGAAAGGACAGTTATGGCGAATACTTTGTATGAAGATAAAGAGAGAATAAGTAAACGAAAAATAAACATCAATACATTTGAAACAACTTAAAACTGTTATCGAGATTAAACTCAAATAACCAATTATGAACAAAAAGTATGTTAAAACCGTATAACACAAACATCAGATGTTGACAATAATGTGCTAAGAATGCAAGAGTTATTCACGAACTAAGGAAGCAAATAGAATAATGAAATAATAAGAGTGAGAAGCTAGTGGATGTGACATCAAGTAGAAGAATACATAAAACTGAGCAAAGCATATGTCTTTTAACTCGTACTCTGCAAACTGAAGCCTTGAATTAAGCACCAGGCAACACATTGCACAGAAGCGAACTTCTTTTTCGGACAGATACATATGTCACCAACAAAGAAGTACTTCGTTTTTAGATGATCTCTCCTGAGGGGTAAAAAATAGCTTCCTTCCAAATTGCACATATCTTTCATATAGCCCAGTTACACTTCATTAATAATTCAGTGTTTTACCACTAACTACAGGATTCTCTGAAAGTTTTACACACCTAGATACTTTCTTGTAACGCTTTACAAGGTATTCTTACTGCTTCTGAAGTTCATTTGCTCATCAATACTTTCCAAATAAATTAAGGAGGTATGTTAGCCACGAATTTCATTCCATCTCTTAGATTAGCTCTCCTATTAGCGTATGCCCTGTATCGCAACATGCTGTTTACTGCTGTCCTCACGCAACAGTTTTTCTCCGAAAGAATCATCATAAATAGAAAAAGAATGCTAAATAGCAGTGGTGGACACGCTAGAACATTACCATGTATTTATACATGCACTACACGCGCTATCTCAAAGCTATTCTCGGTTACTGTATCAACTGTTTTTAACCGTAACAGTGACAGTGCGATAGACCCAAAGTAGTTTTTCCAAGACACTGCCTGAGATAACACAAAATACAGCCTCAGGACATAATAATGCATACATATGACCAGAAAAATGCTAAAAACCCTGCCAGAAGTCATGTGCCAGATGAAATGTCCTATTATATTAGAAAGATTTGTTGCTATGTGGGGTAAATCTTTGAAGGGCGTGTAAGATTTGGTAATGGAAGTGATGATGAATCAGCTGAGTCCCTTTCCAAACCTCAATAGGGCAACTTACTTGGATTTGATCACAGTACAGAGTGGTTTTGGCACTGTACTAATCTTGATGCCCCAAGGGGGGCATCCCCGAGAGACAGGATGAGGTGAGAGGAGCCACGAGAGTGCAGAGAGCAGGGTTCATACACAATCCATAGCAGGCCAGCACAATCAACTGCAGTACGGAAACGCCGCACCAAACCAGGCTCGCAGACCGAAGACCGTCCTACTGGAGGAGGAAGTTTTATTCAGAGGATAGTGTCACCGATGGCATTGTTGTGCTGCTGCCAGCCAGAGCTGGCCGCGTGGGCAGGATAGCTGCAAACATGCCAAGACAAAGAGAGAGGCTCCGGAATTTTCTGTCTTTCTCTTGCCGCCACGATTGTTGTCGGAAGGTCTACGGCATTCTAGAAACAATGACTGGAAATATAGATAAGGGCAAGCATTAGAAGCAGCACTTGTGTAACGGTCAGCATAGGGTTGTGTGTTGAGCAGAGAAGCAGTTACTATAACTAGACCGCGAACAAAATGCTGTTGACGGCGTGGCTTACCAACACTGGAGTCCTCTAGCTTTCCACCTCTACCGTTATTCTTAGATTGCCTCTCCTCCATCGTGCGGGCTGCACTGGTCACATTTCATTCATTGTTACATTCAATCTTTGTATTTTCTACCGAATCACTGCTTTGTTCCTCAGGGTTTAAAGAAACTATGATTATATATATTTGTTGATCGATTGTGAGGTCATGTCTAAGGTAATTATTTTCTGTTAACTTTGAAAATCAAAACAGCATTAAAATACACTCGTTCCGTGTGGTTTGCGCTCTGTCGCATTCAGGAAGGGAGGGGTGGGAGTCAGTTGATGCTTGGATGGCGAGAAGGGGAGAAGGCTGTCCTCGCGCATGCGCACACCAACCACAGTTTGTTTGCGGTCTACCTTTAGTTGTGTGATGGTTATTGTGACAGTAGACGTTTGTAGTGTCCCGCAGTGATTTCTTTCATTTGTTCACGTGCGGCGGAGCACTGGGTCGACCTTGAAGGCAGCTGGTTGTTAATTTCAGTCTTTTTACTGCAATGAAGAGTGTTTTAAATTTCTGCAAACCAGACTTTTGATTCTAAGTACCTCTTGCAGTTACAATATCAAACTGCCATACACCGCCAAGACACCCGTTGACACTTCGACCCTAAAAGAGAGTTGATGTGAAATGATAATGGAGATGAAGTGGAGAGACGGAAATTCTGGAGATTTAATTACCCAGCATGCGCCTGGCGAACCGGGGAAACCCCGAAAAAAATCCTTGAGTCAGGTAAGTTGACCACGAGAATTTAACCTGAGCCTCCCGACTACAGGCCATCCAGCTGGCTGAGAAATTTACCTAAATTAGAGGGCAAAGCGACAATGGTTAAAGAGCAACAGTAAGGCGGGATATTTGAAAGGTTAGTACAGTAGAAACCCTTTAGTACTCACGCCTATGTAAAAGAATACAAGTAGAAACTTCATATAACAGTTTTCAAAGCAAAAACTTTGAGGAAGCAACACGTATAGAAATATAATAACCATGTTTAAGAACTGAGACGCCCGCCTTGGTAGCGTAGGTGGTAGCGTGTCTGCCTCACGTTCTAGAGGTCCCGAGTTCGAATCTCGGTCAGGGTGAGTTAGCTGGATAAGGCTTTTCTGGGGTTTTCCCTTATCCTGAAAGACGAATGTCGGGTAACTCTAAGCTCTAAGGACCCTGGGCTCATTTGAGCATCATTTTACCACTACATTCATCATCCAATATGACGTAACCTTGGAGGAAGTGAAAAAAGGCACTGAGACCTGTCTAGTGTAATACTGTTTGTCATTTTAATTCTTAGTGTATATTTAAAATGTTTCCTTCAAAACTTACCTTCCATTACCACTTCTCGTGCATGTGCGTGTATGCATATGTATCTATATATTGACAATGAAAAGGCATTAAGGTAACTGTAAGTTATATTATGATGGCAATCACAACGAACACAGCGTATGGATTAACGAGGTAGCGAATTCAATATGTGGAAGGATTTGGAGATATTTCTACGGAATTACTTATGGCGTCTAATGATTTATTCACAGTGAAATCACAATCAAAACGTAGCATTAGCATGAGATTTAAATGGTATCACCATCACAAGCAACAAATGCAAGCGTAACGTGAACTGGCAGATTAAATGTGCAAAGCGATTTGTGAACATTGTCAGCTAAATAATTCAGTTACATTTCTCATGAAGAAGTGTTTCGAGTAACAAATTAAAGTGTGCAGTACTTAATGTACATGTAGTTTATGTTAATATTACTTCATAACTTAAGACAAGAAAATCTATGCTTAGGCAATGTTAGGTTCATTCATTCAGCATAGGGTCTTCTATACTTCTTTATATTAGGGACGTTAAAAACTGATTGGCACTGCAACTTTTTGTTTGTTTACAGGAACAATTTACGATAAAATAAGGTCTCCAATTTTATTTAATATAGAAAACATGCTCATTGTCAACGAATGTTACATTGATGGAAAGGCGGAACTTACAGCTATTTTTCAATGTAATCACCATTGCGATCGATGCACTTCTGTATGCGCTGTGGCAGTTTTTGTATATCTTGTCATAGCACTCTCCCGCCAAGTTGCGCAGGTAGCGCTCAACCTCGTTTTTCACACCATCGTCGGTCTGAAAATGTGTTCCACCCAGGTGTAACTTCAACTCACGAAACAGATGATAATCACTAGGTGCTAAGTCTGGACTGTAGGGGGGATGGGTGAGGATGTCCTATCCGAACTGGGCCAGGAGATCAGCCTTGCGATAGTGCAAATGTTTGGCCAAAATCTTGTCAGTCGTAGTCTTACTGACTTCAGGGAAAAGTTCGCACAGCTCGCGAACTGTCACACGCCGATCTTTAAGCATTTCTTGCTCCACTTTTGCTATTGTTTCGGTTGAAACCGAGGGCCGACCAGAACGCTGTTCGTCATGGACGTCTGTACGTCCGTCTTTGAACTGTCTGACCCACTTCCGCAAGTTTTTGACGTCCATACGCTGTGGCCCATAGACTTCGTATAACTGATGATAAATTTCAGTGGGGGTAGTGCCATTGGCACTCAAAAAACGGATCACTGCACGCAACTCGCACTTGGCGGCGGAAGTGATAGGAAGCTCCATCGCAAACGGCTGCCCAGCCAAGACTAATGGTTACAATGGGTTCATTGTGATGGGGATTTGAGGGGATGAAACCAAGCTACAAGCCAGTGTTGACGAATTTCCCGTAATAACGTTCCTCACGGCTCCAGCGCCTTGGAGACCTTATTTTACGGACACGCCTCGTATTTAACAAACTCATTCAGATAGCATTACAGGTATTCCCCACCAATGTTTATACACTTGTTCCATCGTTCTGGCAGCTTCCATATTTTCGTGACAAACCATTTTTGAGGTATCCCGGTGCTACTGATGGACAACTACATGAAGTTCGTCATTAGTGATGAACTTCTTACCCCGCATGACTTCTTTCATTGAGTCGAATAGGATATAGTCTCTAGGAGCAAAATCGGGAGAATGTGGACAATGTACCAGCACAGTAAACACTAGTGGCCATAGTTTGGCGACTGGCATGTGGTCGTGCATTGTCTTGTTGGAGAAGAACACCATGGTCCTATTTTTGATGGCGGCGTTGTTGAATGCGTCGCCGAAGTTGTTACAGTGAATTGCACTACCACTCACTGTTGATGGTCATATTGGGAGGAATCAATCCACCAGCAGTATCCCTTCCTGATCCACAGTTGCCATGTGTTTCCGAAAGAATAGTCGTGGTCGTGACTTCTTGCGACGAGGGCTTGCTGCATACTTCCACTCTATAGACTGACGATTGTTTTCCGGAGTCTCGTGGGAAAACCATGACTCATCGATGGTGACTGGTTTCTCAAAGAATTCCTCTGGATCTGCACTATATTGTTGCAGCAACTGTTGGTATACCTCCACACGCTTCTGTTTCTGCGCAATGGTGAGAGTCCATTGTGCACACACCTTTTTCTTCATCGAATCTTCATTGATTATGGTGTGGAGGGTTCCCAGTGGCAGACCTGTAGTGGTTTACTTTAGATGAAGGTGGTGATGATGGATTTCTCACCTTTGGTGAAGTTCTAGCAAAATGTCTTGTAAATTACCATAGCTGCTCTCGAGCGATGATCTCTGCACCAAGGGTCGTAGTCTCGGAGCTGAGAAATGTTCAATTCTGCTACTGATTGATTAACTTTTCAATCATACTTTCCCAAAGAAGATTAATTTATTCCAAATATACAGTTCGATACTCGTTCTTACAAAATTTTGAACATTATTGATAATTGCCTTTACTCCTTCTACTAATGATGGAAAATACTAATTATACATTAATACCACAACAACTATTGATGAGATGATTATGCATCACACAAATGAGTTCATTTGTAAGTCAAAATATGCCCACTTGCAGAGTAATGAATGTTCCTTGCAGAAGATCTGGTTGTTGCAAAAATTCCAACTTCTTTGTTACGTTTCCATGGCTACACAAATTCTAAACTTTTGCGTATCATTCTCATGGCCTGCTTTACTTTAAACTTATATTTTGAAAGAATTTAAACAACATAAAATATCTGCTACAATTAATTCATCAAATGTGATTCACCTGTTCTCCAATGTCAGATCACTGACAAGCTCGGTATTGTTTGGTTTGCGTGCAATTGCTGGATATCCGGTGGTTTTGCATTTTTCAGTTCAGTCCCTGCCGTCTTTGAACTCAGACACCCAACGAAACACGGACCTGTGAGCTGGTGCATACTCCCCACATATGGCCACTAACCTTTTGTGGATGTCTTAAGCAATCACTCCTTCCCTCCTGAGAAAGCACACAGTATACCTTTGCCCGTGCTTGTCTGCTTCCATGTTGTTTCTCTGATGTCCACAATCATTCTCGCAAGACGGGATAATTGCTGCTCCGGTGCGACATATATGGGAAATAGCAACATCATCTGGTGGCAGTAGAAACTACTATCACCTATCTTCACCCATAGATCGACATATATTTTAAACTGCTACTTTTTAGGAGTTATTGGGGGAGTGCCAAGAGGGAGTGGGAGTAGGAGTGAACGAACGAAATATTAAATGGAGATGACTAAAATGTAAATTTGTACATGATGAAAGTATTCATAGATACGCTCACTTTCTTCTCGGGCAGCAAGCCAGGTTTAAAGATGATTAGATATCAACGTTTCAGGAGTGTACATCTCTCCCATCATCAGGATATTTATAAAATGTTATAACCACAAATGAAATACTGGATATAAGAAAACGGCTACTCCGAATATGACGTTGAAGCCTCGATCACCAAAGCTAGGACAGGGAAACCTGTAATACAGCAAGCGTCAGATAAGCCTACCGCTACAGCCTGCATCCCGTTTACTGGCAACTTACCCGGCAGAATCTGCAGAATTCTCGCCAAATACAACATCAGGGCCATCCAGAAGTCACCTCTGAAGAATAAACAGCTGTTGAGACCAGTGAAAGACAAACTGGACTTCCAAGTTCCGGGAGTGTACCGCATTCCCTGTGAATGTGGGACGCCGTATATAGGACAAACCGGAAGGACCATCGCTACTATAATAATCGAACATGAACGGAGCATTCGTTTAATACAACCTGAGAAGTCTGGGCTGGCAGAGCATTGTTTTGACAACGACCATAGAGCCAATTTTCGGGGACCATCTTCACAGATTGCAACAGTTACTGGGAGCGGAGAATTAAGGAGGCTTTGGCGATTTCCTCTGAAAGGAGCACGCTTAATCGTGATGCTGGATATCAGTTCAGCTCCTCTTGGAAACTGGCCTTAAAAATGGAAATCCATTGAATTAAGAAGCAAAGATCAATACAGCTTGATAATCAAGTTAAGTAGTTACGTTTCTTTGACACAATTTTCTATACTCACGCCATCTCCTGATCTGGCATTTAATTCACTGAAAACAGTGTTTTGTTCAGCAATGCGAATTTTGATAGTGTTTTTTCTTTGTTTATACTTGTATTATATCCAATGATTCATTTGTGGTTATAACATTTTATAAATATCCTGATGATGGGAGAGATGCACACTCCCAAAACTTTGATATCTAATCATCTTTTCACCTGGTTGGCTGCCCGAGAAGAAACTGAGCGTATTCTTCACCAGGAAAGCTTCAGGTCTTAATTTTTATTCATAGATACACAGCCACACACAAAACAGCAGTAGTTACACGACTAGAAACTAACAAAGAGTCCAAAAATTATGAGTGATTCGAAGAAATAAGGCAACCGTAAAACGAATAGAAAAAAACTGAGAGTTGAAGAACAGAGCAAGAAGGTTACAAAATGAACACATGGAAGGTGGAAGACGTCTCACGTTAAATCTCTTTAGCATAAGAGGTCGAAGAGTAGTAAAGGGAAAGAAAATGAAGAACTGTTAGTAAGATATGAGATAGATTGTTTGGACATTATCCTACGAGGTAAATTATGTAAACATCTTCATTTTTTTGATAAAATACATTGATTGTATGTAACTAGGGAGACTATAAATTTAGTATTAAAGAGGAGCGTGTATTTTAGAATCTGCTTAGTATTGAAAATGCACTTTCAACAAAACAGTAACTGGTCATTTACAACTGGTCAAGTATTACGGAATTTGGAGCGCTGAAAGGATTTATCACTTCTCTGTGTCTCTAAACTTAGATATTCTATTTAAGCGAGTATACTTTGTCTCAAATACGTAGATAATGCTATTGTATAAATTTTTATTTACCCTTGTTCATAAATATTTCTTTACACTATTCTCAAAAACTTATTTTCTGGACGAAGGAGATTAAACATGTTTGTTTAGACATTTTTGAGACTTCAATGTTACAATGTATGTTAACTTCTACACACATTAAAGTAAGAAAAATGATCAGGGATTGCAGTAAAACGTTTTTAAAACTATTAACGTATAGTTGGATTTTAAACTGAACAAATGAATTATTAGGCAATCTTTTATAAAAATAGCCATTGACGTATTTTTCAGTAATTGCTTCTGTAGTCGCTTCTGTCATTCATTCCCCTATATTATATAAACTGCATTGTTTGATAAGAACATTAAGAGCCGAATATCATGGTTAAATCCTGGTCCATGCATTGAATCTAAAAATCTGATTAACATTTTCAACTTTAATTCCCACATTGCTCTGATGTAAAATAAAAAGTTGAATCTAATAGAGGCTAACTTTGATACAAGGCCAAAAATTAACACTAAATCGTCTTTGAGATATATGTTGAGCGATTGAGATCACCGATTTACCGGAATATTTGAGTCAAATGAGAAGACTTATTGCATATAAACCGAATGAGATCTCCCGAAGGTCCAAGTGATCCATACTCCTTGTTGGGATAGGGATACCAGGGTACTGAATAACACGACCGTCTAGTACAGCACTACTTTATTCCAAAGAACATATGTACAAAGATAACACACGTAACCTCAGTGAGGTTCAAGAGAAAGACATTCCTCCACATCCTCCCCAACCTGGTCAATCTCCAAGGAGATGAGCAGCTGGACGGGTCGGCTGATCGCGCCTCCATCTGCGGTGTGAAGTCTAGCTGTTCTAATGTTGCCATTCCTTCCTTCATGCAGTTCAACTATCCGGCCTTTCATCCACATATGCCTTGGATGGACTGGTTCGCTTTGTCAGCAACATCTCCGATTCTGAGCTGGGGAGATTTTTCTGGGGTTGTCGGACCTCATGAAAACTCCTCAGTTGAGTGAGGTATTCTCTGGACCAACGTTTCGATATATCGTCAGCCAACTTCTGCAGTCTCCTGAATTCTTTTCTTAGCGAGACGCTCGTCGTAGGTTCAGGTCCACTGGGTATTGTTGTTAGTTTTGCTCCACAAAGAAAGTGTGCTGGTGTCAGTGATTCAGAACCTGTTTCTTCTCCTTGCGTTATAAGTCTGGAGTTCAGGGCTGCTTCAGTCATTATCAGGACGGTGTTTAGGCCTTCCTCCGTAACTTGGGCTTTGCCTAATACTTTACTCAGGCAGCGTTTAATGGTCGTGACCATCCTCTCCCACCATCCTCCCCACCAAGCAGCCCGTGGGACAGTAAATTTCCAAGAAATTCCTCTTTCTGCTAGATGCTGCTGGATCTTTGGTGCAGCAAGAGGGTCCCACAGCTCTACCAATTCCCTGCTGGCTGAATGGAAGGTCTGGGCGTTATCTGTGTAAATGGTGGGAAGCAGGCCACGCCTTCCTGAAAATCTCTGCAGAGCAGAAAGGAAGCTATCTGTTGTTGAGGTACATAGCTCCAGATGCACAGCGAGTAGTCGCACAGGTGAACAGTGTGATGTAGCTCTTCCTAAAGTCACTCCCCACCTAAATGCACAGAGGTCCTGGAAAATCTATACCTGTGACTTCAAAGGCTGGTTTGACTCTGTCATTAGGAAAAGGGGTCTCAATTGCTTGGCCGAAAGGGTTCTTAGCCAGCTTACAGGGGAGACATTGTCCCAGTACTTTTTGATTGATTGAATTCAAAACTCCTCCCTCAGTTCACATAGAACAATCGGAACACTCAGATGATGTAGCCTGATGTGCGTGTACTGAATCATCAGTCGAACGAAATGGTGGTGGCGATAAGGTAATATTGAATGACGTTGTGATCGAGAAAGGTTGTCGGCTTCCTGCAGGCGTCCTCCCAGACGGATTAATCCATCCTCTAGAAATGGATTGAAACGAGAGATTTTGGACTCATTCGGCACCGGTTCATAGCTTTGAAGAACTTGTAATTCTGATGGGAAAGATTTCATTTGTGCAATCTTAACCCAAAGATACCGTGCAGTTCAAAGTTCATGAGCTGCTAACTCTCCTGAAGATCTTCCTAAAATTGGTGAGCTTCTTATGAAACGGAGGATACATGTTTTTACTCGCAGTAGCTTGATATATGAGCTATATCTGGAAGCATCAATAGAGGTAGAACTTGTTCAATCACCAGTACGTGTTTTATTGTATTCTTCGAGCCATCTTAGTACAGCACTACTTTATTCCAAAGAACATATATACAAAGATAACACACATAACCTCAATGAGGTTCAAGAGAAAGACATTCCTCCACACGCCTCCCTATGTTGTACTTTATACGTAAAAGCACATGCAGACATTGCTTTCTTGGTAAGCAACATTCCTGTGCCTCTTATTTTTCATGTATGTCTGTCATAAGAAGTGTACAATTTTTGTCGTAATCCAAATATTCACATATAATGCAATTTAACAGTTCTACTTATTATTAACTTGGGTTAACTTCAAGTGTCAAAATATTGGATATTTTCTTTTATAAATTCATTATATCTGTGTTGCACTTAGGAATGCATGTCATGTATTGTTTAGAACTAGTAAATTTAATGGTTAACATTAGTCATGAGTTTCTTCTCTGTTAACATTTAAATATCCGCAAGATTTCTAAAACAGGATTTGTCTCTCATAACTGGACAGAAGATGAGTGTATGTGCATATTTTTATAATGTAACAAAGAGAACATTATAACATTTTCAAATGTAATTTATATAAATGTTCTCCAAACTTATGGACCACCTGTGCTCATAGTTGGGAACTTACGTAGATTAAAGTATCCTGTGGTTCAATCACCCTGTTTCATTTTTAGTAGTGTTTATGGCCTCTTCTCACTGCGTACTGCACCACAGTAGGCAACTGATTCCAGGGGTGAAAACTCGGCCCAGACCGGGTAGATTTACTGGTATATAAAATAAATTCCCTATGACCAAACATTACACTTCATGACGTCTTCTATGTTACACAGTGGCGCTTACATGATCCCGTAACTCACAGTGACGACAAGAAACAAAATATTATTTAGTCGTGTATCACAGTTGGAGTACGAAGATAGTATATTGGAATTAAATGATAATTGGAGGCAAACATTTGGAAAGGAAGTTTCCAGGCTTAAGTTTGGGGTTTCTTTACAGTCTTTTTTTAATTATGAAGACTGAAGGAAAGCTTCAAAAGACCTGCTTATCAATATTATGGATTTCTTCTCTCTTTTTCTCGCTCTCTCTACCATCTGAGCTCACCGTAGAAGACATAACCTACATTATTTATATATTCAATGCTATAAACTTAGTAGGTTTGGGATTTTTGAAACTCAGTTATATTTCTTGCCTTCACCTAGCATTTGAATACCGATCATGATCCGAAAAACTGAATAATTTCTTAACCATTTGTAAATTCTCATTATTTTAGAGGATCTCAAGTACCGTGCAGAAGACGAGACTGAAAGTGTGGCGAAAAAACAACAACAAAGAGTCAATATTATTAATTTTTTATTTTTAAAACCTGGTATAGATATGTTGATGATATTTTTGCTATTGTTCCTGATGTGGGGGAGGGGATCCGTCTCCTTCAGCTGCCGTGGTGCGGGCGCTGTGGACCCTTAGCACTCGTGGTACCTCTGACGTTACTAGAGGTAACGTCAGAGATAACTCCCCGAGCCCGTCTCGTCGGGGAGTTGTTGAACTCGAGAGGGCAGTATGTTCCCGACACCCACGGGGAATTGGGTACCTCCGGCCAGGCTACGGCCGCCCGGAGGGTGTAGAGGGTTGCCTAACAAGTCCCGGGTATTAGCCTGCAGAGCTAGTAGGTGTGCTAGATCACCAGGCGGCCTCACTGAGGTTCTTCGGTAGTCTTCCCTGCGGGGTTGACGTATCCACTTCCCTCCCGTCTTGACGTTGTTGTCAACGGGGGGGGTGCTTTTTAAGAAATCAAGTATTGTCCTATGGAAAGAGCCCCGAGGTATCCATCGCTCCCGGGTTGAAGGAGGCCACGGCCTGGGCTGATTGGGTAGAACCTCTGCACTTAAGTGATAAACAAATTAACGATGCTTTAAAATTAGTTAATTTATAAGATAAAGCTAAAATTCACATTAGAAACTTAAATTAATGGATATCTTCTATTTCTGGATTTGAAGATAATAAGAAATAATAATAAATTACATTTTGCTATTTATAGGAAGTCTACTCATATCATAACTACATAAAAAAGAAAAGTTTTTAACCCTTTTTCACATAAATTTGCTGTTTTTAATAGTTTGATTTATAGATTAATAAATATACCCCTGAATAAAGAAGAATTTAATAAAGAATATAAATACATTATTAATACTGCTTTAATTAATGGTTTTAATAAAGACTTTATACAAAAGAAGATTGCAAAATTTAAATATAAAATGTTAATAATATTTTTATCCTTAAAAAGACAAAATACGAATATAATTTTAAAAAATTTACTTACCATCTTCGGGTTAAACATTTTCATTTTTTTAAATAAGTTTCCAGCATGTCTTTGAAGACTAGCAGAAATTCTGGGACAAGTGCATAGCATTCAGGGGACACTTTTGAGAAGGACCATCAAAATTATGAGCATGAGTAAAGGTACGTTGTCAAAACGATATTGTGATCATTCTTTATTGAACAGCCCTCGTGGATTACAAGATTCATGAGCTACTCGAATATTGCTACTCCTATCATCCCGCACTTTGTGTCACATTTTGCAGAATTATAGTTCTTAATTTTTGTAATTCTGAGAATTCCGAAAACCAAATTGATTTTCCCTAGTCACGTTTAAATCAGAAACCTTGTAATATATTACTCTACATAAATTGTAGCTATTTTTATTTATAAGTAAAAAGTTCGTTAGTTGCATTAGATTCCTAAGGTGGTTCGAATACTGAGAGTGAGTCGTCGCACACGCAAACCAACTTAAAAGCCATCAACGTTGTCTCATGACGTTGTAACGGTCGCCTGACATAGTGTTATCGATTGGACTTCTCTGAGAATGGTGTCAACGTCTGAATAAATAAAATACGGAACCGAGTAAGTTTCACCGTTTCATTTAAATTTTAAATAATCTACTCCGGGTTGAGGAGTTACGACCATATGGCATTCCATGTAAAATAATCAATCTTGTTACCTTCTCTAATATTTAGCCACTTTAAGGCGAAGAAAAACAGCTTTCCTGGAATTCTCTAATATTACATAAACGACTATCGGTAAGAATAAAAAACTCTTTTCAAAGTGAGTTTAAAAGTAAAGATTAACTAACGTCACCGGAATGTTCTCGGACTTAATATGGCAAATAACACTGGGCAACAATGAAAATGTTTCGGGATTAAAATAGTGAATTTATATGTATTTTCATCTGCCGAATTAAAAAATAGTCATAAAAATGATAGATGAGCTCTTGTTTTGAAGATAAAATGACATCTCATTTTTTAGAGAGAAGATTTTAAATTTGGGGGAATTTTTTAGGGGAGTTGGCACACCTGCCAAATAACAAAACACAATCAGAACAAATTTTGGAAATGAAGTGATGCAAAAGTTAAGGAAGGCATTTTTGTCGGACCACAAATAGAACTTGTAAAGGATCCTGCATTTTACCAAATTTCGGAGGGGAAAGAAAAGGAAGCTTGGGAAGCCTTCATGGGTGTTGTTCATGGATTTTTAGGCAGCAAAAGAGATAACTACAAACATCTGGTGACGGTGTTCCTGTAAAAATACTATAGCCGTGGATGCAACATGTCTCTTAAGATCCATTTTCTCCACTCCCACCTAGACATTTTCCCTCCTAGTTGTGGAGCTGTTAGTGATGAACATGGGGAGAGATTCCATCAGGACATTTCTGTTATGGAACAAAGATATCAGGGCCGTTGGAATGAAGTAATGGTTGCGGATTACTGTTGGTCTTTGTATAGGGATTCTGCGGAACTCCATCACAAGAGGCAAGCTAAAAGACGACGAAGTCAATAGGCCACCACATGATTCTCTTCAGACACGACTATCTGCGAAGTATTTTTCCAGCAATTTAGAACTCTTAGCATGTAATTACCAGTTAAAAAATCAAATGCACTTTCATTGTTGTTAGCATGTATGTGATTAAAATGTATCATTTTCTCTCATTACGTTAATATGTAATACTTCCAGCTTGTGTGTATCATAGAAACTAGGGCTAAAATTTTTTTCATTGTAATATTTGTTTTTCCCAACCCAAAATTAGTAGGAATTGCCTCATGAAGTGCTCGAAACATTCAGCAATTACTTTTTGTTTCCCAGTGTAATATACCTCAACGAGCCAAAATTCTCTACTATACTCCTAACAGTCCACGATGCAGTATAGAAGTTAATGCTTTGGTCAGTAATTTCTATACCTAGCCAAACTTCAAGAGTGAGGTTGTTTTTAGAACTGAATAACTACGCTTCCAAAATTTTTCTTTGAAGCCATAGGCGTACGCCGAACGTATTTAAAAATTGCTTTCAGTTCTGTAGCAATATCATCAAAAGTTGAATAGAATGCGTAGGGAATAGCATTTGCCCTGGAGTGTGTTCTGTATACGCTCTTCAGACCTGCACCCAGTTCCATGATTGTAATGGTTTGCAAGAATTACATTGCGTACCTCAGTGTAATCACAATATGAGACCATAGTCATAAACAGAAAATATTGCTAAAATTAGATATGGTTTTACATGTAACCTATATTTGCATCCAAACTTAAAACCTATGAACCGTATGCAATCAATAGCAATAAATCCAGATTACGGATTGCGGAATGAAACTGCTACCAATGAATAAAACATCACTAATCAGAAAAGCTTCTACTTTCCAGTCATTATTTATTGCACCGTTATCACTCATTTTGTTTGTAATGATGGTCGAGTTATACAAAATCGTTGAACTTTCTAATAAAATGGTCATGGTCCTCTCCTTGATGAACTGCATTATGTTTTGCATTATGAGAACTACTCTTTTCTCCATAACTATTCGTTAAATTTTGACTTTTTATTTAATTAACAGTTGAAAAAGGCATCTCCCTCTTTAAATAGATGAAATAAGCCTTACTGTAGCAACTCAAGATGTGACGTTCTCTGATCCAAACTTTATAGAAACCAATATAAACTTACTGTTCCCCTTGTGAGCTAATCTGTGCATAAAACTAATACAATTTTAAAGCAATTCATTGTACATTTTGTTGTCGGTATAGAAATGATAAATTATACGTGCAATAGTATTACTCGACAGAGCGTTGAAGCTTATTGATCTTCAAGTGACCAGCGCTGTGATCTTCTCTTATCGGGTCTTATCTGGTAGATTAGAAGAGTGAAATATTAGTAAATTGACGTACAGTAAGTTACGAAACACAAATAGAGCGATTGGAGGCTGCGTGTGTCTGTATGGTATGTTTTCTCACGCCTGCCGATGTATGACACATTGCTGTCCAGAAGACATGATTACATCTGAACCGACACTGGACTCAGCGTTTATGTGTGATAAGCTGAGGTAAACATCTCTGTGTTAAGAACTTTTCCCGATACGCTTTCTCGCTTTGCCATGTAGTACGTTGGCGTTGAGACTCCAAGCTCTCTCCATTACATTGTGAGAAACTACCGGCAGCACTTTAAGAAATTACCCAACATTGAAGAACTTACAGGAGAACTGTCACTGTACTCACACTGCTACGAAACGGAAAATTTGATGATATAATCCCTGCTGTATATAAATCATGTGCAACAAAAATCTGCTGCGGAGTAGAACCGCAAAGCCCAAAACTGAAACCTGGAAAGTGCTGCATGCGACCACTTGTGGACATCCCTCGTCAGTTATGTGTGTAGTGTGGGGTCGGTGCTCCTTACATATCCGATCTGTAGGCCGCTACCCGTCAGGGATACACAATCCCATACAATTCTGTGTTATTATGCTTATACGAGGCATGTTTTTTAAGTCAGTACCGTTTTGCGATTTCGCCGCCGCAGCGCTACGGTCGGCGTTCCGCGCATGCGCGCTGGTTACCTACATCTCTTGTCTACGCACTGACGCCATTACAGTCTGATTCTTCATTGTATACGTTGGTTACTGAGTGTTTAAGATGTCTCCGACAATTGTGAGTCCCGCCGATTATGAAGTACGGGCTGTTATACGATTTCTTAGTGCTAAAGGCATAAAACCGATCGAGATTCATCGTGAGATCTGTGAAGTTTACGGACAAAACATTATGAGTGATGAAATGGTAAGGAAATGGGTGGGAGCATTTAAAGATGGCTGCACAAATGTGCATGATGAAGAACGGAGTGGGCGTCCTTCGGTCGTTACTGAAGATTTGGTGCAGAAAGTGGACGAAAAGGTGAGAGAAAACAGATGCTTTACAATTACATCATTGTGCGACTATTTTCCTCAATATTCTCGTAGTTTTGTATCGCATTGTGACCGAGAACTTGAAGTACCGGAAATTGTGTTCACGTTGGGTTCTGAAAATGTTGACGGATTTGCACAAAACCCAACGTTTAGGCGGTGCATTGACTTTCCTTGAGCGGTACCACAATGAAGGTGAAGATATTTTAGACCAAATTGTTACTGGTGACGAAACATGTGTGGCCTATGTCACACCAGAATCGAAACAACAATCCATGGAATGGCGACATTCATCATCAGCCACAAAAGTGAAGTTTAAGCAAACAATTTCTGCCCGGAAAATCATGTGCACAGTTTTTTTGGGACAGAAAAGGAGCATTGTTAGTGGAGTTTCTGCCTCGTAATGAGACAATCAATGCAGCGTCTCATTGTGAGACATTGAACAATCTGCGCCGTGCAATCCAGAACAAAAGACGTGGCAAGTTGAGGAAGGTTATCGTTTTGCTGCATGACAATGCCCGTCCACATGTGGCTAATTGGACCAAAGATCTCATCAAATCTTTTCAATGGGAAACTCTAGATCATCCTCCATACAGACCTGATCTGGCGCCCAGCGACTACCATTTGTTTCTGCACTTGAAGAAACATCTGGGCGGTCAGCGTCTTCAAGACGATATCGAAGGCAAAACAGTTGTGATACAGTGGTTAACACGTCAGGCGGCAGAATTTTATGAGGAGGGTATTCAAATACTGGTGCCACGTTATGATAAGTGCCTCAATATTCACGGAAATTATGTAGAAAAGTAGATTCAAGTACAGGCTTTCATGTAAAAATAAAATTAATGCGATATCTATGCACGTATTTTTTTAATTCCAAAACGGTGCTGTCTTAAAAAAAACGTGCCTCGTATTTTCCGACGTATTGTGGACTCGTTTTAGGGCACTTCCAGCTATACTCCGTACCCGATGTTTGGTAGACAGGCCCCGCATAGAGCAGAGATGATGCCATGAAACTCTGAAGCGAATACAGTTATGCGCATAGTGATAGTTACTTTGTAAGTGCAATACGCCAGAAATGGGATCGATATTTTGTTTATAGGAAGTATTTATCTGGCGCCGCTGTGATCAAGGGTTATACAGCTTGCTTGGCACTAAGGTGGGCCCAGTTAGTTCCCAGGGGACCATATGTGCCAACGACTGTGGACAAAATGGCATTTTTGCGGGTTTTCTACCAGCTGATCCGTAGTCACATTTCTTTGCCTCCATTTTACCATAATTTCATATAATCCCCTTCTACTTTCTGATCCAGAGTTTCTCTGCTCTTCGGCAGGAACTAGACTCCAGACACTGACTTGTAAGTACTGGAGGATCGGAGTTTTACATACATTAAGCCAAATGGGGTAACAAGAAGACATTTCTATATATTCTTGTGGTTTGCCCGTTTTACAGATTTATGTAAAATCCCTTCCGGATGAAGGGGCTTTCACAGACTATTTTCAGCAAAAGCAAAATATGCAGTATATTTTCCATGAAAATATTTTAAATATCACATCGGATTTTACTCAACATCTTTGATTCGATTTTGAGAGAAGATATCCAACTATTTTGAAAAATCTTCGTGTCGTACCTTTGGATTATACGGAAATCCAAAGCTTGGTATGTGTCAGACCGTTCACGTTTGAGCTACGCTGTACACACACACACACACACACACACACACACACACACACACACACACACACACACACACACACACACGCACACATACACACACACAAAGAAATGTATGGAAGTTTTCTAAAAATGTTTTTCTCTCTTTGGTTTCAGGGGGCATCCAAATGTGCACTGCAGTTAAATATCCACATCAAGTTTATGGTTGGAATGCTCATTTAGGTATGTTTTCGAGACAATAAATCTATTATTTGTTGATTTTGTTTCATATAAGTTGCGCAACGGTCATCAGTCTACGTACACTAATTTTATACTGTTTTTGACAAACAATGCAATATCGCCGTAGAAAATTCGTCTTGAAAATAGTTATTTCAAGACTGAAGTTACTGTTAAGTACATTAAAACAGATTCATGGCATTTGGATTGGCTTCTTGGACTATTATGGAAGCTTACAGCCAAACACGATTAAAGGAATGCATCATATATGCATGCAAAAGACGCGTTTTTTAACTTTGTAAATTGATTAATGTTTTTAAAGATTTTGAACACACATTAATAGAAGGATTCTTTAAAAAGATAACAGAAAGATATTTTATAAATACCATTTTAGTGATATGAAACAGAAATAATCACTACATTCTAGATTTTACTTCCTTCGAAGTCTTCCTCGTGTTTGGCCATTACTCTGGACATCCTTGCGGACAAGTCTATTAGAAAAGAGGAGTGAACTCAAGACCACGGTATGGCCTCCTCAAAGCCTCGATTGTATCCCCATCGAACTTCTTTGTAACCATTTAGACAGAAATCTCATAGAGAAATTAGCTTTTTACTTTCATGCCGGCGTTAAATGGCTCAATAGTTCATTTAAATCAGTCACGGATTCCTCTTTCAGCTTTCTGTCTAAACGATTATCAAGAAGATGGATGGGGTTGCAATCGAGGCTTTGAGGAGGCCATACCGTGGTCTTGAGTTTACTCCTCTTTTCTAATCGTCCCAGATAGTTACTGCACAGCAAAGATGAATGCTTTGGGCATTTGTCTTGCCGCAGTGTGACATCCTTGCCAATTAAATGCATTCCAGATGGTTTTGCCTGGCGCTGAATTATGTTGTGGTACTGCTCTTTCTTCATTACTCCCTTTATTTTTACAATGCCACCTGTTTTATTGCCTTCTATACAACCGCAGACTATCATTGTCCCACCTGCATGTTCATTGTAGGAAATGCCAAAGAGTTCAACATATTCCGCCACTGATCAACAGCCAATTTCTCATTTCTTTTTACATACTGCAATATCTTCTTTTTTATTGGGAGAGATGAATAACGGTTTCTATCAAAAATACATACATTCAACGCTGCATTCGAAAGTCTTCCTAATATCAAGACACTTACCCCGTATGGGAGGGGATCTGTCCCCTTAAGCTGCAGTGGTGTGGGCTCTGTGGACCCCTAGCACTCGTGGTTACTGACGTTACTAGTGGAGCCTCGGGCCGAACATTCGGGCCCCTACCTGTTGGGCGTTGTTCGGATTGGGTTGGATTCGAGGGGGGCAGTGGTTTCCGATACCCGTGAGAGATCGGGGACGTCTGTTTTCAGATGGGGTTGAGGGAAGCCTTAAGTTCTCTGGTGTTAGCCTGCAGAACTAGTAGTCGGTGTGCCAGACCATCAGGCGCCCCGACCGAAGTTATTCGGTAGTCTTCCCAGATGGGTTGACGCGCGTTAGTGGCGTATCCACTTCCACCCTGTATTGGGGGGGGGGCTTGTTAGTCTCTAGGTCTTGCCCCACAGGTAAGAGCCCCGGAGTGCGCCCGGCGTCCCTTTTGGGGACAGCTTGGTAACTCCCGGGTTAGGAGAGAAAGCGGTTTACCGTCCGCACAGATCGGGGAACTCTGTTTTCAGACGGGATTCAGGGAAGCCTTAAGTTCCCGGGTGCTAGCCTGCATAGCTAGTAGTCGGTGTGCTAGATCACCAGGCACCCCGACCGAGGTTATTCGGTAGTCTTCCCAGATTGGTTGACGCGCGTTAGTGTTGTATCCACTTCACCCTGTATTGGGGGCCTTGTTGGTCTCTAGGTCTTGCCCCACAGGTCCCTTTTGGGGACAACTTGGTAATTCCCGGGTAAGGAGAGAGGGTGGTTTACCGTCCACGTAGATACTCTTGCACTACCTGAAACACTACCTGTCAAGACACTCACAGGTTCATTCCTCAGCTTGTTGATTTCCGCTGCGAGTAGGGTCCTGTTTTGAAGCGATCACGTTTACTACATACTGCTATTATCTTTAAGTCAGCTGAGGCAATCCTTGGCGATCACTGCTCTTGTTACCATTACCTGCTTTGCGTTAACTACAGCAGCACTGCTTTCAGTTGAAAGTTCACTACTTTTACGCATTTTAATTTCGAAACTATACCATTATAAGGTTCATATTGTGCTCACTTATGGCCGTCTAAATTGCTCTGACTAGCTAAAAAGTTTGTTAGGTTATATGAACGATATCTGGTATACTAAAGAACAACGCTATGTTTAGAGCGAAAGTTTAGGAGAACTATTACTACTAGGGGCATCAAATTTGACTTCAAAATGTGCTTGTTTCAGAAAAGGTAGCTGGCATAATGTAACGGATTAATTTTTCTAAGGGTTCCTTTATTAAGTATCTTCAGTTAACTTTGGGTGGTGCCATGATACTTTATAACTCCGGAAACAAATGTTTTCAAAAACGTTAGAGAGGCCCATTCAGAACTCATAGTGGTATATCATCTTCCTCAAAGAACTTCTAAAACACCTAATTCGCTAAATCACCAAATGACCTGGGATCTGCTCCTTCTACTAGCGTAGAGATCGTTCGAACACAGGTAGGTTGAAAACAACGATTGTAGTGTTCAGTCGATCACTTTGCTTCCCATGATATCTGCTTTGGGAAGCAAACAGCTTCCGAGTACGCGGAGACCAAGGATCATCTTAGTAGCAATCATAAAGAACCCATTTAAACCATATTTTAAGTGACCGCATTATCATCCGTTATTACCGACAAGCCAGCAGCCCGGATTTCCAAGAGAATGACCCGGTGTAGCTGTATGACACTCTCGAATCAACATCCGTTCCTTCAAATATTATATATTCAAATATATTCAATTAGGCTAGCCAATCTTCTTCACTAAATCCTCCGAATGTCTAGAAACTTTCAGTGAGAGAACACAGTACTACGATTATACTCAGAAGGGGGATAAAGGGATGTAGTGATGGTCAGTGGAGTTCAGTACACTTAAAAAAGTGATTGAAATAGCAGTGCAACGAAAATAATAAGGGGATATCCAAAGAAAAGTAGAACGCTTATTCATTATCAGATCACAGGTCTCATAGAAGCCTTCCGTTTTGCTCGGCTCAGGCGACGTTAATCTATCCAACGAATTTGCATTGTAAGAACTTCAAGAGCTCCTAAGGTAAGCCTGGTTGAAGTGATAAGGATCTGGCCCCTGATACCTGTTAGTGAGGCCCAAGCTAGTGAAGAAATTAATTTCTCTACCATATATTGGGTAAATTTATTTGTAAAGCTTTCATGGAATTCTCTGCAAGCCTTCTCATAGCGAAAATATGGCCTTACCTCTTCTCCAGTGATGTAACAACTTCTCCGACTTTCCCAATTTCCTTCCCGTACCAAGTTCACTTCATTACTTCATTATTCAATTCATTATTACACTATCAATATCACTCGTTATACATTTCTTTGCCCTTTCACTACATCGTTTTGAGGCGCTTGCTATCTCTCCTCACACGGTGTACTTTCCCGATTTCTTTGTACTCTTTGGTTCCCTATATAACTTAACACAGTTTGCTCTTCCTATCCCCAAACTCTTCCATCCTTCCATGTCCTAACTACCTTATCTTGTTCATTTCTTCTACTCCCCGCCCAGCAAGTGTATTTCTCTCCCTTTATTTTATTTGTCCATTCGAGCTGATCATCCTCTCACTTCCAAACTTATTTCCAATTGTCTTGAAAATTGCTCCAGTGCTCTTGCTTGTTAAACACATAACCTCCCTTCTTTCCACTCTCACAGCTCGTTGACCTGTTGCTGTTGTCATTCTTTATATTTTCTTCTGTCGTCTGTGAGTATTCCCTGCTTCACCAGTTCATCGTTTCTGTATCTTGTTTTACTATCATTTCTGACATAACTTCCTCCGGAGACTTCCCCGCCTTTGTTTCCTTTCTTTCCCTTGATTCCATATTTTATTCTTAATACTTATTCTGCGCCTCTGAGGTATCAACTCTTGTGTCACGTAATGCTCTAAGTTTCTGTATTGGAGAACAAGCTAAAGGTTTTCATGGTTTAATACTCGTGAGGCATCCTCGCCATTCAGTTTGTCTTCTGCCAACTTGGCATTTATTTATAATTTAAAATTTTGTATGCATACAAATGTCAGTTGTCTATGTGATATTCTTCGGGGTTCTATTGGCCTTTGTAGTAATTATCCTTGTAGAGCGTTTCCTCATTATTATCTTAGTAAGTTTTATAATTCCTAAGTCCTTTTTGTATTTTGCCTCTCAATTATATTGCCTTATATATAAAGTTGTGTATCAAACCCTCTTTGTATCCATAAGTTTAAATGTAACCTAACCTTTTATAAATTAATCCTAAACGAGTTTTAAGTAAGGAAAACTGAAAGGATTAAATATAAGTAATGACTGTATAATGACAAACGTTGACCTTCTGTTGCTTCGATGAGAAATAAAAATATTGTGAAAACATACATAAAATCACACTTTTTTGGGAATGATACTCGGAATAAAGGATTTTATGCACTTTTTGCCAGTAAGATTGATAATAATATTCCTTATTTTGTACATTACAGACATAGGAAAAAGCATTATGATATTCTCAACTATATTAAGACTTAATAAAGACACATGCACAGATGGTTTATTGCTTCAGATTATGTGAGTAAAATTAGCGTTCTTAACATGGCCATAAAACGTATATGCATGCTCCTATGTCATATGTTAGGAAAAAGTAAATCATCAATGTGTAAGAAAACAGTTGACGATTACTCCTGTTGTTGTGGTAATCACTGGCTGCATGTTGAATAACGGAGTGTGTCATGACAATATGAACGTTTGAAGCACTGATAATTCTTCTTTATCATTCAAACTTCGGTATGGCGATAATGATGATGGTGATGCTAATGCTTGTGATATTGTTCAGGTGTTAATGGTAGTGGCCATTAATCCTATTATGACTATATAAAACGTATATTCTTAAAATTAAAAAAAGGTGTTTTGGTAACAGGCTGCTGCATTACATCAATCTTCATTTTCTAAAACTAATGATTCAGCTAGCTTGGATGCTACTCATATATTTCCAAGATATGCCCTATCTAACGTGTAAAACGCACCTGTTCACTTCAGAATTAAATTTTCTCTAGGCACCTGCATAAGATGCAAGAGAAGGAATTGCTTTCTCACAAGAAATAAAGCTCTTAAGAACAAAAGGCGACAGAGAAAACCGATTTTGGTTTTCCTTCCACAGGGTAAATGCTATTTTCTCTCAGAGCTCGCAGATGCAGTTTCTAGAACACTGGCAGTTTATAATCCTTTCTATGCAGGGAAATTTTTACCAAACTTTCCATCTTGGCTTTCAAAACATCTGTAAATATGTAATTTAATTTCTAAAGGTTTTGTCGTACAAAATAATTTCTATTTCCATGGAGTTTTTAACAAAGATAGAAGAAATCTTCATGAAGCAAAGCTATATTTTCTGACAGACTTTGGTAAAGAGTAAACTGTCTGCAACTGTTCTCTTTTCGTTCTGCCTGACAGAACTCTTTATGTTCCTGTACCAACATTTCATGTGCATTGTCATTTTATATCATCTCTCAAGTCTCTTTCAGGGTAGAACTGTTGGTGGGTATCTCGACGTTGCATGGCAAAATGATATGGTCTTGGTAAGACTTTCTCCTCCAGTTTCCGAACTCGGTACATTGGGACCGTTTCCGAAACACAGGGTGGGATGCCGGTTATACTAGACTGTTGGGGAGTTTCCATCTGGTGAAGTAGAGACCCTGCCCGCTACCTGCCATGGCTCCTTGGGACGGCCGCCCTCTGTTTCCTCTTGCCTCAGCCTTTCTTCTCGTGGTGCCCCACTTGGAAGCATAAAAATAAACCAAGTTTGGACTTAGTTCCAAATTTCCTCCATAGTGTAGTCCAGTCGAGGAAACCGTCGTACAAATCTTACTATGTTTATCCAAATACAATAATTTTTATTCATGTGCTCTTTCCCAATTTATCATATACGAACGTCATTTCTAAAGCAGGAAGAAGCAGTTAGATTTGTGCCAATAGCACAAGAGACTTTTTTGAATTGATGTGTCTTATTTCTTGTTTTATATTTTTAGGCTATACGACTTAAAAAGGGCCATAAATGTGTAATTCCACCATTAAGCTTGTGATAAAAATCTTTATAAAGACGGTTGGGTCCGTGTTAGAGTATGAGGGGTTAGAGAAATCCTATGTTCGAATTCCATCGATCGCCGATGTAACCTTTGGGTTTTTCATAGTTTTCCTCATACAGTACACAAATGCGGATGTGGTTTCTCAACTGCCGGATTTCCTGTACACAATTACCTTTTCATTCGTTTCCTGCTCAACCTTCAGGTTTGCTTCCAGGTTGTACCATCCTCCCCCCAAAGATTCATCTTCCTTGTGTAACTATGGTTCTCCCCAGCATCCGAGCTGTGTTGCTCATCTCTAGCTCGTTAGATTATCGGCCGTGCTGTCTAGTTATAGTCTTCCACGAGTGCTGCCGCTGAGCGCTAGGTAGCGCTAGTGCCGCTTGTAGAGGGAGCAAGAAGTTCGACAATAGAATAACGCAGCGCCGGGAACAACCGGCTCCGACGTTTCGTCGGAGAGGATCGTGGACGAGAAGAGGACTCCCGACCGGGATCTCGGAGGTACATTACAACCTTCTCTTTGACCCTTCGTAGGTAGGAATATTGGGGCAACACTGTTTGGCTTCGCTTCTGCATGTAAGTTTTGGACACGGCTTCTAAATTTTTATTCCAAATTTTCCCTATGTTCTCTCGGGTCATTTAAGACAAATTTCAAAGAGTTAAGGCACTTAGAACATAAAAAGGAACCGTAATGACTTTCAGTGTATTTAAAAAATAACCATTTGTAACCAGAGGCAAATACATTCAATTGGCATGTACTAAACCTAATTGTTAACAGTTTCTAAGGCCGAGAAAAAAGGTACATTGTTATATCTAGAATCTTAGCAATATAAAGAATTCGTTGAGAAGAACAAACTTTGAAATATTTTGTGCCTGTTTCCTTAACCACCCTATTTGGACCTTTTTCTAATTTAGGGCTTCCTTATCCTTACTGATTTTCAAACATGTCGGGTCAGTGAGACCATGCTTACTCTATGCTTCTACGTGTTAAGCCATTCACAGGAAACGGTACAAGGTTTCCAGGTGCCAGACAGATGGCGCGGATGCTTCATCAAAGGAGAGCATTCACCGAGGACATTAGAGAGCTGCTTCGCCTTCATCGCTTTTTCTAGGCAGCTTCAGCAGTGGAACTGCTAGGTGAAGTAAATCACGTGATAAGAGCTGAGACCACTTTGCAATTATGAACACTTCAGTTGCGATGTCAGTCTAATTATAAAATAGCCAACAAATAGATGCTATGATCACCTTCATTAGGACTGTTACTTTAGTCCTAAATTCTTTGGAAGTTAAGCATACAAATTAGTTACAAATCCACTTATTCTTTAACACGTCAACTACGATATACTCTATGTACTTGGATTGAGATAAAACGAACAATATTATAATTAGAGAAAGAGACGTTGCAATTTATTGATAGAAGAGGGCAAATGTAAATTTGTTGATTTTATTTCGAGGTTTGCGCTGTTAATGGTGCTTATACAAAAGGAATATTCCATAGACTAATAACATGTCATTGTGAACTTCTTTGAAATATGACCGTATCTGTTAATATATACAATATACACTATTGTTTGTGAAATTTTAAACACTATGTAAGAATTTACCAAATGAATCCGAACTATTTGATATGTAGAAGTGTGTGCAAGCAATTAATTATTAGATAGCAGAAAAGTGGGGTTCACACAGACCTAACTGGGACCTTTCGTGTTTTTCCAACAAGATTAGTGTTGGAACTCATTGCAGAACTATCAAACAAGGTGAAAACAAATTCAGTGTCAGAATCCTTCGCGACGTAAAACGAGTCTTAACAGCATATGGATGAGTTCAAACGGGGTAGAATGAGCACTCTCTGGAAAGCAAATTTGTCATACTGTCATATTTTGGCTCGTACATGCTGCTACAATATTGATGGAAGCATTGGATAGAAGGTCGTACTCAGCGAAAAGTGTGTACGGAAGTGAACCACAGAACGGGATGACGGCCACCTTGTCCGCATGACTATCACGGCTGCATAATTTTATCTGTAGAGTTGGCTCGACGTTGTAGCACTGCAACAGGTGTGAATCTGTTCGCATCGACTATTTGTTGCTGTCTGCTACAATTTGGACTGGTTGCACACGTGTTGTTGCGTGAACTTCCACTGCTCAGAAACCAAAAGCGCTTTCGGCTGCAATGGGCATATGCACGTCGTCACTAGGGCGATGAGTGGCAAAATGTAGTCTTTTCGGATGAGTCCTACTTCAACTTGTAGCCGCATACGTGTTTGACGGTACCGTGATGAGAGCAATGTGCAGGCTTGTTGAGTGACAGTGGAAAAACCCTAGATGTGATGGTTTGGAGTGCCATTCTTACAACATATGTTACTTCATATGAATTGAAGGCACTTGGAATAGTAACCAGTACCTGAGTGAGATGAGCTTGAGGTACTCCCCCGCTTGAGGCCATATTTTAGCAGCAAAATACCCGGGCACATATTGCACAAGCCTTCTTCACAGAGCAACGGATACCATTGCTTACCTGGCTCGCACGTGCACCTGACATGTCGCCCATCGAAATGTCTGCGATGTGGTTGGTCGGCAACTTGTTCCTGAAAGTCCTTCAGTAAGTAGTGCGATGGATTTGTTGACTGGCATACAAACTGCATTAAGGAAGATGGCCCAAGGTTATATTCAGAACCTTTTTGGTGTTATACACCGTGAATAGCATCTCTAATTGCAGCACGTATAGTTTACAGCAAATATTGAATACTCAGATTTAGCTTGATTTGTAGGATTAAATTTATTGCATTCTTGCGTTTTCTTCTTGTGTTGCAATATAAACATGTAGTAGTGTATGCATGCGTGTATAAAACCTAGTTTAGATTGTTATCGCAGAAAAAGGAGGGTGGCCATTTTAATATGAAAATTTCATTTAACCACTTGAAGAGTGCTCTTGTATTCCCCAACTCTGAAATAATATGCCTTATTCAAACTCTATATGAAGTCACCTAAGCAAACTACTTAGAACAACCCATTTATAACAAAAATTATGTATCAGTAATATATTAAGTACATTGCTGCTTTCCTATTTATGTACAAATGACATGGCAGCGTTCTATGCGGGCTTAAGAGGAGGACATTACTGAAAGTGTTAACCTATGTCATTTGCAAATTGGAGGTGACAGAGCTTAATATGTTTACTTCATTTATGTTAGCTTACTTCTGTAGTCTTAAAATTGTGGTGTAAGAAATTGTTGTTCTATATTTCATGCCATTTTGGGCTTGCGACATGCACATTGAAGGTACTATATGGAAAATAGCGAATGGGGACCACCTGTTGTTCGACAAAGGTTTGCAGGTGACTGACTGACAGTTCCGCCTCACAGGTAATTGGTACGGCTTTGTTATTCAAATGTCGGCATCCTTCGTAACTTTTAACTCTACATTTCATTCCCTTCTCATTACGAGAAGTACCCTAATATTAGAGAAAATGAAGCAATGATTAATCGATTCGAAGTTTCTGGCTATCAAAACTGTTAGCTTCACAAATTAGAATAGGCTATCTTTATTAAAATTATAAAGCGAGAAAATTTATTTGTTTACTGTATGTAAAATATTCTCTAAAATCTGTAAGCCAATTTTAGTACAATTTTATCATAAAATGTTGTGTTAAAACTAGCTATAAACTAACTCGTTAGTCACTAATTTTCAATTTAATGTGAATTACATTAATTCTGCAAACGCACAAAGTAAACAAACACTTTGGTGGATATAACCTAACATGCTGAGCCACGAACGGCCGCCATTTTTCCTAGAATCGATTTTCGTATAATGGTCTGAGGATTGCAATTGCTTCTGAAGAACATGGCACTACAGAAGACTTATAAATTCATTTCATGAATTACAAAACTATGGAAAAGAATTTACAAGGCAATTTTTTCTTGTGTAGTAGGAACACATTGGATTTATAAAATACCATATTCACTAAGACGTTCAGAATTTTAACTGAGAATGTCATGGAGCAAAATAAATTTTATACATAGAAAATTTGTGTAAAGTAACAGACATGCAGTGAATATTTCATTACAAGTAATGTGTGGTAGGTAGACACAACAAAGCAAGGGGAGTAAAATATGACTGTAACGCTGCCATAAGCATGGTATACCATTGTCAAAATATTTAATATCTTCAAGTAAGAAAGGTTCACTTATTATTGTATTTATGGCGTAATTAACTTTCTTAAGGGCATCTAATTAATGCAAAGAGATAAAGTTGCTGACATTGAAATGCATGACATAGTTTTCTTAAGAGTTTATAGTTGATAAGATTGTTTTCTCTAAGATCACACACTATTTCTGTTTTCTGTAAAGCTGTTAATTTGACCACCAGTCAATTCAGAATCTACATACTCAGTAGCTTCACCTGTAATTCACTGCATATGCTAAGAGTTTCTTTATATGTCAAAAGAAATGCTTTTATGTTATTTTATTAATTACGGGACCGATGAGTTGGCACAAAGTTTAAATTTTACCCACTATGATGTGATATAATAAATTTGCACACAAACATAGTTTTGAGAAACATTTATGTTTGTTAAAATCAAAATTTCCATTACAGAGCAATACTTGCGAACGTGACGTGAAGAGTAAATTATGTTGGCCACACTAGATAAAAATTGAACAGCGCAGAGCAAACAAAATTATATCTTATGCTTTGGGCCCTTAGTAGCTGAATATCACGAAAAACTGGCAAGACAGCTTCTTATGAATGTTTCATTAAATCCAAGAGAGCCTAAAGCATAGCTACAGCTGCTTGACCACAAGGTTTGCAATTGTCAGGAGCATGCCTACATGCTAAAGTCTCAAAATCGACGATGTTGTGTTTTAGGCCCTTATATTTCTACGTGCCTCAACTGAATGGGACACCTCGCCCACCGTGAGCTGCGATCTATTGTGGGATATCACTCGACCCAAGGTGAAGGATGAGGCGAAGGAAGAGCAGAGGCTGGCAGAGGGTGGAGCCAGCTAAACTGCAGAGACGTTTCGAAGTTCTTAACATTTTGAAGTTTCTTGGTTGTTCTGAGCTGTTGTTGCAGTTTTTAGCCATCTGCGTCTGCCTTACACTTGAGCAGAGCACTATCTCAGGTTATGCGTGGGTATGGGCATGTAATCAAGTAGTGATGATACTGGAATCTGAGGTTAAGACGTTTTGATAAACAGTATATACTCTGAGAAGTTGCTGATCAATGCAAAATAATATGTAAACATCCAGAGTTAATGTATTTGATTCCTATACAACGTGGTTCTGTACTTGAGACGAGAATGACGCTACGCCTTGTTCCACCGGCGATCCGAGCAGAGGTGTCCAAGATTCTGCCCAGAGTGTCCTATCAGCTTCAGTATTCTCCTAATTACCTCCCTTTTGCTAATGACTCTAACACCCAACTACTAGCTTCTAATACGATGTTGCAACTTCATTTCTCTATTACTGAAATCTTCTGCCTTCCATCCTAAAGTGTGTTGATAAATTTCTAAGAAATACTCTCATATGTTCCAAGAATTCCAAGCTAGCCTCCATACCTCATCCGACAACTTTGATAACCTTCACCCTTCTTGTCGCTTAACCAACAGAATACTTCTACGAATTTGCCTAGGAACCAGCCGTATCTATTATGGTACTTAATGTTCCCGTAGGGGAGGGGATCCGTCCCCTTTAGCTGCCGTGGTGCGGGCGCTGTGGACCCTTAGCACTCGTGGTACCTCTGACGTTACTAGAGGAACCTTGGGCCGAACATTCGAGCCCCTCCCTTATAGGGAATTGTTCGGATTGGGTTGGACTCGAGGGGGCAGTGGTTCCCGATACCCTTGGGAGATCGGGTACGTCTCCGGACGGGGTTGAGGGAAGCCATTAATATTCCCGCGTACTAGCCAGCATAGGTAGTAGAAGGTGTGCTAGATGACCAGGCGGCCCCACCGAGGTCATATCGGTAGCCTTCCCGTTTTGGAGTTGGCGCGCGTAAGTGGCGTATCCACTTCCATGCCGTCTTGAGTTCACAGGACCAGATGCGGGGGGGGGGGCTTGTTACTCTCCAGGTCTTGCCCTATGGAAAGCCCCACGGAGGCGCCGGCCGCCCTTTTTGGGACAGCTCGGTAACTCCCTGGTAGAAGGACACCCGGGTCCTTGGTCTTACGGGTCCAGGACTGATGGGAGTAGAACCTCTGGCAATAACTGGTACTTAATGTCCTCTTACCCCGAGCCAAACTGTACTCATAATCTACTGCGAAACCTACATCCTTTAACATTTAACACAAATTGACAAAATATTCACATTTAATTTTACTATAAGTATTCATTTACTCAACTGTTGCATAATTTTTGTATCAAGTTGGATAGATTGTGAGCCGGATCGCCATCACCAAGGGCGAGAGTAGCAAAGTGACCCCAGCGATCTAGCCAATTACTTCTAGACAGGTCATAGAGGAAGGTTTCCGCAGCACATGCTTGCATCCGTCGGAACTACCCCGCTGACAAGCGAACTGAAAAATAATAAGTGAAATGAGGCGAAGAAGTGGAGTAATCCATGGATTAAAGAATCCACTGCGATATTCGTCCAGGGAAAAGGGGAAATCTTGGAAAAACCAGACTGGTCGGTTGAATGAGTTACCGTGACGCCACCTCGCTCGGTTTCATCTGCTGCAATTAACTAATTACCTTACAGTTTACTGGACGGCTCCGATCGATGTTTGTTCCACAGCCAAACGGTACTTAAAGGCTATGCAGTATTTCCGCAACTTGAAAAGCGTTCGGGGGAGGGTTAAGGAAGTCTGATTTTACACCACTTAACAAACCTTTGTGTAGGTTAATGGCTATTAGGAGTATTCGGGACTGTAGGATATCTAATTATAAATAAGCATTATGTTGCAATACGTTATCAACATAAAAATGCTATTTAACATAAATACACAGGTTGAACATTCCATTGGTATCCTCAGGTGATTGCAACGTTCCGTACATCACGGTTTGTAACCAATCACACTCGGATGTACAGTGAACATACACGCATAAGTATTACAGTTGTGTACTTTTGCATCAATTTCAATCATTATTATATATTTGACGGTGGATTAACATTTTAAAATTTGGAGATATGTACCACTACTTGAATTAAAGTTGATTATTTCTCATTTTCAGTCATAAGAGCTTTGGTTTTTTTCTATCTTTCTCTATCTGACGTTTTACTACACTCTAACTTTCTCGTTGTTCTTAGTTAAGCTCTTCATTGTACGAATTTATCTACATAACATACATTATAAGAATGACCTGTTATATACAATACATAAGCTAAACAATTAAACAGATGAAATGAGAGCAATATCAATAGTCACAGAAAATGAAAGATATCCAGAAAAAGAATAGTTCCGAATATATACAGATGGATCCTTTATAAACAAACAAGATACTGGTGCAGGAGTATACTGCAAACATTTTGCACAGTATCTAACACTAGATGAAACTTCAAACCATTATGATGGAGAACTAACAGCCATAAAAGCAGCACTGCAGAATGTCCTGTACAGACCGTACATATAGCAAAACATAGTTATCTTAACAGATTCAAAATCAGCCATAGATGAATTTGTAAACTATAAAAACAAAAGAACAAGGAATATCAAAGAAATAAGAAGTTTAATTAAAGCTGTCGAATCAAGGAACCATGTCACCCTGCAATGGATTCCAGCCCATGTTGGACTTTTAGGTAATGAACATGCTGACCAACTAGCAAAAAAGGTGCAATTCAAAATATAAAATCCGTAAGACAAACTGAAATTAATAACCAATTAAACAACATTAAGCTGCATTTTAAAAGACAGCAGAGACTTGATGAAGAAGATAAACTAAAAGACAAGGATTATAAGAACATTATAGACAAAACTGACATACAAAAACTACCAAGAAAAACTGCAGTGGCCCTATTTAGAATGGAAACTGCCATGATTGTCTTGCAGAACACCTTTATAAAATACACTGCATACCTACACCCAAATGTACTATCTGTAAAGAGGATGTCATCATGAACAAACACACTTTGGACAAATGTAATGGTCTCAAAAGTGGGAACCTACAGGCTTTATATTGGGAAGCTAGGGGGAAAATGATGCATATCAACTAATCTCCAGTGCCATTAGTCAACAGCAGCAACAACAACAACAGATTTGCGTAATCTGTGCTAGGCCCTTTACGGTGATTTGGCACCTCGACCAGACTGGTCTTATATATCTATGCCCCAACACACACCCGGGAAGCAGGATAAGGAAAGAGGGAACAGAGGATGGGAGACACATGGAGCAGTCATTACAATTCAGAGGGGAGTCCCTATATTTTACTAGATAGAAGCTCTCCGGCGGTCCAGAACAATCGTCATCCCACCTACTGTTACCCCGAAACAGTCACGAGTTCAGTTCGGAGCCCGGAGGCAGCCCTCTCTCAGAGCAAGGAAGACTCCAGGTAGGCCTGCACAAGCGGCATCCCGCCAGCCGCGTACCTGAATCGACCTACTAGGCCGGTTCGGAGACTGATGTCAGTCCCACAGGAGGAGAAAGTGTTTACTCAGAGCATATCATTCCGCCATGTACCGCCGAGACTACCGCCGACACTTCTACCCTGAAAAAGATCACTAGATGAGAGCTGACATGAAAGGATAATGCTTGAGGGACACGAAATTCAGGGGTATGTAATTAACGTACCTAGTGACTCGGGAAAACCCTAGAAAAATCGATGGGTCAGGTAGGTCGGACGGGAATTGAACCAGGGCCTCCCGATTGCGGGACACAGACGAAACCGCGTGAGCCAACTCACTCGATTTATCCAGAGGGCGTTCACTGGGAAAGATTTGAACCCGGGATTATTGAACATGAGGGAGACAGTTTACCATCTACGATACAGCGGTGGGTCCCACCTTCGAATGATTCGATAGAGTAATTTTCAGAATATTTTCGAGTTAAAACTGCCTTTCACATGTAAAAATATTCGCTAACTTTCACTTCAATGAAAATTGCTCTGTACTACAGTCACCTGATAACCAAACCACCAGCAGATCGCCGGTGTTGGTGCACACCTTTCGGCTACATGAGCTTAACTGCAGCTAATGGCCGGTATTTCCCGGAATAATTATCGTGTGCCACTTTCCCAGTCTAGAGGATTCATCTTGACGTTTCGATTGTTTTCAGTTGATTAGGAAAAGGACTGAATGAAAATACTAACTATACGGTTTATGTCAAATGAGGCATTATATAACCATCTTATCTATATGCTTCTGTTCTCCAACATAAACTAAATTTTAGAATTTAAGTGACAGTCATATACTAACCGAACCCTTTATGTGCATTTCTCTAGGCATCTAGTGCAAGTTTCTTGCAATTAACAGACAATCTTGAGCCATTCATCTGCTCTATCACAAATATAGCTCGCTCTCTCACAAATGTATTCAATTCTGCATATTGGAAGATTCTCCAGCCCTACTGAAATGGCAGAGCTAACGTTAAGTCACGTAGCAGCTATGATGATACAAGCGGAATGTAGAAGAGACCATTGTGGAATAGTTCAGTTCTTTTGAGACTACAGGTCGACTAGAGAAAACAGCGAACAGGGTTCGTTGGGAAGAGCAACCACCATGATCTTTCGGTTTAGTCTAAATTCACCTTGAAGCTTTCGGCTGTAGGTAATCCAAATTCTGTCTTATCGTGATAGCCAAATGTTAAAAATTAAAATCATTAAATTATACGACTGTCAAGTAAACAGTGTTAAATTAATTACAGACTATAATTATTAATTTAAAAAGTCAATGCTGAGGAATTGTGTATACTATTTTAATTCAAATTCATTGTTTTATATATGCAAGGCAAGTTTATGATTTTCTACTATGTTAACCCTTAAATACATGGTGTAGCAGATATGAAATATTAGGTTGTATTCAGCCTGAGAAATCATTTGGTGTGCTTTTTTTGTTATCATAGTATTGTGTTGGTCTTTATCAATTATACATCAAAATTTTGAGCTGTTTGAATTGTAAATATTATATGGTTTTTACAATTAAATTGTAGTGTTTTTAGAATAAAAGGACAAAATCCCAGAAACTGCAGTCAAATGATATGCCATCAACATCCATTCTTGCCATCATACCGATTATTTTACCTAGGCCCTTCCCGTCCTTAACCACAGGCATATTTGACTGCAGTTGCTGAGACTCGAACATACGACGTTTGGCTTTGAATGGATAGCCAGTCCATTACCTATCGCTTTAACGACCATGGCTATTCGAATCGATTGCTTTAAGGCACCGCAGAAAGCGGTGTGAAAACCGGTAGCATAAGTAGAAAAATAATTCATGGTTAACCTTCATTTGTTTCTTTTGAGCAGTAAGAGTGAACAAAAATCCACCACACCTGGTAAATTAATTCTGTTAGAGACTTAGCAGTGCAATTATACAACGCATACACTACATGGAGTTGAGGCCATGTTAGTAGTCGGTATAGTGTCGTAAATGTAGCAGTTATATCTAGAACGGCACAAAATGGTAGTAGAGTACGAGCCGGTATGTGAAAGGAATTTAATTAACGTGAAAGTACAAGGCACTATGGGTACTATTTCATTAAGCACAAAAATTACTCATTAGATGAAAATGTCCTTCACAGGAATTTTTCCTCGCTCGCATAATATGTTCATTTCAGAAACTTTAGGGAACATTAGTTGTGATGTCTACACAGATAATAAATATACTGTAATATGTGTTAATGCCTACCTTTCCCTCGATAACCTGTGGTTAACTTACACAGTACTTTCTCGATTGCAGTATTGAGATCGCGGACTCTGGTAACACGTCCATTCAGTAATTGAATAATAAATGAAATTTTGAGAATCTTCGTGACCAAGGTGAAGCAGGGCGTGGTTCCACACCGACATAGAATTCACGGTCTCCTGTACACGTTGAATGATTAACTCTCTGCTTGCCTTATGTAGTAGTTCATTGTAATGTTTACGAAATGCTTGTATTTAAGGCCTTCCGGTCCCGGAAATACGAGTTCCTAAGCCTCTTCCCTCGTGCATATTATGTGTGCTGAAGGCACAATTTGTGAACGAGGGTTGGTTTTGAGAACATCGCAAAGGTTAAGAAGCAATATAACTTAAACAAATTAACTGTGCATTAATCAACCAAACGAGAGTTTTAATATTCTTATATTTTATGAAACAAGCGCGATGGCTGCATAGTAACACGTGGAGGCCACATTCGGAAGATCCGTTGTTTACATCCCGTTAGGATTTCAGTTTTTCCCCTACGTTTTCCTAAATCTTAATAACTAGTAAATGCCTAAGAGGAGCCCTAAACTTAAACCTGGAACGTTTCCTTCCAAATATCACTATCAAATATAATTTTTTATGGGTAGATACAACATCAGTAAATACCACTGGGCAACAGTGAAAATGTTTCGGGCTTAAAAATAGTCAGTTCAAATGTATTTCCATTTGCTTAATTCAAAAATCGCCATAAAAATGACAGATTAGCTCTTGCTTTGAAGGTAAAGCGACATTTAATTTTTCCGTATCAATATTTTAAACATAGGAAGTTGCATTATATTAAAAAAGACTGGCCTTATCAAGCCTCTCATGAACCCTAAAGATGTTCTGCTTCCACCCCTTCATATCAAGCTGGGTTTGATGAAAACATTTGTAAAAGGTATTGTTGCGTGTATAGGCTGAGCAAGATTTGGAAATTTCTGTAATCATTATTCTGTAACATTCATTTTCGATGCCTTGAGTCTGGGCACAGCTGTGTGTAAAAGTTGTATGATTAAGCGTAAATTCTGCTGACTGGCAAAACATGTACTTTGGACTGATGAATCATACATCCTGCTGGTTTAGGGAAATAATTCACAGGTGGCCTGTAACAGGCCTCAACTTGTTCTCCATGTTTTAAAGAATGAATCACACATCCTGGTGATCAAGGGAAATAATGCTTAGTTGGTCAGTAACAGGTTTAAACATGTTCTCAATGATGTAAACAACGATTGCACAATTTGGTGCAAATTAATAGTTAGCGTGGGAATCGCTGAGTTGACCTTTTGGTAGGACCCCATTTTTAAGCTTGGTTGAGTTAGCCCCCGGGAGGAGAGACTTCACAGAGATTTGAGAGGGGACTTGCTGCTGGTCTCTGTAAGAATCAACAAGAGTTTATTTCAAAGTGCTACCACAAGTAGATCTCCAGCAGGGCGTACCAGATCGTACACCTTTTGACAGTCACACAAGGTTCAAGCCATACAAACAACACATCGCTAAGGTAAAGTTGCATTATGTATTTAAATGTTACCAAAGCGCCCCTGATCTCATCCAGATCCAGGGAGTGCCCTGTACAAATACTAGGCATCTTTAAAATATAGTTATTCAGTTCAGTTTGACTTAGATGTTTCTTTCGCTCTACCCTTTCAGTAGCTAAACCCCCAGTTGCAGATTAGGTAAGGAAGACATTTTTGTCGGGCCACAAATTCGAGAACTTGTAAAGGATTCTGCATTTGACCAAATTTTGGTGGGGAAAGGAAAGGAAGCTTGAGAAGCCTCCAAGGGAGTTTTTTCGTGGATGTTTAGGCAACAAAAGAGGTGATAGCCACAAGTATTTGGTGGTAGTGCTCCTGCAAAAGTACCATAACCTTAGATGTGACATGTTCCTTAAAATCCATTTTCTCCACTCCCCCCAGACTTTTTCCCTCCGAGTTGTGGAGCTGTAAGTGATGAACGTGGAGAAAGATTGCATCGGGACATTTCGGTTATGGAATTAAGATATCAGAGTCGTTGGAATTAACCAATGCTTACAGATTACTGTAACCCCCTTACAAGAGGCAAGCTAAAAGACGACTATCTTATGAAGTCACTATATGATTCTCTTCAGACACGACCATCTGCGAGGTATTCTTCCAGCAATTTAGAACTTTTAGAGTACAACTACCATTTTTAAAAAATCAAATGCACTCTCAATGTTGTTAGCATATGTAATTAAAATGTATGTTTGCTCTTAATCCGTTAACATGAAATAATTCTATCTAGTGTATATCACAGAAACTAGAGCAAAGTAAAATTTGTTATTGTCATATTCGTTTTTCTAAACCCAAAATTAGTAAGGATTGACTCATGAAGTGCTGGAAATATTCAACAATTTGTTTTTTGTTGCCCAGTGTAATTAAATACTATTTTGTTTGTTAGCTATACCGTCAATTGTCCGGATTATATCAGTGCTCCCGGTTGGCCTGAATTTTGTCTCGTAAGGTTCTTTTTACATGCCACTAACATGATATTATCGCTTTTAAGAACATTTAGAAGTTATCTATCTGGGTAGAATTTGAACTTGCATCGATGTAGTATCATATATGTAGCTAGAATTGGCTTTAATAATATTACTGTTGTTATCTCTATTATTATTAAGGTAAGAGCGAGTGAATTGGATCAATATTTTGAAAATATTTCACAAAAACCGTATTTGTCACGTGAATATGAAAGAGTTTACCTTAAATTCAAGCCTGAACATACTAGATTATGTTAAATGTTTTGATGAAGAATTTTCTGTGTACTCCTGTTTTCATTCTTATCCCGAGCGGGAACTATTCATATCTTTATGTGTCTCACAAACATTTTCCACATATGAATTGTTTCTTTCCTACATAGCCCACACAGACTTCATGGTACCATTATCTATTTTTCTGGGCTCATTACAGCATCATTTCACGCATTTCATTCATCATACGATATATCTTAACGTTGGAGGATATAAATAAGAAAAAAATGAATCCCGCCGCTTACGTTAATCCGCTTTTCGCACCATTGTACGAGGGCTGTTCAATAAAGAATGATCACAAGTTCTTTTGACAACGTACCTTTACTCATCCTCATAATTTTGATGGTCCTTCTTAAAATAGCCTCCCCTGAATGCGATGCACTTGTCCTAGCGTTTCTGCCATCTTCAAAGACATGCTGGAAACCAGTTTTTGAGAGATCCTTCAAAATCTACTCCGCAGCCTTCACCACTGCTTCTGATGATGAATAATGCCTCCCACGAAGGCGTTTCTTCAAGTTAGTGAATAGCAAACAGTCACATGGGGCTAAATCCGGACTATAGGGAGAGTGACGGATGCACTTCACGTTGATTTTTGCAAGATATTCAGCAACAACATTGGTAATATGCAGCCGCGCATTATCGTGGTGCAGCATCCAGCCTGCTTCACGGAAATGTGGTCTTTTGCGCCTGATATGGACTTGCAATGTTTTCAAGACACATCCCTGTAGTATTGTCCAGTTATTGATGTGTGTGCAGGTACAACATGCTGATAAACTAAAAGAATGAGATGACCATAACGTTCCCAGCAGAAGCAACCACTTTAGCTTTTTGGGGTGTTGGTGATGAAGGAGGTTTCCACACTGAGCTTTGCTGTTTGCTCACAGGATCAAAATGATGTGGCCAAGTTTCATCAGCAGTGATTACGTTTGAAAGAAACTCCGGATCTTTCTCTAACATCAAATGTAACTGCATGTTACCTCCATTGCAGCGGTAGGCGATACTGAACATGTGTGAACTTGCCTGTTGCTCACAGGCGGAAACCAGGAGTATCAACAATGAAACTACTACGGCGTGTTTGTTTCACATTAAGTTAACAGAATATAATAAGATTGAATTTTAGTGTGAAAAATTATGAAGGTAAAAAAATTATGATCATTCTTTATTGAACTGCCCTCGTAGCATTTGTGCCCGTTGGCAGCACTGATTAAGTAATCATCATGACGGCAAGGAGAGTTATGGATATATGAGAGTCTATATTTTCTTACTGTACAGTTTCTGCAGTAATTTCAATGCACATTCGTAATAACCCTATCTTAAACGAACTTACAAAATCACAAAATGCCAGAAATTGAGCAATTACATAACACCCTTCAGGAAAAGAAGCTCGAATTTTCACGTAGACTGAAGAAACACAATCGTATTACACACTTACCTCTCTCAGGTAGTTAAATTCTTCGCCAACAAAGGTCATTCAAACACAATACATTACCTTCCACTAGGGAGCAGATTTTGAAAAGTTAATCACCCGCGCTTGCCTTACTACTGTACCTCACACAGATCATATTGCTGTCGAGCTAAAGAATTCATTTCAAGCGCTCACATTATTAAAATTTTATGATTTAGAGGATAAATATGGAGGACATATATGTGAATGTCATGCTATGTGGTGCTGGCTGGCTGTATACAGCCAGAAAGGTTTTGCTGCGTGCCCACCCGTTAAGGGTTTTACCGCAGGTAAGGTATAGATTTCGGGATGTTGTAGGGTGAGATGTGGGTTTTAGATTAATGTTGGTTATGAGGTTACAGGTTTGTATCTAGAGGTTGAAGGAAAGGATGCAATGCCTTGCAGCCTGGTGTATTTTTTTATTTTTTTTAATTCGGGGAAGAATTTTGATGCCAAGCAGCTTGGAAGGATTATGTGGAACTCAGCTTTAGCTGCTGTTCGGATTAGCTCTTGGGTTATCTCGGATGCCCGCAAGCCATGCGGGTTAACCGGTGCTGTCTAGAACGGCGTCTAGTGGGGTCATAATCTCCCAAGGACCTGACAAGGGCGCTTCTGTGGTTGGGTAAACTTGCGTATACTTTTGAAGCCCGGCGCCTAATTTCATCCTCCACGTATTGGAGACTCGAGGCCTCGTGAAGCAACCTGGTAGGAAAATAACGTCCCACAGAATATATAGACCTAAGTCTTCTATTCTGTGCACGTTGGAGCCATGCTAGCCAGCTATCTGCGGCCATGCCCCAGATCTCGTAGGCGTAAAGCATAACCGGGATTACCAGCGCTCGGAAGAGGTATAACTTCATGCCAACTGGCATCGAGATTGACCCCAGCATTGGATACAGGGAAGCAATTGCTCCCTGCACCTTCGCCGCTCGGTCCCTGATGTGTTGGCGAAAAGTTAGACCCCTGTCTGAGTTGACACCTAGGTACTGGACAGAGTTGGTCCACTCTATCCTTCGACCTCGGTAGCTGAAGTTGGGGCAGTCTGCGGGGGTGTGGCGCTTTGTAAAATGTATGACGTGGCTTTTGTCCGGATTAACGGACATCCGCCAACGCCTCTATAGTTAGTTTCTCTTATATACCTAGCTGTAGTAAGAGCGGAAGCACTGCATTTCAACAAAAAATTGATACCTACAAAATACACATTTTGAGGAAATATCCACGCGCGCGCGCGCGCGTGTGTGTGTGTGTGTGTGTGTGTGTGTGTGTGTGTGTGTGTGTGTGTGTGTGTGTGTGTGTGTGTCTATGTGTTTGTTGTGAACAGCATAACTCAAAAACAATATGTAGCACCTAAAAGTGCAAAATGTTTATGTCAATTCAATATTGAAGATATTTGGATGAAAGGAAAAAAAAAAAAAAAAACATTTTTGTATTGTTCCACTTTTACTCTGCCTTTAACTCTGTTGCAGCCACACGTTGATTTGATTGACGGTACCTAAATAATAACACATGGCGCGAGAGCCCATATAGGGCCGGGACCTGTCAATCTAACTGCCGACCACACGCCCACATACGCAAGGGAGAGGTGGGCGATCATCCAACCGATACGGGGAGGGAGTTGTGGTCAGCATCTCGATACTCTCAGCCGGAAAGTTGGCTTTCTTGACCAGGTCTGCTTAACTATCGTAAGCTCCTCAATTTCTTCATGATGCTGAATGAGCACCGTTCCTATACCCGGGACTTAAAATCCGCACCATCAGGGATGGAATCGAACCCAGGCCGCGTTCCGTGGCAGGGAACCAAAGCATGATGCCTTAGCCCACTATGCCACGGCGCAGACTTAGTGTTCAACTGTCCACCTCAAATATGCCGGCAGCGGTGAAAAGTGCCAGCCTTCTTATTATGGTAATGTTAGCTTTTAGAAAAAAGTATTATAGTAAATATGATTTTAAAGCAAAATTAAAAATGTAAAAAGTGAATTTTGCCAACTCATTTCTGTTGAATATTGTACTGTGACTTTGTGGGTTCGTGAAATTAAAAGACCAATTGCAAAAACTCAAAATGTTCTTTATTTCCACCGAATTACAGTTGGAACGCTTGCAGATTACACAGAATTACGTAGCGCAAACAATTACAATTCGCCAGTTCGTCTGTCACAGGTCCACTCTACACTCATATTTACGTACAGCTCCTCTGATACACGTACACAGTCTTCCAGTCCGTTCACTAGCACGGCGCTCCTCACGCTGCTCGCAAAGAACTGAACTCACTCGCCAACTGCAGCCCCTTTTTATAGGAAGATCACCGTTTCTGGAAGTCTCGTGGTTCAGTGAATCATCCCGAAGGTTCCAGACGGCAGGGGGAGGGCAAAGAGATGGCTAGTGATGCTTTTCCAACCATCCCCTCGTTAGAGCTACAAGATAAATGGGTAGGCGTGATATGAATGATTCCCGTCTGGTCCCTACCGGCCAGCTGGTCCTATCGTGAATTCCGATGTTCGGGTGACAGTAGTAACAGAATCATCAGATACCGATATTTAGCGCTTCAAAATGTGCATTACAAATGAAATAATTATAAACACATCTTAATAAATTTATTATGTTATATAAAAAGCACTAAAAATTTAACTCACTAGTATCGAAGATTTTAGGGTCGCTGTTTTCCAAAACTGATATAACATTATACTGCGAATCTAAGAATTCTCTGTTTACATATATAAACACAATAAATAATTATAACAATCACATATGGGTTCAGAAATTAAAGTACAAAACATCAATTAAAAATATATACCTTACTTCGGAAAGTTAAGCATTTATAGCCAGTTTCCTCAGTATCAAATTATTTGCATTTATATTACACTTGTCCTAATATGAAATAATTTTGTCATCATTTCTCGAGAAAAGTATGTCATGTTCATTTTTAAGTTTATGAACAGAACTGAACACGATATGGTCAAACTGTTTTGGTGACGGTTGGAAGTACCTTCCTTCAAATAACAAAAGATCCCTCTTAATGACCAAGAAACATACTGTTAGAGAGAAGACGGCTTTCTCTTTCCACTGTCATAAAAGGCATCACTATAGGATGTTTCAAAAGTAGGTTTACAGCGTCACAAATATTACGTCGATTAGATCGAAGTTGGCAGTCATTGCTCGGTATAGCACAGTCGATTACATCGACGGTAGCGTCTAAAGGCAGAGACTCCATTAAACGGCGCGGCAGCAAGAGGGTTATCGTCTCTAACCATATCTCTGGCCCTTTCTTGGGAACCATTGCCTATAAGCAATAGATTTTTGTTTACATTAGATCACACACATACACACACATTCACACTATACGTTCAAACTCTGGGGAGGATAGGCAGTAATCTAGGATTTATATCTACCTTTTCTCGGAATTGCATATGAAACTCTTCTCATTCTGAATGCCTTCTGTAACTATAAAACTGGGTCGCAGTGCCGAATCCCCTCCTTAGCATAATCAAATCCAAAAACTATAAAACTGTATAGCCAGTGGCGGAGCGTGACTTTCAAAGCGAGGGAAGCTCCAAGTAATAATTTTAATTAAAATAAGAGAGAATAATTACTTTTGTATTTGCGAAGACTTCTAAAACAGCAAGCATGGCTAAGAAAGCAATTTTCTCAATCTATGACACCGCATAACCATAGAAAATTATAATACGGTATCATTATTAAGCAATCTTTTGTCTTTTTACTTTTAATATATAACTGAAAGAACTATAGCTACTCTTCAATACTCTTTCTATTGTACAGTCACACAATACCCCTTTCTTGCATTGCAAAACTGGTCAAAGTACAAGCAAACATATTCCTGCTACCCCTCTCCACTTAGACGTTCCAATTTTTCCAAGAGCTGGCTCACACTGCGTGAATTGTTAATCTACGAGGGCTGTTCAATAAAGAATGATCATAATTTTTATGGTCATATTTTTTCGCACTAAAATTCAATCTTATTATATTCTGTTAGCTTAATGTGAAGCAAACACGCCGTGGTAGTTTCATTGTTGGTACTCCTGGTTCCCGCCTGTGAGAACCAGGTAAGTTCAGACATATTCAGTATCGCCTACCGCTGCAATGGAGGTAACACGCGAGCAACAATATACGGTTTTTGAAATTCTGCTTTCTTCTCAATAAATCTTCAGTTGTGGCCTATACAATGTTACAGGAGGCATATGGAGAGTCTGTTCTTCCCTACAGCACAGCTCGAAGGTGGTTTAAGATGTTTAAAGAGGGGCGGCAATAAATTTCAGAGGAAGGTGGACCCGGTGTTCCAGTTAGTGCTCTTACGGAAGAAATCCTCAACACTGCTGGTGCCATTGTGAGAGAGGTTGAAGAATTACCTTAGGATCACTCTCTGAAATACTGAACATTTCATTGGGTACCACCCACACGTTGGTGACAGAAACATTACATATGAGACGTGTTTGTGCGCGATGGGTTCCAAGACTGTTGATTCCCGAACAAAAGGACATTCGCATTAAAGTTGATGTTAGAGGAAGATCCGGAGTTTCTTTCAAACGTAATCACTGCTTATGAAACTTGGCTACATCATTTTGATCCTGAGAGCAAACAGCAAAGCTCAGTGTGGAAATCTCCTTCATCACCAACCCCCCAAAAAGCGAAAGTGGTTGCTTCTGCTGGGAAAGTTATGGTCATCTCATTGTTTGATATTCATGGAATGCTTTATCAGAATGTTGTACCTGCACACACATCAGTAACTGGACAATTCTACAGGAATGTCCTGAAAACATTGCAAATCCATATCAAGCGCAAAAGACCACATTTCCGTGAAGCAGGCTGGATGCTGCACCACGATAATGCGCGACCGCATATTGCAATGTTGTTGCTGAATATCTTGCAAAAATCAACGTGAAGTGCATACCTCACCCTCCCTATAGTTCGGATTTAACCCCATGTGACTTTTTTCTATTCGATAACTTAAAGAAACGCCTTCGTGGGGGGCATTATCCATCATCAGAAGCAATGGTGAAAGCTGCGGAGGCGATTTTGAAGGATATCTCAAAAATGGTTTTCAGTATGTCTTTGAAGACTGGCAGAAACGCTGGAACAAGTTCATCGCATTCAGGGGAGATTACTTTGATAATAACCATCAAAATTAAGAGGATGAGTAAAGTTACGTTGTCAAAATAAATTGTGACCATTCTTTATTGAACAGCCCTCATAGTATAGAGGACGTATGCAGTTCACACACTTTTGCTAATAACTGAAAGCTTTACAATAATTTCCTATTTGTCAGCACTAAACACTAATCTATATCAAGTACTATTGATAATGGTTTTGAAATATACTTATGACCGATTTCACCAACAGAAGTTAAAATCGACACTAACAAATGTAGCACACATTGTCACAGCGTTAAGAAAACTTTTAAAATTCTTGTATTTCACTAATTTGTTTTCTGAAAATGTTAACAAATATGTTAACGCTGAGGGGCTTGAAAATATTACAGATATAGAAGGCTGTGGGTGAATCGTAGAACATTCTGCGATGCACTTTTGTTTTTATTTTCGTTTACACACAGCTGAAAAAATGGCGGTGAACAAATTCAGAAGAGAAGCCGTGGGACAAATCTGTATTGTTGTTAAATTAGTAACTAAATATGAGTATATTGTGGAAAATAAGAGGACGGATGCAGTAAATGTGAAAGAGAAAGATGTGACGTGGGAAAAAATTGGAAATGAGTCTAATTTGAATGCAAATTGCACGAACAACGAAGCAACTTCGTCAATATTACGTAAATTTAAAACAGGGTGCGAAGGACAGAAGTGACGAGAGACTTGAACGTCCCAAGACGTCCCATTGCGTTCAAGTTGTAACACCTCCAATTTTTTCAGTACTGGGACCAGATAGGAACTTCTGGTTTTCTTCTTTAAAATACACGTGGACCCTTTGTGAATGCGTGACAGAGATGGCAGCACTGTACAGTGTAATAGAACTCCAATGGCAGCGATGAGAGTTAGTAGTTGATACCTAAAATTGGGGCGTTTTCATTGCAAGTACAGCGTCTAATCATTCGTTTTCTCCATTTTGGTGGTGTATCACCTATTGAAATTCAGCGTCAGTTGAGTGAGACATGTGGTGATGGTACCGTGGATATGTATAATGTCCGTTGCTGGGTGCGACAGTTCAATGAAGGCAGAACATCGTGTGACAACAAACCGAGACAGTTGCTCATATCACCTCCAAAATGGGCATTTCCGTGGCATCTGTGTACACAATATTGCATGAAGATCTGAAAATGATCAATCGGCGATCCTCCAAAACAACATTCTCCACTCGCTGGATCATGTCATCAGACCGGCTGGTGCGAGGCCGTGAGTGACTTGATTTGTTGTTCTACGATGTTCTGCCTTTATTGAACTGCCGCACCCAGCAGCGTACATTAGATACATCCATGGTACCATCACCACATGCCTCACTCAACTGGCGATGATTTTCAATTGGTGTCACCCAGGGACGTATTTAAGGGGGTCCAGGGGATCCGGACCCCCAAAATGAATTATCATTTCAAACTTTTAATAAATACTTGAAATAAAACTTAGTTTAAAATAAATCGAAAAGGTTTATTCAAGCTTCTCATCTTAACGTCTCTACTCATTGTCAGGCAAACGTGAAGTTACTTAAGAGATAAACGAAAAGTTGCTGCACCGCAGCTGTAGAACGCGTTAAAGTACACAAATAATGTTGTTTAGAATTTCCAGATACGTACTTAAAGGTATGTAATTTTTAACTTCTAAGTTTCTATTCCCTCTTTCATTCAAGAACTAATACTTCAAATGCATCAATCAGTGGTTCGCTCTTTAAATATCTGATTACTGCTTATGTCACTTTATCCCAGGTATAAGAACAAAACATGTGCAATGTACAAGGCCTTTCTACATGAGGCGGTCCGGCCCGTTGTGGACCACGTCGAGCTCTTCCTTGTGCTCGACGCCTCACAATTAAGGATCGGTGGCGAGAGGAGGTTAAGGAAAGGGAGATTGTAGTCGGTTCGAGGTGACTTGTAGCTCCCTCTTGAGGATTCTCATCTGTTCTTCAGGAGTGGGTGCGTCCTGACAGGTTGTGGGTTAATGATGACACCTCGAATCTGGTCACGATACATTACTCTTTGGGCTAACTCTCACTGGAGAGATTGTTAAACATTGCGCTTGGTCTCTGTGCATAGCGCGGAAGTATAGTTCGTAGGCGGCGCCGAATACGCGTCCGTCATACGCAGCACTCAGGACCGAAGAGCTCTTACTAGCAAAACCTAGTTTCCACCATCCACTTGAATTATCCCCACTCTAGATATTTCTCGGAGTTTGCAAAATCACATGACCAAATATCAATTTTCTATTGGCTTTTAGGTATCCCCCCACTTGATATCAGTGTTGAGAATTTCCAGTTTCGGACCTAGCATCAGAGACGCTTTCTCTAACGGTCCGAGTGCAAAAATTTATGCTAAGACATGCGTTCGCGAATCTTTCGAAGTCTTATAGCCTCTTGTCAGAGGCACGCATGGGATTTTGACAATGGGTAGGTTTCCGACAGAGAGGCGCCAAATTTTCCTTGAGGGCAAAACGAACAATAGAGTAGGGATGTTTGTTTACAGGGGTTACAAAGGGAGTTTACTGACATTCGTAGAGTGGCCATGTCACTGTGGCGGACTCCGGGGTATATGGCAGCATTATGACATATGTCTGTTCTGTTATACGCCATTTATTTATATTTGTAGATCTATCATTTATTTATATTTATTCGTTTGCGTCAATGTCTTTCTGGTATCATGATATATGTCGTGTCAGTGTTCTTAGGTGACAGGAGCTGCTTCATACAGACTTTATCCAAAGAAACAAGACAAAAACAAATTTCTCTAAGAACAATTTGTAGAAGCTTGGGTGGAGAAAGTCAGTGAATATAATATATTACATGTATTTTTATTTTTTATTAACATAATAAAAACACATCCCTGATTAATTTAATAAAAGCAAATAATTCAACGTAGATTTTTTGGACCCCCCCCCCGGAAACTGACTTCTGACTGAGTGCATAACATGTATTTACGTGCCTGGTGTCACACCACGAAAACTGAAAAACGAATGATTACACGCTGTTACTGCAATGAAAACATCGCCATTTTAAGTATCAGAAACAGTCCTAACTCTCGTCACTGCCACTAGTGTTCTATGTACTGTACAGTGCTGCCATCTCTATCACGCATTCACAAAGAGTCCACGTGTATTATTTAAAAAAAGAAGTTCCTATATGATCCTACTCCTAAAAAATAGGTGTTATAACTTGAACGCAACTCGTATAAGACGTATGATCCGTCCCAGTTCATTCGATGTGCATAGCTTTAATGTAGTTAAAGTTCATAGTATCGATTCCTACATAAAACTTCAAGAACTGTGACTCTCAAATTATTGAACAAATGCGTAGAGTTAGTTACCTTTAATGTAAAATAAAAGATATGCTCATGCAGAAAAACAATAATTCTGATGTGCTAAACTCACATACTTTACTGCTTATAGTGGTTTCGAAGAATTACTTATAGTGAACTATAATCTAAATTGTTGAAGTTCATCAATTTAAAATACCCATACAAATCAACCTCTACCTGTGGGCTTCATGGAGATGTTCACCTTTTCGAGTCCATATATACGAGGGCTGTTCGATAAAGAATGATCACAATATTTTTTGACAACTTACATTTACTCATACTCATAATTTTGATGCTCCTTCTTGAAATAGTCTCCCTTGAATGCGATGCACTTGTCCCAGTGTTTCTGCCATCTTCAAAGACATGCTGGAAACCATTTTTGAGAGATCCTTCAAAATCACCTCCGCAGCCTGCACCACTGCTTCTGATTATGGATAATGCCTCCCACGAAAAAAAGTCACTTGGGGCTAAATCCGGACTATAAGGAGGGTAAGGGATGCACTTCACGTTGATTTTTGCAAGATATTCAGCAACAAAATTGGCAATATGCGGCCGCACATTGTGGTACAGCATCCAGCCTGCTTCACGGAAATGTGGTTTTTGCGCCTGATATGGACTTGCAATGTTTTCAGGACATCCCTGTCCAGTTACTGATGTGTGTGCAGGTACAACATGCTGATACACCATTCCATGAATATCAAAGAATGAGATGACCATAACTTTCCCAGCAGAAGCAACCACTTTTGCTTTTTGGGGGTTGGTGATGAAGGAGATTTCCACACTGAGCTTTGCTGTTTGCTCTCAGGATCAAAATAATGTAGCTAAGTTTCATCAGCAGTGATTACGTTTGAAAGAAACTCCGGATCTTCCCCTAACATTAACTTTAACTGCATGTTGCCTCCATTACAGCGGTAGGCGATACTGAACATATCTGAACTTGCCTGGTTCTCACAAGCGGGAACCAGGAGTACCAACAATGAAACTACTACGGCGTGTTTGTTTCACATGAAGCCAATAGAATAATAATAAGATTGAATTTTAGTGCGAAAAATTATGAAGGTAAAAAATTATGATCAGTCTTTATTGAACAGCCCTCGTATAAGTTGCTGGGTTGTAACATTACAGGAATTTTGTCAACTTGGAGTACTTCTAACAAATAATGCAGTTTTAATAGATAATTTTACGTTAAGTAAGGGAAATTTCCAATTTAATTTTAGATTGTATAAAAGATGCTGATGTGCAACTGCGTTTTCTGCAGAAAATTAACCTCTCTTCTTATTCACTTTGTCATAAAAAGAGAAAATTCAAGATTCTTGAAATATCATTTAAGCATTGATTTGCCAAAGCTGAAGATGTTTTTCTTTTTGAGTTAAAATTGAAAACTAACAATATATTCCTGTAGGATGTACACATTCCCATTACATACAATATATTTCATAATCTGTGTTTAGACACTACATAAATTGAAGGGAGCCGATGAACACTCAGATAAGCACCCTTTAACACACACTCATCATAATTATCCAGAAATTGTATATAGAAAAAGCTATTTTGATAGAGCTTTTCACTACAATTACTCTTTACTCTTTGTTTCATCATAATCTTTATGTGAAACTGTTTTATATCCGCCACTAAGAACGTGTTAACATGTTAACATGTTGCCTCAGAGGCACGTAAAAATGAGCATGTGCTCTTAGTACCAACTTGTACATCATCAACAAGCCATAAACCAGCATTCCTACAAATACAGACCATAATAACTGAACACAAAAGTTCATTATACACGAGAAACTGAGAGCCTTATTATGTTCGTCTAGGCGATAAGATTATCGATTTGGACCACTGTGCGGCGCCGCACATCCAGTATGTTGCCTCCTTTAAGAAACACTACTCTTCTGAGACCAACGAACCTCATTTCCTCATTTCTTTCAGCACGGCTTATCTTACACACTTGGTATGGTAGTCTAAGCATATATTGCTTCATAAAATACCAAAAATCACACAATTGTGGGGTTCATATAAAAACAGCATTTCTTACACTTTATGAACCTCTAAGCGTAAAGGCCGTCTCATTTTTTCATTAAGGGAACTTTATTTTCTATCAGATTAAGGTTGTAACATAATAATTTTTGTGTTTTGATGAAAATATTTCGCAGAGAAATATGTCAAAATAAATCATGTAGTGCGTTAACACCTTATAATGTAGTTTGTATTTAATGGAGAATTTCTGAGACCGGAAAATTAAAAAGGATACAATTGCCAACATAAAAAGTTACAGTTGTATTGTTAATTTTGACATGTTTCAGATATATATGAGCGTACCTTTATGCGGTACACCTTTTCATTCTCATACCTACATCCAAGTAAGAACATCATGGTAAACAAGCCTATTGATCAATTGTTATTTAGTTCACTGGAGGGCATAACGTGTCAGAATTCGTCCTCACTGCTGTTATTTACAAACTGCATCGGCTCTGCCCCTACTTTGAGCCTGTTATCTAATTGCAGGATTATTATAGAGTGGGAAACTCTCTGGTTTCAAATAATGGAAAAGCTTCTCTAAAACTTTCATTCTTTTATAGAACTGATGTTAATATCCATATAAAGTGGATCGAGCGTCACTTAAGCACACTTTTTGTTTTGTTACAAATTGCAACTGTTATCCGGGGAACTGAGTATGTATCATGGACAACAAGTAATGGGTTGGAAAACAGTATCTGGTACATTAAAACTTTACATAAGTTAATGAAACCGTTGAAAAATGTTTTTGTTTTATGATTCAACTACCGTTTAACATTAGAAAGTATATTTGTTCAAAAGTGTAAGTGTGCAGGAGAACTCAGACATGTTCTTATGATTGCAAACCATACTTTTGCTGTTTCAACTATTGTTTTTCTTTTCCTTTTTCAATCAAGAAGAAATCGCGATCATTGGGCCGATAACAATGTCCACGATTGGGAAGAAGTAAGGGTTTATTAGTCAACATCTTGAATGTACTAATAACTATAGAAAATACACCACAAGGTTCTATTCCGCCCTGCGCAGCCATTGGAAATAACAAATATTTAATTTTGCAAGTATTTCTTGTTACATATAGAATGCAACAATAATTAAGTTACTTCATTTTCTTCTTTCTTGTCCATTTCGTAATGATGAGCTTGCATTGTTGCATCATTTTCTCCGAGGTCATGTACGCAAATGTGTAATATAAGTTTTCAAGATTAAAATATGCCATGAGTTCTAGATAAAGTGAGTTGAAACTTCCTTTAACTTTATAAAATTCTATATCATTTGCAAGTGCAGCTCCTTTTCTCTAAAAAGCCTTTCCTTTTTATTGTGATCTAAGTGCCAAGTTTTGTTGATAAAATTAAAAAAAAAAATAACATGCCTTATCAAAGACACCTAAACGAGAAGTTGCAAGTGTCCAAGATTTTACAGTAAGATTAATATAGAATGTTAATTTGGAAATCAGCTAGGGACATTTTGTGCTGTAGAGAAAGTGATGCTGGAACGTATCTTTTATTAGGGTTAACTCGAACAGAATAAGGTCACTGCTTGGCGTAGAATATCTATGTATGATGTTTAATTAAAGGTATTGTAAGATACCTTGGTCTGATCTCTTGACTACAATGGTTGTCTTTAGAAAACTTAGATTGTTAAAAAGTGACTTCTGAATAGAAACAGTTGCCTCTTGATTCCATGAATGCTTAAGAATGAATTGGTAAATAATGGAATTTCTCTAAGTGTTGCATCGCCTTCTTTCACTAGAAATCTCAAGTATTGTGCATTATGTATATACAGTCCTACACCGTGGTTGAAACGTTGTGCTATGGTTCTAATCCAAGGGATGGTCCAACCCCCTTTGGCGGTGCGGATATAAGGTTTGCGGTATAGACGGTGCCCGGTCAGCATCGTAATTAATTCGAGGAGCTGCAATAGGAAGCGAATCTGGGTCAGAATATGCCAACTTTCCGACTGTCCCATACGCTTAGGTCTCATCTCCCCTCCCTACTGGTTGGAATAGGATTAAGACTTCACTATGGAGGAGATTCGGTACGTAGGCCACCTAGCTGGGCCCATTGTGCCTAGACCCCCAAGTAGGGCACTCTCGGGAGGAAGGATGAGGCGAGAGGAGACAGAGGGTGGCTATCCCAAGCAGACACGACAGTGCATAGGGCAGGGTCCCTACAGTTTACTTAGAGACTTTCCCCGAAAGGCCAGGATAACGGACACGCTCCCCTATTACGGGACGGCAATAAGCCCAGCAGCCAAGTCCCAAAAGTCCCTGGCTGGTGGTTCCGAAATTGTCCCAGAAGGGGCGTGGAGACCGGCAACCGCCCTACCGAGGAGGAAGTAGTTTTCCTCAGAGCATATCATCCTGCCATGCACCGCCGAGACATCCGCCCGCACTTCTACCCTGACTCAGAGCATATCATCCTGCCATGCACAGCCGAGACATCCGCCCGCACTTCTACCCTGAAAGAGACCAACAGATGAGAGATGATATGAAATGGAGCGCCAGGAAATTCAGGGGATGTAATTAATCTCCCCAGCATTCCGCTAGCAACCCGGGAAAATACCCAAAACAAACCATGGGTTATTTGGCTGGCCACGAGAATGGAACCCAGGCCTCCCGAATGCGGCCACAGACAGTCCCTCAGGCCCTACCGGTTGTATGATCGCCCAACTCTGCGTATGTGGGCAGTCGGTTTGGCACGCCCACGTCCGATTCGGGCTTTTAAGCCGTGCAATTTTTTTTTTTTACTTTTTATTATACACATACGATTCGTAAAAATCTTCACAATTAACAATAACTTTACACCATCGTCTCTGTTTGACAACCTCCCAAATAATACCGGCGCTGTCGTTATTTTATATGACAATGTAAACAAAAGCACGTGTCAGGCAGTTTAGCCCTGTAATTCTCTGCGAATAAGAAATATAATTCGTATATCATTTTAATGACTTTAAATCTAATGCAGAATATATAAGCATTATGTTATTACAAATTCAATAGTCAAGTAATAATAATAAATTACTGTTTTATTTGTTAAATGTAAGCGTGATTTGAATGCATTAATCAGAGTGCATACCGCGCTTGCGCAGTTTAAAAGCAGAAGGATGTGGGACAATCTTTGTACAACAAGGCTGCTTTCGTGCAATGTGTGAAACATCAAGGGGGAAAACCGTTAAAAGGTGGTTAAAAACAAATTACATTGAATTTCTTTAGAAAGGTGAGTGAAAAATAGCAGTTGAAGACGTTAATAACTTTTCAACTTAATTCACCGGTGTTTCAATACCAATTATCCATGCGCTCGAAGTGAAGTTGAGAAAACGGGTCGACTTTCCACTCCAGGAAAACTCGAAAAAGAAAGAAGCTAGCTGTGGAAGGTAAATGTGATGAATTTAAGTGCTGTTCGTGGCAAGCTTATTTGAAAGAAACAGCCACCAACAATTACAAAAGTGTGCTTGAAATGGTAAACAATTTTTTTCTTTGTAAGTTTACGTCCTCCAACGTTAAGTCATATCGGACGGTGAATGAAATGGGTGAAATGATGCTCAAATGTGTCCAGAGTCCATGGAGCTTAGAGTCTGTAAGGATAAGGGAAAACCCCGGACAAAAGCCTTATCCAGGTAGCTCACTCTGTCCAAGATTCGAACTCGGGACCTCTTGAACGTGAGGCAGACACTCTACCACTACGCTACCGAGGCGGGCGATCAGGTAAACAATTATCCCGATTTGCCAAGCTTTAGAAAAATTCTACGTGACATAGGTTTTGAATTTGTGAACGGAAACGTATAAATGATGTGGGGTTGAAGAAATAAAGTGGCTGGCCCCGTAGCTCAGTTGGTAGAGCACCTGCCTGCCGTGCTAGGGGTCCCGGGTTCGATTCCCGGCGGTGGGGGGTTTTCTCCGACCAAGATATTTCCCCATCATCCCCAGAGTCTGGTAGTATGAATGAGAGTGTGAATGTGTGCGTGATCTAATGATTAAAAACCAAAGATAACGAGTTAACACCTTCGGTATGTTCCAAAGGAGAACGGCCGCCGATACGACCATAGCAGTTAAAGGCGGGGTATAAATGGAACAAGCAAAAAAAAAAAAAAAAAAAAAAAAAAAAAAAAAAAAAAAAAAAAAAAAAAAGAAATAAAATACTTGAGCAGTCTTTCTGCAATTGTTTTAAGCATTCAGTAAGTCTTTAACGTATGAAAAAGAAATATATTACACAAAACACACAACTTTACATTTAATCTCAACGTAAATGTGCTACCGCATAAGCCAGTGTTTCTCAAAGTGTGGTCCGCGGACCCCCGTGGGTCCGCGAGAGGATGTCAGTGGTCCGCGAGGGTTTCCCTTAAGTCAAGCTATAATGTTGAATTAAAACTATAGAAAAGGTAGAATTGTATTCACTGAGGCACTTATCTGCTCGGTGCCGAATTACGTTTGTTTTACTTAACAATGTTTATACATCTATGCCGTAACGATGTCACACAGTTGAGAGAACAGTTGGGAGCGTGTAGTACAGCGTTATAATAGCAGTGACGGAAGGCTGTTGAACTTGCTACCAAAGGACGTATATTTTACCCTTTCCAACCATCTATATGTCCGAGCAAACATGTTCAGTGTTGTGCAAGATCAAGCCATTGAAGGGAAACAGAGTTGCCAATGTTATTGCCAACGGACTTAAGAGTAAAAATCACCAATATTAAGCCCAACTTAACTGAGCTTATTCAATAAAAAACAGTTGCATTGTTCACATTAATACATTCCAAAGAACAAAATTTCAAGCTTTTGCCAGGTAAACTGATTTTTTTAATAACCCAATACTAACTTTGTTGAGATGGTGAAATGGTGAATTCAGAACATAACGAATAACTTATTTATATGTATAAAAACAGTTTCTTTACATGGAAAATGAATTCATTTTTATAACATGTGTGTAATGTTATTAATCCTTGGGTAACCCAAAGAGTGTGGTATTTTAAATTTTTACTGATATAAGGCTAAGGTTAAATAAAAATCTAGTTGGGCAAACTTGTATGCAATTTACTTCAAAGTGAAAAAAAAATTAAGTTTAATAAAGACAATTTATAATATATATTTTTTATTTAAATGCAGTTTATACACACGTTTATTTTATTTAGTTTAACTTTAATTTTTTAATTTATTATCAGTTAAGTTTAAAACTAAATATACAATAAAATATCTTAAATTGTACATTGAGTAATTATTTAAATTCAAATTATAGCATTCAACCAAAAGTCGACTCGTTTATATAAATTGAGTTGCGAAACTATGGGGTTCCGCAAACAAGTTGTTAGATGATAAGGGGGTTCTTGAGGCAGAAAGGTTTGAGAAGCACTGGTATAAGCTATTCGAAATTCGCCACTTAGTGGATAAAGTAGCTGGACTATTCCCTCCAATCACAGTCGCAGGCTTAGTAATGTATTTATCCGGTTTGTTTACATCGCCACATATAGTAAGCACGGCGCCGGCAGAGCTATTAGGCCTGCAAGTTAAAATTTTAACATTTATGCTTTACAAGTTGTAAAAGACGATGCAGGTTTTCCTTCGTTGGTCTTTATTGACTGAAAACAAATGAGGTGTTAGAAAACATATGAAAGCATTTGAAATCAAAGGTATGGTCTACTATAAATAGCAGAAGAATAGAAAATTATATAAGCAGAACGGTGATCACAACAAACTTCTTAAACAAGGTACTACTACTACTACTAGTAATAATAATATTAATTACCGGTGAGTATAGTTCCAGAGAAATATAACTTCGAATTGAGTATATCTACAAACCTACAATCATCACCAACACGTTCAACCTTCTTTTTAAATATTTGTGTTTCAGTATTACAGTCCTAGAGTTCTTTATTACATTTTCTAATCTGTTTTCCCCTTTTTATCGTTTTTGTCCACTCTAAACTACAAGTAGCAGTGCTTGATTTGTTAGTAAAACTTCATTTTCCCTTCAGCACAAGCAAAGCTTCATAAACACAGCTACAGGACAACATAACAATGCTGTGTTAAGGTTCGACACAAGAGCACCTTAAAACTTCTCTATTTTCACCAAAAATCGTTAGCTCAGTACCAGCGTACAACCAGCCTTTCTTTCACAAAGATCTAACACTTCAAAACGTCTCTAGTGTTCCTTTAAGTCTCTGTAGCACGCATTATTTGTACCTGCTATAATTTTTCTGAGCTTCACACAGTTTCACCTCTAAGAGGGAGCTGCACGCCAATTCTAAGTGCAACTGTGATGTTTACTTGCAAACTGCTTCGCTGCCTGTCCCACAGCTCGACGATCTTTCACCCGGGGGCCGCACCTACTGACCCTCCCGTTATACGACTGCGTCTCTTTACGGCGAAGCTTAGATGTACCACACAGCTGTCACTGCTCACTCACTCATTACTATAATCTGTCTCAAGCAAATATAATCCTGCTGTAAACATCTGGGCGGGAAGAGAGACAGAGACAGAGATATTGGAACAGAAAGCAATTAAGCTGTTGATTGCTTAGCGAAGTTAATGGGCGTTTTCTTTTATTTGCATGCGTACGATAAACCCCTCCTTTAAGTACAGTACTGTAAGTAGTTTTCTGATCATTGCTCTGCTGGAGCTAACTTCGAAGAGAGAAAAGTATGCAAATGTATCGATTTTTATAAACGTAATAGTCCCACATTGTGAGAGAGAGAAAGAAACTGATGATCTCCTTCGTGTTTCTGAAAGCAGTGTTAGAATGGAACAGTAAGCATCCGGAACTCTAAGAACACCGGGAAATCGCGTAAATGCAAATAACGCATGAAGAAATACGACGATTTTACGAAAAGTGCTAAGTTCATGATTATTTTTTTCAGAAATGAACCGCCGGTTCTAAATAAGGTTTTGCTTGCGGTAAATTCTGACAGAGAATTGCCAAATTTTTCACGAAGTACTCTCCATCGGTTTTTGATAGATATTGGATTGAAATTTCAAAAGCGAGGGCGGAAATCAGTTATAGTGGACATAGAACATATTGTGATTTGGAATCTGCGCCAAATTCAAAGTTTTCTTAGGAATCCGATTAAAGGTAACCATTATTTTACTGCATGATTATATTAATATTCCAACTCAGAGATTTAATAAATTAATGTGTAACCCAATAGAAGTTAGCGCTGCTATATATACTGTTAGTGTTGCAAAACTTATGTGCGTGCACATAGCGTCTAACACGCAGCTAGTTGAGTCAGCTCCGCTCTGTTGTTTACAGCAGGATTAAACTATCGTGAGACAGAGTATAGTCATATACTCGGTCGGCTTTTATATATCTGCCGGGTGAGGTAATATTTTTGGAATGACAAGCATCTGGAATTTCAGTCGCGAAAGGTCTTTATGAGTAGTAAGACTCACTTCTTTATGTCAGCTGTCCTTGAACGCCTTATTTCTCATGACAATTTGTTTCCTGTTCATGACGTCAGCCAGTAGGTGTTCTTCAGCGTGTATTACTTTCTCACGTTAGCAATCTCCATGACTAAATTATAATGTATCATGATTTTATGGCAACTTGCAACCTGTAAATAACGGCCTTACCAATAGGAAAACAAATGTAATCTTATCTCTTGACAAATATTCTTCTTATGAGAAACAGCCATGACTAGGATAATTTCTGTGGAATCAAGAAGTTTCATTTTGTCATATGTAACAATATGGGTAGTTCTTTTTATAATGAGATAGCCTTGAGATGTGCGTCTTGACCAAAACGACTAGAATAAACACAAAATCCATAATATCTAAAAAGTGTTTTGTTTATAAACTCAACTTATTTTAACTGAGCGAAGCAAGAAGGAAAGGCAAATCTTATTCGTCGGAATATAGCTATGTCGCCTGCATGGAATGGGAGACGAACAGGAGTAAAGTTAATTTCATAGTTCAGTTAACAAACTTCTAATTAAAATTCACTTAAGAGCTCTGAGTATTTAAAAAAATGTCAGGCAGACAATATGAATATCTTTTCTGAATATACATAAAGATAACAAGTCCTATGATTCTTAGTAGAGGCTGTTTTATGTAGCATATAAAACTATGTTACCTGTATTAAGCTCCAGGTAATACTCTGTAAACAGGAACAAAACTTACTTACAGGCCTTCAAGGTTATGGTTTTTCAAATTATCGGCGCATATCCTACTAGTCATACAATAAGTACGTAGAATCAAAAGTGGAATCCTTGATAGAGATGATAAAATGGAAGAAATGGATGAAAATGAACAAATGAAGAGTGACACTAAAACGGGGATAGACAAGATAGAATGGAAAACAGAATCTGGCACGGAACAAATGAAGTCAAAAATGAAAAGTGAAGTAACTACACTGTAATCCGTTACGGAAGTAATGAATACAGAAATGACAGGCTTAAAAGAAAGAAAGTGTGACAGAAAAACTGAAAACAAAAATATCCGAGTTGAAACTGGAGCTGTTAACTAAAATCGATGGACGACTATTTGGCACGAAGAGGAACGTAGAAGCGCTCGGTGGAAAGGAGAAAAAAATGACCAACTTGACAATATCATGGAGGACCTGAGCGGAGAGCTTAGCTTTTCGGAATGCAAAGTCAAAGAAGGGGCGCTGTTTGTGTATGGAACTGATAGTTTGAGAAGGGAAAAGCTGGCGCTCAAAGTAACGACTGACCGCACCTGCAATATTAGGAGGGTTCGGTTCTCTGCGAATACACTCAGAAAAGTGTGCTGGGAATGTGGCCACCTGATTCATGTCAACGACCAAGTAGACCAGCAGGAAGAAAGGAATAAGGATTGGTGTGAGGCACGGCAGAATAGAGGCATATACTTAATTGATGTTGTATGTCTTGGATAGAAGATTGGAGGACAATATAATCGCGCATGGCAGTATATAGAGATAAAAATGCCGGATATTGGTGGAAATGAGTGCAGCAGTGACCATGATCAGACCCGATGTGGCGGACACCCTGACGTTAAGGAAATCGGATTGACTACCAAATAGGGAGGGAATTGGTTGACATTTTGAATGTGGAGAAGATGGCTTTGCTAGAATTTAGAATGAGGTAAATGTTGTAAGTCGGTGAGTGTTCACCGTGAAGATGGCTCAGGAGGTGACACTTGGCCTGGATGCTCTCGGGAACCACGAGACGATAGTCAAAATCGGCAGGACCATCCTGTCAGTTGGGTGAGACAAGATAAGATAATGCTCCGAAGCTCCAACGAACATACTAGGTTTTCAAGGCAATTGTGACACTGCCAATGCAGTGAGACGATGCATCAAGAGGTCCAGCGTTCATGAAATCCCGTGGAGCATCGTCAGTTTAAGGTAGCGTGCGTCCAGAAGAAGAATGTACACGACCAACGAGACTACGAGGGAGGTTTCCGACGGAAAGTCATGCATAAACTTACCTTGACTAACCAAGGGCGTTTTCCCAAGCTCCAACCAGCATAGAAAGGATTACTATATGTGGAGTGACAGATAAAAGGAGAAGTCAACAACTTCCAGCAAGCAAAGATGCAGAGCGTACACAAGGTAGTTCCTGAAGAGGGAGTAGCTGTGTGTGCGAGTTTGTTTCTTTATGAAAAGCATAACTCAAGAGCGACATTTTGGTTAAATAGCAACATTGGTACTTTGGTCTAATATCTTCCGAGGCTCTACTGTAAACTAAATTTAAACTGAACTTATCTAAAATTTTAGTTTTAAAAAATTCGAACAATGTTCATTAAAATAACAGGTTTCTAAGTTTTATTCATGAAAAAATCTAAGTACATCTCGAATCTTCTGAGAATAGTCTCTGAGAGATTCTATATCTATAAACGAGTGTATAATTTATATCAGTTTCCACAAAGAGCCATTGTTAATATATTCTATACCTACTTGTTGCAAATAGGTTTTTAGTTTTTTTTATGCGCTGACCATTGAAAGAAAATGGAACGTCTAACCACCTTAGAGCGACTACTTTGTGATAGATTTAATCGTTTAAGTCTACCTTATTCTATTCCTACTGCATCTATAGTGAAGTATAGTACCAGTTAAAAGTTTTCGATCAACTGTCGCAACTATGGATTTGTGGTTAAAACAGGGATTTCGTTTTGAATATACCTGGCAGTAACATATGTATAAAACGTGTAAATACTACGGGCTTCTGTTATGATTTCAAACAATGACAATAGCAAGACAAGTTGGCGTGCCCAAACTACAGTGATGTTTATACTGTAGCTGTTCAACCAAATTGGTGCCAATGCAAGTGTTTCTCGATCTGAAAGATTCCTAGTAACATCAAGTATGGAAGATCAGTTCATGTGAATACAGAGTAAATGTCAGAGAAATTGTACAGCTTTTGAAGGTAACAAGGAACTTAATAGTATGCGAACCAAAAACATGTATATTGTCGCGGCAACGCGATAGCGCGGCTTGTTAGTCTACACAAAGAACCCGCAGAAAAAAGATAACAGACGGACAGTGCTTGCATAAGCAGATAAACAGCGCTTGAGATAGGCCCAGATAGGGTGTCACGCAAGGGAGTTTCTAGTGATATCTTGATTGACAGAGAATAGTTGTTTTTTTCTTTATTTTTCTGGAAGAGTCTCGAATTTATCAATGAGGTATTTAAGAAGGCGACGGCTCGCCAAAAATGGGTTGTAGCTGTGAAGTATTAACAAGAGCTGATGTAAACGAGTGTAATCAGAACACTATGTTGTCATCGACCTTGGAAGATTGTCTTGCATATGTGATGTAGTGTTGTTACGTGAGAACTCAACAGTGTATTTCTACGAAAATAAACATTTAGAATTTCGGCAAATTGGACTTTCTAATTCTACGAACCCACAAAATCACAATTAGCAAGGATACAAAACGTTAACATATTTGCTCATCTCAAACAAGGGGTACGCCTTGAAGCAGTTTATGAACTCCTTTTTTAATTGTTTTTGAGGACAGAACGAAGGATTTCCAAACGTATTTCTCATAAATTATATACAAGTTTCAAAATTATTAACTGAGTTTCTTATTCAAATTGAAATCAAAACTCATGATTTCAAAAAACGTGCATACATATCTATTTCAGAGGCTTTCCTTTCTCACAGGCAATTTAGTTGTTGGTTCCACATTGTCTTAATATATATAACAGCTATTGCTACATGTCTACATGCAATAAAAATCAATTAAATATACACTTTAGCTTATGAACATAACTTAATTTGTCAAAAAAACTTTTTAAATACTGTTGTCATCCTCCATGCTATAAAATATATGAGGTAGAGCCATCTGTGAACAGTAGGCACAGTTTATTGGGAACTTAATACCTTCTCCACCAGCACCTCCCCTCGCTGACAATGTGATTAGAAAAAGTGATTTACATATGTTTATAGTACAAATTACAGAGGTGGCCAAATTATTAGACTAAGCTAAATTTCAGTCATAAAATTGAACTTATTTCAGCCTAGCTCTGAATTAATAACAACATTGGATGTAACAATGATTCAGTGATAAATAAGAATCATTCAGGGATACTTTATGATGATTTTGGGATGTTTTGTAAGCATATGCTGGTATAACTGCTAAGTTGACTGTCAGCTGTCATAAGAGTACATTTATTGCATATATCTAATATGTGCCCATGCAAATTTATTGGACATTTCAAAGGTTTATGTTTATAACTCTTGGCTTTATTTTTTCAATAGACTGCTTCTAAGCTTTATGCATTCAGTGAAAGACTAGAGAACCTGTGAGATTTAATGTTAAAAGAAATTTGAGGTTATGGAGAAGAAAAGTGACTTATCACCTAGAAAAATTAATATTACAAGGGCACCAAAAGTAGAAGGACGGTATACACAAAATAAAATAGCATAAAGATTCAAAATGCCACAAATATCTGTAAGCAGAATTCAACAAATGGACGAAAACAGTAACATACATCAGGCGCAGTGAAGCGGAAATGTGCTAGAAAAAGCAAGTTGAATCCTAGAGATGTAAGAAAAGTTATGGCTGAGGAACGCATAAACCAAAAGTCAAGTAGAGACTTGAGGAATACTTTAGTAGCTAGAGGCTTAGAAGTATCAGCAAGAACTATCAGGAGAACCCTGTTCGATGGCGGTCGAAGGCTGAAAGACCTACAAGAAAAGCAAAGCTCACAGCAGATTTGGCAAGAAAGAGGCTCGACTGGGCAAAGGGACTTAAACATTCGTCTTCTGATGACTGGAAAAAGGTAGTTAATGCGATACACTGTGTTACTCTTTCTAACAAAGATAATTTAATTTAATAACCAGATTCAATTAATGATAACCTTCATAGACTATAGAAAGGCATTATTTGGGATAAGTTATGTTGTTGACCAATAGCTGCCATTATTATGGATTTCTCTATCCAGGTGTGCTTTAGTGATGAATCCAAATTGGAAAAATACTAACGAAAGCTGTCAGTATGTCCGGAGGACAACTGAAGAAGAGTTTCATCCTCAGTGTAAGCAACCAACTGTGAAACAACCTACAAATGTGATGGTCTGGAGCATTATGTGTGTCCATGGTAATGGAAGATTGTACATTGTTGAGGGTACTATGGGACAAGATCAGTACCTAGGAGTTCTCCAAACCCGACTTATGCCCCAGATAGGGGATTGGTTCGGAAATGATTCTGTATCTATATGCACGTTGGTGCACCGTGTCACAAAGCCAAGAAAATAACACAATACTTACGGGACTTAGATCTTTCAGTGCTTCCAAGCTAGGAAATGGTCCTAATATGAACCCGATAGAGAATTTATGGTCCATTGTGAAGAACAAAATAAAAAAAAATCCACATTACAAATAAAACTCAACTTATCGAGACACTTATAAATATCTGGCAACATGATGCGGATATTAGAAATAAGTGTAAAACATTGGCTGAGGACATGCAATAAAAACAATTTCCAACATAGGAATGTATACAAAGTACTGACTCAAGTTTTTGTGTCATATATATGTAATGTTAAGTAAATAAAGAAGATTTTCAGAGCTTTAGTCTAATAATTTGGCCACCTCTGTACTTTGCACTACTTCTGTTTTATTTACTAATTCTTCCACAAAGAATCTTTTTATGTATCTGCTCCAAGTTGACGATAAAGGTTTACAAAAATTGTTTTCATTGTACATTTCGTTTTATATATAGGGGTCTAATTTGATCACTGAATATTAAAACATTGGATCGGATATCGTGACAAAACTTTTGTGGCCACGCCGTGGCCGAGCGATTAGACCACTTGACTCTCACCAAGGCGATCCTTGGTTTGATCCCAGGCGCCCGCAAAATTATATTTGTGTTGGGAAACAAGGTGCTGGGGCGGATTTATTCCGGGACATCCGGTTTCCCTCGCCATCATTCCACGAATTGTTACATTATCATGCACTTCTCCATCATTCCGTTCATCTACTCCCCTCACTCTCATTCCGGGGACTGAGCTGATCCTCATTCCTTAGATTTCTCTCTGATCTATAGTTGTGGCTCCCTCATATGACGACTAAAATGACATAAGGAGTAGAGGACTATAAATGTCCAGGACTGTATCCTATATCATTTCTATGTTTATGATCAGTATTAGTGTGCAAAATTTAGATATTCGGAAAATATACGTTTTCCTGTTAGTATCCATGAGGTAATTTCACGTACGCACATGTTACATCTCGTGTTCATTCACAGATGTCGGAGTCATTGAGAAACATGGTTTCTCATCGCACACGGGGAATCAGCTTCGCGACGTGTTCCTCCACTCAACCAACTTGTTAGCTAGTATTTTAATATTTTAACTCCCCGAAATTTGGCTTACCGGGGCAAAGAAGCGCGTGCTAAGGGGAAAGCTGCGATTCTCAGCTGTTTAACGGTCAGTTGGGCTATCATCCAAAATGGAACTTGAGACGCCAAAAATATCCGCAATGAACACTAATACCTGTCCATTAATGACCAAACTTGTACCTTACTCATTGTTATGTAGAGTAGTAACTTTATATAGTTTGAACACAGTTTATATCGGACCATGACTAGTTATTGTAAATAATATATTGTTAATTTTTATCAATGGTCTGTAATGCAGCTCTACTGATCGGCAAAGGCTTAAATTTATAAAATGCTTTTTTAGGATTAATCCTTCACGAATTCCCAATTACCTTTAGGAAGTTAATTGTTCTTTCACACTAGCCGTGTGTAGGACGCACTATGAAAGGGTAGAGCCAGACTGAAAAATTCAATGACATGGCCGGGATTTGAACCACGGATCTTCTGGTCTCCATCCAGCCGCTCTAAACCATTGAGCTACTATGGGCAACGCACCAATATGACATTAAATTCTCCAGCTGACTCGTGTTTTTCCCGTTTCGTGTTTCTTTTTTCAATCTGGGTCTACCCTTTCATATTGCGTGCTACCCACGACTAGTGTGAAAGAACAATTAATTTCCATTAATTGTACCTAATAGTGGTCCGAACTATAAACCCCGGGCCTTAAAGTACTTACAGCATAGTAAGTCGCCATTAAGGTAGCTGCCCGCCTTGGTAGCGCGGTGGTAGCGTGTCTGCCTCACGTTCAGGAGGTCCCGAGTTTGAATCTCGGCCAGGGCCTTAACCTGGTTAAGATTTTTCTAGGGTTTCCCTTATCCTGAAAGACAAATGTCGGGTAACTCGAAGCTCTATGGACCCTGGGCTCATTTGAGCATCATTTCACCCATTCCATTCATGGTCCGATGTGACTTAACATTTGGAGGACTTAAATTAAAAATAATTTAAAGTAGTTGTCTCACGTGTTTATGAGAACTCCTAGTGGTTTAGCGGGAAAAACACGAGTTAGTTGGAGAATTTAATGTCATGTTGGCACGTTGGCTATAGTAGCTCAATGGTTTAGAGCGGCTGGACGGAGACAAGAAGATCCGTGGTTCAAATCCTGGCTATGGCATTGAATTTTTCAGTCTGGCTCTACCCTTTCACCTTTAGGAAGTTAGCCCTGGTACTATAACTTCTCTAGACATCATATCTGATGTGAAACCGTAAACTATCATACCTAGTGGAGAAGTGGCCGCGCCGTGGCTCAGTGGTTAGACCGCTTGGCTCTCACCAAGGCGGCCCGGGATCGATCCCAGGCGACTGCAAAGTGAGATTTGTGGTGGACAACACGGTGCTGGGGCGGGTTTTCTCCGGGACCTCCGGTTTCCCCCGCCATCTCATTCCACCGGTGCTCCATCTTCATCTCATGTATCATCAGTGTCACCGCCTGCGGTGCCGTATGTAGTAAAAGCGGGCGTTAAACACTACACATTTCATTTTTCTAGTGGAGAAAGTGGCGTTACATCTGGTGATAGGCATCAGTGGCGTTCCAAACCGAAGTCATTCAAATGAAGAACACTTAACAATGTGTGCACAGAAAACACAAGATGTGTGCTTTTATTTTTATGCGGGTATATTAAACATCTGTTATTTTGATCAAATTTTTAGACATTTTAGAAAGACAAAAAAGCAGGTCAAAATGTTGTTCATGTAAGGCAGAGGTGCCATCGAGTGTCACTGAGGGTGACTCCCCTCCTTTTTCCCTTCTTCAACTTTTCGCTTAGCGTCGCGGAGGTGCAAGGGAACATTGCAGTATTGCGGTACGTCTACACCCCTTTGTGTTTTAAAACAAATGCAAGTAAGCGGTGGACCGTCAACATGTCCCGTTAGAGAGCCCGACATGGACAAATTAATAGCCAACAAGACTAAGAACTCCACTTAAATTATGAAGTAATAATTATTAACATGTATCTATAAAAGTATAATTCACAATGTTACTCAAAGCACGTTATGCACATAAAAAAATGAACAAATAGTTTAACAACCCGCCACTGAATATCCTGCACGCTCTTACTCACCCCAATATCTATTACGTCACCTATGAAGGTTAACTAGGAGGGGGGAAAAGGTAACCATCCCGTTTCCCCTCAATGACTCCACTGATGTAAGGGATAGCTTGTGGAATGCAAGACTTACGTATACCATTTAAGATATTGAGCTTATAGAATCCTCACTGTTGATTTATTTACAATATCGGTTTGACAACGCTCTCTCTCTCTCTCTCTCTCTCTCTCTCTCTCTCTCTCTCTCTCTCTCTCTCTCTCTGTGTGCGCGTGTGTGTGTAGACAAACTACGTTTCTGGTATATGAATATACCATCTCGGGTTGGAGATTTTTATATAATTTCCTTCACACCAAAATACCTTTCAACACATCTTCGTTTTTTTCCCCTGTTCTAAATTTATTTATGTACTCATGATTTTAACATATATTTGAGTTATTTATACAACATTGAGTCTTGAATTTGCTGCAAAAGTTACACATACCACCAGCTGTGTTACCCAACACTGAATAAGGGCTTGAAACAATGAATAAAGGTGAATTATTTATTATGTTGTAGGCAGCGAATAACTTATATTTATAATAAGTAAATCTTAAGTGCCTAGCAGTGGCATATATTATGGACTATCAGGGCTATCACCGAAGCCCATATATAAAGTAAACTATAAATTAATAAGCAATATTAATACCAATTGCAATACCAGCCAGTTTCCCCATTAAGAATTAGAGCGTAGGGTGGAATATCTCTTTCCCTATCACTGAACAAAGGAGCAAGCAGAGCTTCGGTAGCTACTGTTGCAGCCTTCTCTGTGGTAAAGGGCAGTGAGGGACACGGGGGAGGAATGCAGGATTCGACACGTCAAGGCTTCGGAAACTTACATCGCCACACTGATACGAGCTTCTCTGAAATGTACCGTACGGGCACGACTAGCTTTGGAATTCCGCATAGCACGTGGAATTAAAGGCAACAAAGAGGGTGTTTTCAATTATTGTGTGATTGTTACGGTCCTTAACAGCCGTATTAGTATTGTTTATTTCATAGTGTACAGTGTACCAAGTAAATTGCTAGCGCTAATTCTTCGAAATGAGTGAAGAATGTGTAATTAAACAATTAGAACAAAAACCATTCTTGCAGTTTAAATACGAGGATAAGTTAGTGATAATAAAACGGGGTGGGGGGGGGGCTACTCCAGCTGTTCAGCACTTGCAGTGTGAACAGAAGGAAAAAAATAAGAACCCTTATAAAATGCATTTTAATATAGAATTATGATAAGTATGAGTGGCTGTCTGGTTCATTCGAAATAAATAAACTTTATCGCTGGTCATGATTGTTGTTTGCAACTGAGAAAACACCCTGGAATACTACCGGTTTCGCAAATTTAGCTTATTTAATCACAGCTTTGGATAAACATAAAAGATCTACAACTTCGTTTAGAGGGCACGATGACAGTGGGGAGTCATAGAATTGCTCAATTTCTATGATACGGCATTGTTTTTTTTTTTTTTTATATAATTTCACAACGCAGCTTACCCGTAAAGAAAGATGACTGGAATTCATGTATATATTAACAGGTATGCTGAAATTGTTAGTTTTACTTTTTTAATTGTTTTAACAGCTTATTTCAAGAACAATTTATTTAAATGCAGTGTTTGTGAAGTTAACATTTATTCAACAATCCCTTATTGTCCAGATCTGGTAGGCCTAGTGATAGCCAAGTCACAATCCCAGCATACGCCACTGGTGTCTAGGGATTTGTCCAAATTGTTAAAGTAGTGACAATTCATACAAAAGATTTAAAGTATAATAAAAGTGTGGGTATTCGAAATCTTTGTGGTATTTCTTAATTTTAGCCAGGTCCAGTACTCCAAGTACACAAATTGGTACTCTCTTTGATCACGGGATATAATTATATCCATAACATTTTTGGAACAAATTGAGGCGAGTTTTAACAAGTTCAGGTACTATATTACTCAATATAAGCAGTAGGTTGCGTTTAGAAGTTACCTATGCTTTTACAGCTCCTATATTGTAAAGTATTTTGAAACCCTCATGGTTTAAACAGTACAGGTTGCTGCCAAAAATTGGGTTTGTTGGGATTTTAATTTGGTGGCATAAATGTGAATGATGAATCCTTAGCGCCCTAGTCTTCCAAAACTTCAGACAAATGAAAGAATTTGAATATTTGTGTGATTAGAAGTAGAACTTCTCAATTCAGAAATAAGTACTTTATTGTATATATATATAAGGGCACTCAACTACGGCGGTCATCAGCGCCCTTTAAAAAACTAGTCATGGCAAAAGCCAAATATAAAACCTTCTAAAAACTATACAAGTGTAACAAAACCTATTAAAAATACACGTACATAAAAAACATCAATCAAAACCTACTAAAAATTTCGTTCACTAAATCCCAAATTCCAAACTAGAAAATAATCTAAAATCCTTCTCCACGGATCTCCATGCACGGCCTACACGTGGGTGGGCCTGTTGACCGTCTCCCTCAACCACGAAGAGGAGCCCACACGTGGGAGACTGTTGGCTCGGAACCCCGTGTGCACGAAACCCGTATATACCGAAGTAGGCCACTGGGGGGTACTTTACTGTAGCCAAATACACATACAAGAAGGTAAAATACATTACTGAGATCTGTACTTCCATAACCATTGATTTTATTCTTTTTGTTTGCGGAATTCCAAGTCTTATGGTATAAGTATTACAAATAAAATTGTAAAGCCATGTCTTTAAAGAATTATCAATACCGAAAAGTTGGTTTTATAGCACACCACACCCACACATGTTTCATGTTTATAATATTTAATAGAGCAGAAAAAGGATATGCTGCAGAGGGAGTAGAACTTAAATAAATATTATTATAAACCTAGGTCTTATCTCATGGCATCCCTCAGTGTTGACGTTTTCTTCCTTATGAGCAATAACTGGAGCACCGGGTACACCTTCCTTTGAAATTGTCTCGCGTCTTTAAACATTTTAAACCACCTTCGAGCTGTGCTGTAGGGAAGAACAGGCTCTCCATAGGTTCTCACAGGCGAGAACCAGAGTACAAACAATGAAACTACTATGGCGTGTTTGTTTCATATTAAGCTAACAGAATATAATAAGTCTGAATTTAAGTGCGAAAAATTATACCGTAAAAAATTATTATGATTCTTTATTGAACAGCCCTCGTAGCTTTTTAAGAGTGTTCAAGGAATAGAATGCAAAGCCAAATCCATAACACGAGGACCAACTCGTTACAACTTTTATTGTTGTTTACGCTTATTGAATTAATCCTATTGTATCTGGAAAGTTATAACACAGTTTTCTATTTCGAAAGTTTCTCTACCTCACGCTCTGTGAAAATATGAAGGTGCACAATCCATAAACACAACATGATTGTGGGAATATAAACAAATTGTTGTAATGAAATATGAGCTGAATCTTTCCTGGCGGCGTATATGTTCATTCAACATTCAACATCCTGAAGATGGGAGAGATGTACGCTCCCGAAACGTCGATGTCTCAACATCTGCTTACTTGGCTCGAAGCCCGAGAACGTCTAGAACAAGCTGTTGTAATGTTAAATATAATAAAATAACGAGAAAAAAGTTTTCATTATGCGATAAACATGTAGGATCTGTAAAAACGAATGACAATATAAAAACGAAGACGAAGTGGAGTTTATTCCTGCGGAGATTTAAATAGACTAACAAAGCACAAAAATCATTGATGCCCGATTTCACCAACAGATTTTAAAATCAACGTTAACATATGTAACGTAACAATTATAACAGCCCTAACAAAGCTGTTAAATTTCTTGCATTTTACCAACCTGTTTTCTGAAAATCATAACAAACACGCGTTAACGCCAAGAAACTTCTAAATACTACAGCTATAGAAGGATCTGGATGTGTCGTATTATTTTATGAAGGTACTGTGATGCGCTTTTGTTTTTATTTTCGTCTGCACACAGCTAAAACAATGGCAGATAAACAAAATCGTAAACAAAAGCCGTGAAAGAAATGTCTCATTGATGGAGAAAGAATTTTTAATTTATTTGGTGACGAAGTATAAGGATATCGTGCAAAATAGGGGGACGAATGCGGTGAATGTAAAAGAGAAAGATGTCACATAGGAAAAAACTGGAAACGAATTTAATTCAAATGCATGTGTCACTGCTAGAAACACGAAAACTTCTTCTTCAGTATTACGTTAATTTAAAACGAGGTGCGAAGAAGTACCAGTGACGAGAGACTTGAAAGTTTCAAAACGGAAGTAGACAGTGTATTATCCACATAATTCAGTGAATTATAAAATCGCAAACTTATTAATACTTGAAGCAAAGTCGAGATTGGCATATTCCTTTCGATGCATGTTCTAACCTCTCTTTTACTTCCGCAGTAACCTTCATAGAAATTTGTTTAGACACTCTAAATAATTTCTCCTCATAGGACGTACTCTATTACAATTGCCATTTACACGGTCTTAAATATAGCAAATCGACAACAACAGCTGTCTTCACGCCCGCCATCTTGACTATTTACAATTGTTAAGGACTTAACATCAGACATTTGACTTATTAGTTTATCAAGAGATTTAACCCGAGTGTTCAGCTAACATTTGTTGGTGAACTGCAACTTTTGTTATAACTATTGTTAAACCCGTGTTAAGTCTTAACATCTGTTAGTGAAAACGGGCACGAATCTTTGTAATTAGGTGTAATGGGAAAAGTCATGTGAACAATATAAAAATGTGCATGGACAGTGAAAATTGTTAGAGTAAACCATAAATACGAGCATTTTCATCATGGTTTTCAAGTTATACTTGTCTGAACCAAACTCATATTTTGGTAAGGATTACCTACTAACTGCTCTCTCAAAGTCACACTACGTTGAAAATGAAATATTTCCAAATTTTGGTTTATTTAATTAGGTTTCAACAGTATAGTCGCCGATCGCATTGTTGGTTGGTGCCGCGGCCACAAGCAGCAGCCGGCGCGGGGGCGACCGCTGAACGCTTGCCGAGAGAGAGAAAGTAACACTCTGGAATTTCCTGCTGCCATTGTTATTGTTATTGAACGGTCTTCTGCATTCTAGGGTATTCTGGGGTGTAAAAAACCTCGCAAGGTAATCAAAATTACGTTTTTCCCTGTTCTAAATTTTAATTGCCTCCAATGGTGCACAATGCGTTGTTGCACCTGGATCCTCAACCGCTGAGGAGCTAATGCTACCTCCTTTCTTTCCCCCATTTCACGCTTATTCCTGTCATTACGTGGTTAAGTCCTTTCTAGGCACAGATGAATACCAGATTATCGACTCCGTGGTGGAGATTGAAGCTGCATAGGGCGCTCCTCCTAAACTTTTCACACCCAGCAGCTATTGCAACTAAGGAGATTCGGTCGGGAGTGTAGTGAGCTTCTATTTTGACCGAGCTATGGTGCATTCGCTTCCCCTCCCGTGTTCAGCGACTTGTAGAATCCAACTTCGTTCGAAGTCACATCCCGCCACACATGAATAGTTTACTGCTCATTTCAACAATCACATATTAGCATAATACGCGTCGAATACGCTGAGGAAATGTGCGGTTAACTATTCTTCAGTGTGCGAGATGTGACTTCGAAAGCAGTTGACCAATATCAAGAACCTTCTTGTCAACGTGAACTTTTCCTGTTAAATATGAATAATTATGACTTCCACAAAGCATTATAGCTTTAATATTCCTGTTGCAAATTAATAATTTTTTCTTTGAAAACAATTAAAGCTTTAATGAACGAGAGAGTGAGATCACTCAAGATGATCTTGAGGTTATACAACACATCTGTATTCCCTTTCCTTCAAGTTGGAATTCCAAAGCTTCTTACTGTAATAATTACAATAAAGGTAACTTAACACTAAGTGATTTTGTAGGTACAGGAAAACAGGAAAGGATACCATAAGGTTAATTGTAACGGAATTTCTTTGTACGCAGAATGTTGAAAAATTCCCTGGAAGAAAAGTGAAAAAAATTACCACTATTAAAGAAATGTATATATAAATTTTAAATGCGGACTCCAATAACTATGTACAAAAAGTAGCATATCTCTTTCAAAACAGAAAAAAGCAGCTCTGTTCATGGTTATATTTAATAAGAATTTGAAATGCTCTGTAGTACATACATTATTTTCAGCAAAAGTATACAAAAGTATATTCAGATTGATTCATGACACAATAGTGCGTCAATGCAGGGCAAATATAACTTTAACGTCACATCATTTTTCTAAACCTATTTACTCCAATTGTTTTGTGATATATGAGATGCTCATTATATGGCTTTAATGTTAAGTATAATCAAGGTCATCCTTAAAACATGCTAACCGTATATTCACTGAAGTGTTAACTGACTCACAAGTTTTAGGCTTAGACACTTTCATATATATGTTAACAAGGAAGATGGTTAACAACCTATTATTTATTATGAAGCTTCACTAATTTGAGATAATGCCACACACTTAGATCCTATCTGTAGCTTATATTTTACATATTTAAAAAATAAGTGGAACATTTGAAATGAAAATAAAAATGCATATAATGATATGATGTATTAAAGCTTTTACAACACCAAAGCCAGTACCATCAGTTATTCAGACACATCGTTTTGTGTAGTATATAGTATATGACATAGTAATTACTACATTAATCACGATAGAACAAACTGTGATTTTGGAATTTCAGGTCATAATTTTTTATTTGCTGTTAAAAGCTGTGACATCCTTCATCACTGTCGAAGATATACAATGATGACTAAGGCAAACTATTTACAAATTATACACATTGGCTAGTCATCATTTAACAGATCAAGTTTACACAAGCTTTAGGCAGGAGTCCCTGAATTCTGTACCAAATCACAGCTATTTCTGAAAGTTCACATACTCTTGGTGGATTGATACGACGAAGCAAGTATTACACAAAGTAGACACGATGTATCACACTCAAAAAAAAAAAAAAAAAAAAAAAAAAAAAAGATTCTGCTCTCTGAAACAAAATTGAACATTATAATCAGTGAAATATCTTAACAGTTTGTATACGACAATTACCATCTTTACAACAAACTTTGCAATGTGAGATCACAATACTAGGAATGCAAGTTATTTGCCAAAGCAGTAAATTGATGCAACTACTCTGTAATACATATAGCTATGCTTTCCATGTCTAAAACTACTACATATGCAGATGATAGTTCCATTACATTACCAATGTACTGAATGGGCTTACATCACATTCTATTATGTTTAATTTCTTGGAGGTAGGTGTACCATGGGACCTTCAAACAAAACCAAACAACCGTAGCGTAACAAATCATAAAAATGACGAGAGCTAGTGTAAAAGTATGATTATAGTTACGATATAGAAATTTAACATCTAAGCCTATATGTAGGAGTTTCATTTGCTAATTTTTGCATTGCATCACCTTATTTGCATTATAAAATCAGTAACCAGCGCTAAAAAGTGTTTTGCTTACAGCTTAGGATTCACGTGGCAAAATAACGGTACAAGTGAAGTGGAATTCTAAATATTATTACTGCTTAATTATTCCTGTTCTGAAATGTATAATACTTAAATCCTTTCATGGAAGTGTTGAAAACAGTGTTGTTGTATAAATTAAATTAATTAGGAGTCGATTAATGACACAAAACAACACTTACTTTTAAATTTCCCCGGAACTGGTTTCTGAGGCCTTCCCTCTATCTTCAGAAGTCGATGTCCGGCTGAAGATAGAGGGAAGGCCTCAGAAACCGGTTCCGGGAAAATTTAAAAGTGTTGTTTTGTGTCATTAATCGACTCCTAATTAATTTAATGTATAATACTTCTCTGGATTTCTTGGGGAACGAAAGAAGTTTTGTTTCCTCATTTCTCCCTGTAAGATGGTAGCCAAGCACAGCACACTTCCTTTTTAAAAGATACTTGCAGTCATATTCACAGATGAATACGCCATATTATTGCTTCAAATTCTCAGAACCAGGCAGTACATCAAGGTAACCAACATATACACAGAACAGACTGCTAATAAAGCACTGTTAAAGCAATTTTGTAAATTCGATCTGTATTGGGTATTTTAGCAATAGATACATAATTAAATCTATTTTAGAGGACTTCTTTTCTCATAATCAGCCACTTGTTCCTTTCATATTTTCTGAATATACTTCATAAACATTGCTTGATCTCAGGCAGTGAGAAACAATCAAATTTGGGCTATAAATTAATAAAATTTTAAATATTTGTTATAAAACCTTGTAAATGATTGAAAATCATCTTGCCCGAAACAATATACGACAGCTAGAGCCATCTGTAGACGCCATGAGGCGTTCAGTGGGCACTTTCCTTCACAGATTAGTTTCTCTTTTCGTGGTGAATGTAATGATATTAATACAGATAACTTTCTTACCTATTTATAATCAAAGTTATTTTAAGCCACTCATACCGCATTTTCAGTCCACTCTTTTACAAATTCTCATTTTATCTGATACACGTTTAAGGTAAACAATACATAAATGACTTCATTGCATATTTCACGTTAGATATAAGGGTATGCAGGAGGCTGATCAGATAGCTATGAACATGCATAGCCCGCTCACATCTCTTAAAGCCTCGGCACTCAGTCGGATTCCTACGCATTTAAGCGACCGAGCGGTGTTTGCCTTTTTGGCCGCTTGGAGCTCTCAAAGCTGACCCCTAAGTGGCCTTGCCGACATTTAATTTTGTGGTGACAGTTGAAAAAATTTTATGGGCTCAATTAGTATTGAAAGTGAATTTTACATGAAGTGCTGTTGACACCAATCTAAAGAAAGCGAACAAGAAAACTGAGCATAAATATGAGACAATAAGAAAACTGGGTATAAATAAGAGATAATATAAGTAATCATAAGTATGAGCACAACATGTCATTGTTTATTATTATTACTTTTACTGTTGTGCCGTAAGTGATGGCAGTTGATTACCTTAGAAGGTAGATTTTCCATGACAGCTTTATAGTACAAAAAATGTACAATAGACAGCACTATATTTCAAAGCTCTCCGTTTTTCCAAAGTCCAGGTCTCCGAACCATACATAGCAGTGTTCCAAATGTAAGAATTACGTATTATATTATATTATTTTATTACTATTTTTATCATCATTATCATCACCATCATCATCATCATCGTAACAGCAGTAGTAGCAATAATTACAACAGACAGCATAGCAGCAATTATGAGCTCAATACTTTATATTTCAGATGGTGCATTGTTGCGTAACCTTCTGTAAAAGTAAGAAAGGAAAATCAAAAGGGATCAGTTTCCATGAATTTCCAGTAGAAGAAGAACTACGTAAACAATGGCTAAAAGCTATATCGCGCTCTAATTTCGTGGTAAATGATAAATCTAATTCAACAGTCGTGTGCAGTTTGCAGTTTACTGAGGACGACTATAAGCCAAGCTGTAAAATGAAATTGCTGAAAACAGGAAGTATTCCAAGTATTTTTTCGAACTACCCAGATTATAAACTAGTGAAACAAGCAACACCAAGGCGACAAATTTAAAAAATACTCTTACACACAGAAAGCAGAAAACGAAGACGCAGTTCCATCAGAGAAAGTGTTAACAGTGCTGCTGATATTAATGCGCTGGATCACGTCACAGATGCACCTACTTATAACTGCACTGCAATTCAGATTGAGAAAGACATAATTTCCAAAATAAAGAGATTGGAAAGGGAGAATAACACCTTGATGTAAATTATGGGGAGCAAATAAAAGGCACAAAGAATTTGTAAACAAGCAGCAGGAAAATGAAGAAAGATTACTTTATTGTGAAACCAATAATTTTCATAAATCAATTCAATTATTGATAAAAGACACCATTGTACACTGTAACACAGCTTCCAGACACAATAATCGTAATATTAGGCGAATTGAATAACATTAAAGGTAACGTGAATTTCCATCTTATAAGACCTACTGACGTATATTGTTAAATTACTTTTAACTGTTTACTTACTTAGTTTTTTTTCTTTTCTTCCTAGACAGCCTCGTTTCATGCAACAGTCCACTTATCACTGGAATATATAAGAGGTTTTATAGTTTCAAAAATAGCAGCCGAATTCTCTTGTGCCACCTGTATTAGTAAAGTGTCTACCAACAAGTGTATAGCATCCCTTGTAAATCTAATATTCAAAAGGGACGAAAACTCCACGATCTATTACCCATCTGCAGAGTTTGTTTCTCTTTTGGCAGTTATAGAGAAATTTATAACAACTGCTGTACCTAAGCTACCTATAGTATGTGTGAGAAAAAGCCTAGAGGAAGACATAATGCCAGCAATGCAACATTGTTCTTATCTCGTGTGTGCAGAGAGCTGAAAGCATTCACAATTACTAAGTGAACTGATATACACATTATAATCCTGTGATATTAAGGTGCATTGCTTCTGCGACAGCGGAAGTGTAAACCACTGCTTCGGAAAGTTCTGCGTTTGTAATGTCAACACATTGCAGCTGTAAGTAGGAATAGGGTTGCAGAGGGGTCATCAGCCAGCGCCATACGGTGGCTAGTGGAGAATTCTGTAACTTTTAGTCATATCACTCTAGCTGGCGATTGCCGAGGCTTAAAGCAATGTGAGCGGGCTATAGTACATGTTAAAAATCACGTCGGTATATGCTCTTTCTGGAATTTCATATTATTTCCCTGTGACCAAATTAAATAGAGCAAAAGAGCTTAAAACACAGCAGCAGCACAAATCTGGCGGGCTGTTTGGAACAGCCCGAAGGGTGGTCAAATCGTGTACCTGCTCTGGGAAGAGCTTAACCACGTAGTGGCGGGATGTGGATGTTGCAGAATGACGGGTGTAATTTAATTAAAACACAGCAACGATAGATACATATTTAAATCTATTTTAGAGGACATGTTTTTCTCATAAACCGCCACTTGTTCCTTTCATATATGCTTAACATATATAATAATCATTGCTTGACCGCAGGCAGTAAGAAACAATCAAATCTGAGCTACAAATTATTAACATTTTAAATATTTGTGTTAGAACCTTATAAATAATTGAAAGTCATCTTGCCCGAAACAATAAACGACTGCTAGAGCCATCTGTGGACGGCACGAGACGCTCGGTTGGCATTTCTCTTCATAATTAATCTTTGTTTCATATAACCTTGCCCCGCTGACATGTATCACTCCAAGTGCAACTACCTTCCCCCTCATCCTTATTGGCTAATGCTTTCGCGCCGTAGCATGTCTGCCTCACGTTCAAGAGGTCCCGAGTTCGAATCTCGGTCAGGCCGAGTTACCTGGATAAGGTTTTTTTCCATGGGTTTCCCTTATCCTAAAAGACTAATGTCAGGTAACTCTCAGCTCCATGTACCCTGGGCTCATTTGAGCAATATTTCACCCTTCCATTCATCGTCCGATATGACTTAGCGTTGGAGGACGTAAATTGCCAAAAAAAAAAAAAAAAAAAAAAAATGCTTTCGCACCATAGACCATAGGCGGTGCCTTCCCGTCACACTTAAAACTGCAGTAAAAGTCCTAATAATTGCCAGGAAGATAGATAAAATCATACAAATAAGAATATGAAGAAATGCAAAATTAATAAAGTTTATAATGAAACTGAGCAAGTTGAAACTGAATGAATGAACAATGAAACTGAAACAAGTATACAATGAAAGGCCTCCGGCCTTTCCACAGGGATTTCTTAAAACCAGCGCACATACCTTGCAAAAATGCTTGTCTTTCAGTCTTTAAAGTCGTGTCACGCCATACTTGCCGTGTGTCCTTCATTCACTCAAGTCTCGTGAAGGTAGTTTATTTTGCGATTTGTATTCTGGTACAATCTGATTATCCTTAAATAACGTTTTCGCCACACAGCAATATCGCCCCTGGAGTGGTAAGTTTTCCTGTTGTCTCAATTTCATGTCACGATGTTCCTACGCATCTAACACACCTGTAAGTTCAGAGCACAGCTGATCGACTTCTCTCACTGACAAAGACGGATTCTTCTCTGTGAGTGCATTAAACACATGCACCACAAATCTTTTTTCGCCGCTTTGTAAAGGTTTTCCCTTGCGATGCTTCAGCGGAAAACTGGCGGTAGACTCTGCCATTATATATATATAATAAGCACACGCGCAATAAAGATCAATAAAATAATTTAGCTCTCGCATTCGGCACAACACACCTTCGAATGGCAATATATGACTAATCCAGTTTAAAACAAGGTCAGTGATGAAAGTCATATAAACAAATATGTCATCATTAACGCTAAATCACGTGCTATCGTGCCATGTGTTCGAGAACAAAGGAACATCCTCTTTATTTCGTTTAAGAATTGACATGCATTTCAGATAAATTGACTCTGTTACCTAATATATTTAATTAAAACAGTTACGAAAATATAAATTTGACAGTTCTCCTCCAACATATAAAGATATATCACCATATCAAATAACGAACTAATTTTACCGCCCAACAGTCTATTCTGCAATAGCAGCCAATGAGAGGTGATAACGTCACGTGACCGTTAAGAGATACGGGGCGAGCTTATGTGAAACAAGCATTAGCTTTTTTTCGCGGTGAATATATTATATAGATCACTTTTTTCTGTTTATAATTGAATTCATTTTAAACCACTCATACTGCTTTTTCAGCTCACTCATTTACAAATTCTACTTTTATCTGATCCATGTTTAAGGTAAACACACATAAATGAATTCTTTACATATTTCCCGTTAGATACAGGAGGCTATCATATATCTATATGTTAAGAATCTCGTCGGTATATGCTCTTTTTGGAATTTCATACAATTTCTCTGAAACCACAATAAATACAGGAATAGAGCTTAGTATTTTAATAATGTACAGGTTCTTGAAATTTGAAATGAAAGGTAACGAATGTTTCATCTGTGACAAAAGCAGTCACATACTCCTACAAGCCCTCGTGACCAAGCAGTTGTATCTCTGCAGATAAATTAATGGACACTTTTCAAAATTTAGGTTATTTATTTATCATCTCTGGTCAAATGTTTAATATTGTAACCCAATTATCGCGAAGCACAACAAACGACAGCTGAGTAAGGGATCGGGGGCCGCGCCACGCCCACCTCATTAGTCTCTGTCACTAACTGATGGGTATGATTAGGGAAATGCCATTTGTCGTTAGTCGCCTATTTTCGCACTCCCACTGAAGCCAGAGACTTCTAGTTAACAGTGATTTCCCTATAAAAGGGGGTGCAATGAGTGAGGACAGTCAGTCAGTCAGTCAGTCAGTCAGTCAGTCAGTCAGTCAGTCAGTCAGTCAGTCAGTCAGTCAGTCAGTCAGTCAGTCAGTCAGTCAGTCAGTCAGTCAGTCAGTCAGTCAGTCAGTCAGTCAGTCAGTCAGTCAGTCAGTCAGTCAGTCAGTCAGTCAGTCAGTCAGTCAGTCAGTCAGTCAGTCAGTCAGTCAGTCAGTCAGTCAGTCAGTCAGTCAGTCAGTCAGTCAGTCAGTCAGTCAGTCAGTCAGTCAGTCAGTCAGTCAGTCAGTCAGTCAGTCAGTCAGTCAGTCAGTCAGTCAGTCAGTCAGTCAGTCAGTCAGTCAGTCAGTCAGTCAGTCAGTCAGTCAGTCAGTCAGTCAGTCAGTCAGTCAGTCAGTCAGTCAGTCAGTCAGTCAGTCAGTCAGTCAGTCAGTCAGTCAGTCAGTCAGTCAGTCAGTCAGTCAGTCAGTCAGTCAGTCAGTCAGTCAGTCAGTCAGTCAGTCAGTCAGTCAGTCAGTCAGTCAGTCAGTCAGTCAGTCAGTCAGTCAGTCAGTCAGTCAGTCAGTCAGTCAGTCAGTCAGTCAGTCAGTCAGTCAGTCAGTCAGTCAGTCAGTCAGTCAGTCAGTCAGTCAGTCAGTCAGTCAGTCAGTCAGACAGTCAGTCAGTCAGTTCTTGGCGTAGGAATGCAGTGCTAGTGTACGACGAGAAGACTGCGAGTGCATCGGAGGATTGTACGTAATTACGAGTGCAAGTGAAATTGTAACGGACGAACTGGTGAATCGTAATTGTGTGCATTGCGTAATTCTGTGTAATTGTCAAGAGTTTAACTGTAAGTCGGTAGAAATAAAGAACATTTTTGAGTGGTGCAATTGGACTTTTCAGTTCACGAACCCACAAAGTCACAATATTTTGACAACGTATGGCTTCAACAGTGCAAGCCGCAATCTACAAATATAGCTTTTGGTATTATTTTTGTGCAGTTATAAGTTAGCTTTTAATTTTCGTTGTTTATTATAGTATAAACATATAAAGGTTCTTTATTTGGAAGAAAGATTATTGGTTTTATGTTAATACTGATGTTATGATAGCTCATCATGTTTTATAGGTTTATAGAATTCAACAAAATACAGTTTTGTCAGAATTATACGGGTCTTAATATTCGATAAAACTTCCGTGAAATATGATGGAATTGTGGTGATACAAAGAACATACAGCTCCCTTGAATAACTCAATTTATAAGTGTTTTAACCCTTTGTACTAGAAGTCATAGTATACCCACCTCGGGAGCGTGTCTGCCTCGCGTTCAGGAGGTCTCCGTAGGTGAGGGGAACCGTCCCCTTCAGCTGCCGTGGTGCGTGCGCTGCGGACCCCTAGCACTCGTGGTACCTCTGACGTTACTAGAGGAACCTCGGGCCAAACATTCGAGCCCCTCCCTTTGGGAGTTGTTCGGATTGGGTTGGACTCGAGGGGGCAGTGTTTCCCGATACGCATGGGAGATCGGGTACGTCTCCGGACGGGGTTGAGGAAAGCCGTTAACATTCCCGTGTACTAGCCAGCATAGCTAGTAGAAGGTGTGCTAGATCACCAGGCGGCCCCACCGTGGTCACATCGATAGACTTCCCATTTTGGAGTTGGCGCGCGTAAGTGGCGTATCCACTTCCATCCCGTCTTAAGTTCATAGGACCAGATGGGGGCTTGTTAGTCTCTAGGTCTTGCCCTATTGAAAGCCCCATGGAGGCACCAGGCGCCCTTAAGGGACAGCTCAGTAACTCCCTGGTTGAAGGTGGCCAGGGTCTTTGGAACTACGGTTCCGGGACTAATTGGCGTAGAACCTCTGCAGTTAACGTTCAAGAGGTCCCGAGTTCAAATCTCGGGCAGAATGAGCTATCTGGATAAGGCTTTTTTATTCCAGCGTTTTCCCTTATCCTTAAAGATGAACCTTAGGTAAATCTAGATCTATGGAGCTAAATTAAAAAGGTATATTCCGTATTTTTAATAAGTGATAAACGTTATTCATAATTCAAATTTGCTGTGACAAATTTGAAATGAAACCCCTTAACCCTCCAGTTTAACAAACAATTGGAAACATAACATAGCCAGCCTTTATATTGTCCATTTGTCGGTAAAATATACAAATAAAAATGACCACTTGTTTAATTGGCAAACTTGGTACGTAGGTTCAGCATGGTCCAAAACTGCACTACGAACATTTTTAGTTTCTCTGTCTGTAACAGGGCTATAAAAGGTTTCTATAATTCTCAGTAGATTTATAAGTGTTTCCCATGGTTTTTGACACTGACACAAGTTCGGGCGGGGATGTATGACCTCAAGCAATAAAATATTCTCTGCTTAAGTTAATAAGGAAGTGAACTACCTGAGGAAGGTCCGAGGTGAGAAGACACATCACCAGAGAGCGGAAACAACTAAAATTTTTATCTCCTAATGGTGGTTCGGACAACGTATTGGAGCTTACACAACCCAGGACGCGATAACATAGCAGAATCCGGAGGACAAGAATTTACAGCCGGAAGGTTCCCTGCCATTACAACGACGAAATTCCCGACTAAGTAATCAACCAAGTTAACATGTGTATTTAAATGGAAGGACAGAGAATACCTGATTATGCTTCTCTAGGTACCGGAGAAGGCCACCGAAAGAAGCTCATGGGTCAGGAAGATCGGCAATGGTAACCCAACACAGGACATCCGCAATGCAAGCCAAAGATATTAAAGCCTAGGCAGTCGTTTGGTTTGTTTTAGTGGTTAAGTGTATTCACACTTATCTGTTATTCAATTGACGACCATAATGACTACACGAACTATTTTACAGGTAGTTAATGAATTGAGACTGTATTGAGTTATATCAGAACACAACTAACTACATAAAGTAAAATGTTACCGTTAAGAGTAAATGAAAACACTGTGGTCTCTCACTGGACATAACGTACAGAACAGAGGTGTGCAATTAAATGCAATTCTGAAGTATCTCGTCCCGGTACTTGTGTTATAAGTAGGGCTAGGATTTGAATGACTTTGCATCTTCTTTTGGTAAGCCTAAATTAAAAGTGGGTTACACATAAATGTGTTTCATAGTAAAATGCATTAATTTAATCATATTTGTTAGGGCATTTTTTGCATCTTTTGTGAATGTTTGTGGGATAGGGATTTTTTGTTTTTTATTGCATTTTTGGGCATTTTTAATACTATTGGGCATTTTTTGTTATAATTAAGCGTGTTAAAATATACCTTAGATACAAGTTTCTTTTTGTGTTTTCAAGAGTGAAGCTTTACATATAATTATTTAACAAACTGTTTTACTTTGCCCCAAATAGTACTAGAGGTAAAATTACCTTGGGTTCCAGGAAACGGGACAAAGACTACAATCCTCCCCTTCCAAGGACCGCTAATGAACTTGCGCAATACAAACTGTTTCACTTACTTCACAAGTATCAGGTGGATGCATTCGTAAGCAGAAGGGTCAAAGCTAATTGTGTCTGCAAATCTTTTCTAAATAGCAGTGCAGAGAGGTGTCTTTTAAACAATGTAAAATACTCTGGTGTGAAGTTGACAAATCATCATGACTAAACTAAAGCAAAACTTGCAAATAAATGAAATAATTTTGTTAGACTGTATGGTGTAAAAGTTTTCTCCATAGATGGGAATATACTTTTCTGCAAGTTATGTGAAGTACGAGTGGCAGCTGAAAAGAAGTTTACTGTAGACCAATATGTGAAGAGAGAAAAGCACATTCGAGGACTACGGCTGCTTGAAGCTAAAAGAACAACACACCAAATGTTACCTGGTGAAGCTTGCTCTTCTTCAGGTTCACCTTTCTTTGAAGAACTCTGTGGAGCATTCATTTGTGCTGATATTCCTTTGAACAAACTGAGTAATCCAAAGCTACGCGCTTTTCTAGAAAAGTATACTGGAAAGCCTATACCAGACTCTTCAACATTAAGGAAGAATTACGTGGGTAAATTCTACCAGAAAACAATACAGGAAATCAGGCAAAAAGTGTCAGGGGAAAAAATTGGGTAAGCATAGATAATTTGACAGACTCGCTAGGCCGTTATGTGGCAAATATTGTGGTGGGCACAATGGCAGAGGATGGTCCAGAATAAAAATTCCTAATAAATTGTGAACAGTTGGAAAAAGTTAATTTTTCAACAATTAGCAAAGTGTTCGACAGGTCTTTGGGTTTAATATACCCCAATGGCATTCAACATGACAACGAACTCCTGTTGTTGACCGATGCTGCATCATATATGGTAAAGGCTGCTAATTCTCTTCAAGCTCTTTATTCGAAAATGGTGCATGTAATATGCCTAACACATGCCTTACACCGAGTTGCGGAGGAATTGTGGAGTCAGTTTCCTGAAGTTGATCGTCTAATAGGATGCACCAAGAAGGTCTTCTTAAAGGCACCTTCACGAGTTGCAACATTCAAGTCCGAGGCTCCTGAAGTTCCTTTGCCTCCTTCACCAGTTGTGACCAGATGGGAAACCTGGATAGAAGCATGCAACTACTACTGCGAGAACATCGAAGTAGTGAAAAGAATCATTGACATGTTTGATAGCAGTGATGCGACCTCCATCAAACTCGTGCAGGAACTCTTTTCAGACAGTGAACTTGCAGGGAAACTTTCGTATATAAAGTCAAATTTTGGATTCCTACCTGGTGATATTACGTACTTAGAGAATTCAGGAGTTAAGTTAGTGGAACAAAGAGACTTGGTAAAAAAAAAGTGGCAAGTGACTTAGAAAATGTGATCGGGAAAGTGGGGAAGGATGTAGCGAAAAAATTAATGCTCGTTTTCAACAAAACTAAAGGGTTTGCTACATTGTCTTCAATTGCAGATGTTCTGTCGGGTGAGAAATTGTTTCTGGTAGATTTACTAGGAGACTTAGAAGCAAGTGACTTAATTTACTTTAAGTATGCTCGTCTCGTCTCAGTGCAAGTGGAAAGGCGCTTCTCAATGTACAAAGCATTGTTAGCAGATAACGGCAGCCAGTTTGCTTTGAAAATCTACAGATGTGCATTGTAATCCAGGACTCATGAAATGACCGCTAACATATGTGCTAACCTTAAATAGTTGTGTACCTGTATAAATGTTTAAAATAAACTTGTTGTTTGATATTTTATATCATTTTCTTTTGAGTTTATCTTCCAAAAACATAAATATTTGCAATTTAAAGGCTTTTTTACACTGTATAGGGCATGTTTTGAGACTTTTAGGGCATTATTGCATTTTTAAAGTGCATTTATAAGTATTTTTGGTGCATTAAAATCCTAGCCCTTATAATGTATGAGATTTAACTTGTCCCTGGTTTGCAGAAGGAGAAAGAAATACGTCTTTCTAATCCGCTCGACATTTATGGCCATCCAGGCAGCGCAGATACTTCCGTGACGGATGGTCCTTGTTCGTGTGTTTGTTCTTCGTCCTCCAAATTTGGTTCCTGTTCCCCTCCTTCACTGTCAGAAATTTTAAAATGTTTCCCATGTGCACTATCTGAATCATCTTCTATATTAATTGTGAATATATCACTAATTTCATCGATTAATCCAACTTTCCCCCAATAAAACTATTTTATTTTTTCAAAGTGTACACAAGCTCCCCGCCAATTTGTTCGGACACTTTACCTACTGTACTATCAAACAGCACTTTTATCTCACCATGCCTAAGTGAGCCCGCCTCGGTAGCGTAGAGGGTAGCGTGTCTGCCTCACGTTCAAGAGGTCCCGAGTTCGAATCTCGGTCAGGGGGAGTTACCTGGATAAGTTTTTTCAGGGGTTTTCCCTTATCTTTCGAGGTGAATGTCGTGTAACTGTAAGCTCCATGGACCCTGGACTCATATGAGCATCATATCACCCAATTCATTCACCGTCCGATATGACTTGTTGGAGGACGTAAATTACAAAAAAAAAAAAAAAAACAACAAAAAAAAAAAACAAAGCTTAAATGATGTGTTTCGCGACATTTTTTATCTGTGCCCATATAAGTTCTATATCATTTAAATCACAGTGTTACGCAGATGGACGCATTACAGCTTGGCCATGCATTTTTGCTATGCGATCTATTTCATAAATTTTGAGATCGTCTTTTTTCAGCTTTATTAATTCGTAAAGTACGGCTTTGGTGGAACGCGGATCAAATTTAATATTACTGTCACGGAGCCATGAGTGGATTACTGATTTAAGTGATGATGATATCGGAGCCTTGTTAATTTGAGTAGAATGATATGCGTTGTCTATTACTATAGCACTGTTGGGGGAATGCTGGGTAACAACTGATTAATAAACAAATTTTTAAATGTTTCACCTTCACTTGGTTTTGATTTAAAACTCAGAAGAGCGTCGGGAATGAAACCTGTCCAACTCCCCAAGTGTACGAGGAAAGCACTGTCCTTTGCGTATTGGGACGCATAGTGGAAATTCAACATTGTCCTCTTCACTTTTTGACACTTTATTTGTCGTATGATTTATATTCATCCAGGTTTCATATAAGTAAATAACAGGAGCATCGGAAGTCCTTACCTCTTTCATTTTTCTTAGAAACGCGAATCTTTTCGCCGAAACATCTGGCCGTTCCATCAGAAACTTTCCTCCGCGTAAGTTCTTTACAAACCTAAATTTCATGTGATGCATTTTCTTTTTACCAGGAGTCTCTATAAAATTACCACTTACTTGCACTGCATTTTGTTCTTTAAGTATTCTTTTCACAGTACGAATGTCGCCGGTCCTCCCCTGTTGCTGCTGACGCAATCAGGACGCTGAACGTCCGGGCTGTTACAACCTACCTACCTCGCGCAGAAACCCCTCTTGATGAGATCTCAGCAGTCTGGATCCCGGTGGTCTGGTCGTCTAGTAGATTAGCTCTATAAGCTATCTATTCCTTTGTCCTGGCTAGTCAGTAGAGCTGAGACTACTCTATGTGCAGGATATGCGTGAGATAGGTTGACGAATGAAAACAACACAGTTCCTTCGTTCCGTGCTCACAGTTCATGAGTTCCGCCATGTTCAGATCCAGTAATTATAGCTTTCCTCTATCACGGTTAAGCTATACGGAGTGGCTGAAATCTATCACGGTGGAATAAAATATACCTCGGTGCTTACTTCACTGCTGAGATATATTGTTCACTTTATAAGATACGCGCTACTGATTGCTACTAACTCAACGTCTGTCAAGGGCCGGCTAGACACGTCTGCACCGCACCACGTATCAGACCAGAAGACTGACTCTAGAACCTCATCTCTCCTACCAAAAACAGATATAGCCTCGCCTCCGGCTAGTTTCTCAGAAACCCACTCTAGCTAGCGAACCGCCAACACTTGGATATTTCTCTGAAATACTGATTTGGACCAGTCTCGCCCGGGCTGCTAATAATCCAGGTAGCGACCCATCCCGTGACAACACCTTTAGAAGTAACATTTTTATCCACACAGACCAACAACATTATTACATAGCTCTGAGTTAAAATATTTACTCGTATCCTAATAATTGAATTTAAACACATTTGCTTCGTTTCACGAACTTATCCACCCGTAATAATCTTTATATTAAATTCATTCACATTACTTCCTCATTATAATTTAATTCTCATTTTATTCATTATTAAAATTGTATTCAATCATACGGCTAATAAGTACGGCATCAGAGATGAAATACTTATAGCTGCAGCATTTCTTTGAATTATGCTCGACACATTTTAGGACCTCGCATTAGTTTGTAAGAGAATCACAATTTCCCTACCATCTGATCTTATAGATTTTCCCTTTCTTCCCAAGTCTCCTAGAACTATCGCAGATACTAGCACTATTCCCAGCAGTATGTTTACAATAAACACAAAATTTTCAACTTCTAAAAACAGTTTTGAAGTTTCCAAAACGTTAACAACCGATATTTCACTTGCAACACCACTGATGCCTGCTAGTGCTTACCCTTATACGACATCAGGTAATTAGGGAATACAACAGCGCTTTAAAAGGAACTGACCATTTCAAGGAAAGAAACCCAGCGCCCGTGCCAGACAAGGATAGTGTAGAAAGTGTCAAGTTCAATATCGTGCATTTATTTATAGTATTGCAAAATGCAACACTTTATTCTATGTTTTGGAAGAATTTACCATTTACATTAACAGCTTCCTTAAAACAAATATAAACCAAACAAACGCCCGAAAGCAAAACAAGGTATGAAAAGGGAAATTCGGTATCTCACACTAAATCTAACAAATTTCTCTTTCTATTTTACATACAGTAAGTACGAGGCGTGTCCTTAAAATAACGTCTCCAAGGCGCTGTAGCCATGAGGAACGACATTACGCGAGATCCGGCAACACTGGCGTGTAGCTTGGTTTCACCCCTTCAAATCCGCACCACAGCCATTAGTCTTGGCTGAGCAACCGTTTGCGATAGAACTTCCTATCACATCCGCCGCCAAGTGCGAGTTGCGTGCAGTGATCCGTTTTTTTTTTGAGTGCCAAGGGCACTACCCCCACTGAAACGCATCGTCAGTTATGTGAAGTCTATGGGGCACAGTGTATGGACGTCAAAAACATGCGAAAGTGGGTCCGAGAGTTCAAAGACGGACGTACAGACGTCCATGAGGAACAGCGTTCTGTTCGGCCTTCGGTTTCAGCCGAAACAATTGCAAAAGTGGAGCAAGAAATGCTTAAAGTTCGGCGTGTGACAGTTCGCGAGCTGTACGAACTTATCCCTGAAGTCAGTAAGACTACGATTGACAAGATTTTGACCAAAAATTTGCATTATCGCAAAGTGTGCGCCAGATGGGTCCCCAAAATGCTCACCGAACATCATAAAGGGCAACGTGTTGAAGCTACAACTAGAGATTATCATCTGTTTCCTGAGTTGAAGTCACACCTGGGTGGAACACATTTCCAGACCGACGATGATTAGAAATGAAATGTGTAGTGTTTAACGCCCGCTTTTACTACATACGACACCGCAGGCGATGACACTGATGATACATGAGATGAAGATGGAGCACCGATGGAATGAGATGGCGGGAAAAACCGGAGATTCCGGAGAAAACCCGCCCCAGCGCCATGTTGTCCACCACAAATCTCACTTCGCGGTCGCCTGGGATCAAACCCGGGCCGCCTTGGTGAGAGCCAAGCGGTCTAACCACTGACGATGATTTGAAAAACGAGGTTGAGCGCTACCGGTTGAGTGCTATGACAAGCGTATATATAAACTGCCACAGCGCATGCAAAAGTGCATCGATCGCAATGGTGGTTACGTTGAAAAATAGCTGTAAGTTCCGCCTTTCCATCAATGTAATAATTTGACAATAAACATGTTTTCTATATTAAATAAAATTGGAGACCTTATTTTTCAGACCCGCCTCGTATAAAAGATGAAGTTCATCCAGTAATCCGTTACCCAGGATCGCTGGAATTACATTTTTGAGTCTCTCTGTTTAGAAAATTGCGCCAAAAGATTATAAATCTGCCGGAACTTAGAATTCTGTAATTTTTTTTTAAATTACAAGAAATATGAAGATTAGCAGTTTAGAGTTGTAAAAGCGTTCGAAAACTTAAATTAAATATAAAAATATTTTTTGAAATTTGTTTATGTCATAAGAGATAAATCATTACTATGGGGACTTTCTGTACCTTATGATTTCAAAAAGGTCATTCAGAATGAACCTCGCTTCACAAGCTAACCACAGAAAATCCTAGATATGCATTTTGTTTGTCATATAAATATATTACGGATTTGAAACGTTCATTAGATTCTAATATATTTTACAGGAACAAGAAACAGTCACATTTTTCTATATGTTCAAGAGAGTTTCGAAGAAGGGAAGTGCCAATCTTGAGAGATACTACATTTATAAAACTACTATTGATTGTTTATCCGAAATGTCTGTTGAGAGTTTCGTTATTCATTGACACACATGGGTTTTCTTTTTGTAAAGGAACTGGTCATTAGAGGAGTAATTATACACCAATACTATTATCATATCCAGTTATATATTGATAACGAAAACAACATAATAGTGTTTTCATTGACAACTTTTCGTTTTTGTATCCTATTGCTTTAAGTACTCAAGAATTTTTTTTCTTTTTTTATGTCTTCCTTTCTCACCAATGCTGGTTGCTGGTGTTAGGAGTCTCTTGGAATCCCTCAGAGCCAGGGAGCCGAGGCATATTGACCTGATAGATGAGATCAGGGTTGAGGGGTCATCCAATTCCTGGGATGAATGAATGATGGAGAAATTGATGGAATGATGGTGGGGGAAACCGGAGGACCCGGAGGAAACCCACCCCAGTCATATGTTGTTCACCACAAATCCCACTTTGCGGTCACCTGGGGTCAAGCCCAGGCCATCTAGGTGAGAGCCAAGTGGCCTAAGCACTCAGCCATGGCATGTATTGAACTTCCTCTAAACATTTCATTGACTGTCATCATTGAATTGTTAGGTTCTATAGATACGGGGTCGGAAACAAGGATTGGGGATGATTTTTGAAAGCACGTAACTTGTTCCTGTTATATGTAAAGTTTAAGTATCCAAGTTCTGTCCAAATTGATCAAATTATAACAATTGATACGTTGATTGTATTTTATAATTTTTTCAAGTCCTATAGCTCAAGTGTGGGAACTTGTACCCTCGCTGATCACACAGTATAATTTTATTCAAAAGGGTATGGAAGTGGAATACATAATTTGAGTTTTTATTTATGAACGTTCGCTTATTGCTGTTATTCTGAGCGTATATTGGGCCTGAAATATTGGCGTAAATTTTGACACAGATAGGATACACCTAAGGAAACTTGCCTTTACTCGTTCTACCGTTGATAAATCCATTTTGCTGTTAAACGCTGCCATATCAGTTGGAGCCCACATGTGAGTATGGGGGTGATTTTCATGTTGAATAAGAAAAGGGATGTATCAAGGTCTAATAGTTCGTACCCTTTAGTCTCAGGATTTTTATTTATTTTTGATATACCTGGTACCGGTACAATGGACGCGGCTTACAGGATCTACATTTGCATTATATTACACTTTTTAGTTGTTGTTGGTTTTGACGTCATGGCTTTACATAAAGCCCATACGGCGTCCCTTTATGGGCGCACCGAGAACAGGTTTAGTTAGTTCGTTTTCTTTTAGGTGCTCCAGATTTTCCTTGAATTTCATGGTTTTTGGTGATTTTATTTACATATATATATATATATATATATATATATATATATATAACACACACACACACACACACACACACACTCACGCACGCACTCATGGGCATACGTAGTACGTCCCTCGCACTCACACACACTCATTCACGCACACTTCACTTCACTTTGTACACTATTTACACTCAGCTGTCCTGCTGTGCGGCAGCTTATCGCTCAGTTCCTTGGGCAGCCCGGGAGTGGCGGCCCCTTCCGGCGCTTTGTGAGGGCTTGGGCCGGGAATTTTGGGCGCGCAATGGGTGGCGAGCCTCCTTATTTACAGTACTTTCACCCGTTTATGTTTGCGGTGTTTTGGCTCAACTTTCCCGATGTTATGGATTAAAAGGTTTGTATGCCGACGAATGCGCGCCCAAATGGAAGAGGCTCCTTTTACCAATGCCTCGGGGATGGTCGGAATGCGGACTTCTTGATGGAGGGAGTCGTTTGTGGTGCGGATGGGAGCGGAAAGGATTTTCCTGAGGGAGAGGTTTTGCAGTGTTTGAAGGTATTTGATGGTTGTTTTGGATGCGTTTGCCCAGGCCACACATGCGTATAGAACCACTGACAGAATGAACGACTTGTACAAGATAACGTTCGAGCGGAGTTTCAGTTGTTTACTCCTAAATATGGGGGCGCACATCTATAATCGCTGCCGCCCTTTGTTTGCAATATCTTTTATGTGGGTGGGCCAGTTCATTGTGCGTGTCAAACTCACGCCGAGTTATTTAACTTGCTGACGACAGTGCAATACTTGACCACCGACCGTTAGGTCCATAGCCAAAGGGCACCGCTTTGAAAAATGGATAAGCTGGCATTTATTTGCATTAATTTTAATTTTCCAGTCATGGGTCTAGACTAATTCATCTAGTTTATGAACTAGCAAAACAGCAGTGCTAGATAGAGGACATCAAAGCCGGCTAGAACTGCCATCTACACGTCTAGGAGAGAAATAAGACGAGAGCGGACATATGGGAAGACTTTTACATCACTAAGGCCATGATGAACAGAGCATGGACCACAGCAAAGTATGAGCTCAGATATATGGTGACAAGATGTGCAATAACAGGTTTCCATCATAATATATATTTGACTAAATGCTTCACGCTCTAAGTGAAAAGTGCGTGTGAGCACTGTGTAACAAGAAATTCACTAGATACCACTTACTCAGCTTTTCGAAAAGAGTGAAATAAATTGGGAATATAGCAAGGAAAACTAACTTAAATCAATTATGCGCAAATATCCGCATTTCTATTTCATTCATAAATTTCATAGTCGTAAACTTCAATACTGTTGAAACCTATATAATTACATGAACAACAAATTTGTAAATGATTCATTCATTCTTTAGACGCTCCCGTTAAAGTCTTCTCTTTTAAGAGAGCATTTCATAAACTTTTCCAAAATATTTTATTTGGTTCAGACAAGGACAATTTGAAAACCATGTAGAAAGTACTCATGTTTACTCTCATTATTTTCACAGTCCACATATCTTTTTATACTGTTCACATAATTTCTTCCATTACTTCTATCACAAAAACTCAATGATTTTCTTGCTTTATACAGTGATTTATTAAACACAATGTGCACAGATAAAAAATATAAAGGTAAGGTTACATTGGGGCTATTTCACCAGTTTTTAGTTATTGAATTTTAAGGAGAGAGTTCTGCTTTTGCATTCCAGTAGGTGATGTTTGGGGCACAGTTCTTTACATAACTTGCAGATGCAGTTGTCCCTGGTGTCGTCGTAGGGACCAACCATACAGATCTTTCCGTGGAAAATATGTACCACAAAGCGTGTGTACAGTGACGTAGTTGATCCTGATGAGATTGTTAACGAAATTATTAAATACGATGGAAAGGAATTAACTCTGAAATTACAATGTAGTGATGAATTTTTGAAAGAGGGCGTCAGAAAGAAAGTTAATAAAGTTGCTGCGGTCTCAGGATATTTTAATAGTTACATTTGGAAGAATAAACATCTCAGAAGAGAAACAAAAATTGAGATCTATAAAACAGTTATAAGGCCAATAATGACTTATACTGCAGAAAATAAAAAAAAAAATGCTCAATGTAACCGAAATGAATATATTACGAAAATTACAAGAAAAAATCAGATGGGATAGAGAACCTAATGTAGCAATAAGTGACGCCTGTAAATTACAATCTGTATCAGAGTGGGTAGATAGGAGATGGAAGGAATAGAATGACGATGTGGAACGAATGGAACCTGGCAGACTAGGCGTAAGGCCTGTGATGGAATACCAGAAGGAAGACGTAGTCCAGGTATGTCAAAAATGAGATGCAAGCATTCTTTTTGTGGTGAAACAGACTGCTAAGCTAAATGCAGAGAAGAAGACAATATACTTGGGGATTAAGAAAGGGTGAGAATGCAGCCTTAAAGCAAAAATATAACAGTTAAACAGAAATTTCAGAAACGTGCTGGATTTATAAGATGCATATGGACTTGTCATGAACGCCACTCAATTCCTACTTAATTATAATTGAATATTACTTCCAACAAAGCTTAAAATGGCTTTAACAGCAAAATTTTACACAAAGATGAGTTCAACACAAAGAAAATGAACATATATGTCCATTTTAGAGGACATCCGCTGTGATAAACAATAATCAGTTAAATCGATACGATCTCAATGTATATTATTACTATTGCTTTTGTTCAAGAAATATGAAGTAATCAAGCTTAATCCACCTCTTAAAAAACATAACGCAAATCGTTATAAAACTCTGTAAGTAACTGAAAATTATCTCCTGTACGACAAAATATGGTAGGTGGAGCCATCTGTGGACAGCAGGAAGCGGTCACTGTTTTACATCATTCTCAGCTAAGAATGTTTCACTTCGAGGTTAATAATATAATTAAAAGGACGTCCCCTACATATTTTTATATTTGGAAGTTAGTTGTACCAGCCTCACTACTTCTCAATCCTTTCTTCTTTAAATCCTTATTTTTTTCTCAGTTTAAGATGAACGTTTACCGAAATAGTTTTATACATATTTCGTTGTAAATACGAGAGGATACCGGAGAAAGAAGTCGTAATTACTACAAATAGCCATATTTAAAAATATTACTTGATATTGGCTTTTAAACCTCGAACATTATACACTGGCCATTGAAATTAAATGAAACTTCAGTCCATCACAAGGCGACCAGCTCATGATAAATTTTACTCGTTTTAGTTTCCGCATTCCATTTCTAATCCATCAATGGCTTCTAAAGAAACTTCTCTCTGACAGGTAATATAAAGGCACAGGATTCATAGAAACGATTGATAACATAAAAATTAAGACCAATAAGTTGCATTAATTTATTCCTGTAGAAATTTAAGTAGACCAAAATAAAGCACAAAATCATTGAGGTTTGTAATGGATAAAATCATGTGATGAATATAAGAGGATACTTGGACAGTGAAAGTTTTGACAGCAAACCATGAGCCCGAGTACATTCACATAATTTTCATGTGAAATTTGTCTAAAGCAAAAGCTATATTTCAAAAAAGTTTACGGAATATCCTCACATCACACTAGTTAAAATTGTTATGTAATTATGAAAAAGTTACAACAATACTGCATTTGAGAACAAGATTTTCATCCGAAGTACCATAAAAATACCAGAACTATTAGAAGTGAACCTCCAGTGTTATTCGTTGGGAAAATGAGCTGATTGCAGCATCGTCTATTGAGGTGGCACGAAACTAAACAATGAAAAATCGCGTCCCCAAATGTTAACGTTATCGGAAGCTACTACAACTGTACGTTTCATACCGCCTTTTGTCCGCCTCTGTAGCGTAGATGGTAGCGTGTCTGCCTCACGTTCAAGAGGTCCCGAGTTCGAATTTCGGTCAGGGTGAGCTACGTGGATAAAGTTTTTTGCGGGGTTTTCCCTTATCCTTAAAGACGAATGTTGGGTAGCTCTAAGCTCCATATATCCTGGACACATTTGAGCATCATTTCACCCATCTCATTCACCTCGATATGACTTAACGTTGGAGGACGTAAAATTAAAAGAAAAAAAAAACTCCTTAGATGTCACCATCAGTTTATCATATGTTACAATAACGCATTACTACAGATGACGCACAAAAATATTTAAGTGAGTTTTGTGATTGTAGTTTTAAAGTTATTACATTTTATCAAAGCTTACATAAACATCTGCAGCAATACAGTATTAGAATATATAATCAGCTGAACACGGAACAGCTAGACCGGTAGGAAAAATAGTGCGCCTTATTTTATTTGTTAATTTTTATATAATATTAATGGCCTCTGTTATGGTTGCAGATTCAAGAAACTAATTCTCTTAATAGTAACAACAAAAATAGCCATGTCATAATCCATAAGCGTGTTACATTATTCTGGTTCCAGTTCTAAGCCTTGCAATGAATTTTCTGCATTGCATATATGCATTATTTGCTATTTCAATCAAATACCTAAAAGATTTTGAATAAACTTTCAAGGAATTAACAATGGGATGTTGTATTTGAGAGGAAAATTTGGATAACAACACGTTTTGACAGTATTTTTTTTATTGTTCTGTCTTATTAGCATAACAAAGGTAATTTGACATTCACTTAAATGACCAATTCAATTGAATCAAGTGCAAATAATCTATAGCACAATACTACAATTACAACATTGTAGCTATAACTCAAAGCACCTAAAAGTGTGGTGGCTGCTAATTCAATTAATTACAGAAAAGGTTTAAGAAAACATTCTGTGTAACATTGAACCTATTTCTAAATAATTGAAATAAATAAGTAACACGAGTAACCATTCTTGATTAAAACATAAACTTTAAAGTAAAACTCCGGCAATTATTTAATTACATAAAACGATATAAATGACAAAGATGATAAACTTTAATATTTTGCAAATAAACTTTAACATAACATTCTGTATAGCTATGTAGCAATTGCTGAAGTCTTTAACGTGATAAATAACTTGAGTAATTATTAAAAACGCGTGTATTTCAATGTAAGTTTAGCATAGCATTACAACACGGCAGCTATTGCTCAAGCATAATGCATGTTTCAATATTAGTGGCCGCGCTGTGGCGCAGTGGTTAGACCGCTTGGCTCTCACCAAGGCGGTCCGGGATCGGAACCAGGCGACCGCAAAGTGAGATTTGTGGTGGACAACACGGCGCTGGGGCGGGTTTTCTCCGCGAACTCCGGTTTCCCCCGCCGTCTCATTCCACTCGTGCTCCATCTTCATCTCATGTATCATCAGTGTCACCGCCTGCGGTGCCGTATGTAGTAAAAGCGGGCGTTAAACACTACACACATTTTTTTTTCAATATTAGTAATGTTAGTTGCTCCGAGAAGACTGAAGTATTAACTGGAATTTTCCTCAGTACATTGAAAGAATGCCTTTCCGAGAGGTCAAACAGGTAATGAATTGCAGTTTCAAAGGAATGACTGCGTTTAGGCAAAGAATTACTTTAATAATATTAGTTATTAGTCATCCAAACATTGAATACACTATACATTAAAACATAAATCGTAATGATACTCATACATTGTGCTTCACACATTGATTAGAGATTATAATAGGCAGTTGAAGTGCATTATTTCAAGCAATAACCTTAATCTAGCGATTTAATGTCTCTATAACTGCCTAAATGAATCTTAAATTATTAGGCATTTAAAATGCTAGAAAACAATATTAAAAGATGTGGCACTTAATTGACCTAAACAGATATAAAATTAAAAGTAGAACTTGAACCGTTTCTTGAGCCTATCAGAAATTCTAATTACTAAATTATTAGAATTATATAGATCTGCAATTTTTATTTTTATCATAACAATAATAGCCCTCCTACTCTCATAATAAGTATTTTTCAGGACATTGGGAGGACGATGGGTTTCAAAAACTGTTTTGTTTTTAGTGTTAAAAAATTATATAATTCTTCAGCTTTTAAATGATAAACATAACTAGGGTGTCAGCTGGTATTAAAGCCCTTTAGTCCATCAATTTAAAGGTGGCGGCGCCATGACACGCCCACTTTCTGATCTTCTGCAGACAGATTTCACTCAGAATACTACCAAAGCTTGAAATTACTGAAGTAACCCACTTAGCAATATGCGGTAAATTTTTATTTACATGTTGGTCATTCTGCTTCCTGCCGCATCACTCGTTTATTTCTCTATGGTAAACATCCGTCTTCTTTAGCTGTGTTTTTGCACCCAAAACCCAAATGAAAATTGTCATCATATAATATGGGTAAGAATTCCAAAAACAGTGCATGTTGGGCCAAATACTTTAAAAATTGGTGTATATCATAGTGTTATTTGTTATAATGATGGCCCGATCTTAAAACAGCTAGAATGACATATTTACAAAAAATGTAAAAATCTACAAATTCAAACCAATATTAAGGAATTCAAATTTTTTGACATGACTGTTTTGTTGAATTTCTACATTCCATATCTAATACGTTCTTTGTACAACTCTATTATCCAAATGTAAACCAGAATTAAGTGTACTAGAGACTATTTCCAGGCAATTTTCTTGAACAAAAACTAAAAATTATTTTTTGTCAGAATTAATACATGTTTTTTTGAAAATTCAAAGTGTACATTTTAGAACGTAGTTTTTAGTGTGGAAGTTTCATGACAATCTTCAGGTACCATCCTATAAAATGCCGAACTCTAACGTCCAGCTTCGGAGGAAATCCAAACAACAGCAAAAGCTGATCTCCACATAATCCTAAATAGAGTTGATATTCCTCTAAATAATACATCTACAGAAATGTGGTAATACCTCTTTCTCAAAGGCGTAGCAGGTGCAGCATTCTATTATCCAAACTCCGAGGGTCAATTTTCTCCCCCTTTTTCACTCACCATCTAAGCACAAAGATGTCATCGTACAAAACCCCTATCCTAAATCGTATCTGTGGTGAATCCTTACTGAGGCTGAGTACGCAGCAAAAACATTCAGGCTAATCACAGCCTGCCAGCAGCACGAAATGGCGGATCGACAATCATAAGTAAATAATCTGATCAAAATATAATCCCTGTTTTTTGCTGGGAATTGTATCCAACTCTAATGAAATATTAATTTGTTTGTCGTTTATTAGTAGTATTGATAAGCACCTCCAAGATGTTCCTGTTCGAGAGGAGCACGTTTCTGAAAATGTAGTTGTTCCGAAGGTCGAACTGGTATACACAAATTTTATGGATAATGCCTTCTATACATACCCAGCTTAGGGATATTTATTGTTTTAAATTTACACATACCGTTTTTTATCCTTTTAATTTTGAGGCATTGGCCATGCAAAGTGAATGGAATATTAAATCATCGCATAGCAACAGTATAGTAGCATTTTATTCCCCTTTTTTCTCTCGATTCTACGAGGGCTGTTCAGTAAAGAATGATCATAAATTTTTACGGTCATCATTCTTCGCACTAAAATTCGACCTTATGATATTCTGTTAGCTTAATGTGAAACAAACACGCCGTAGTAGTTTCATTGTTTTTACTCCTGGTTCCCGCCTGTGAGAAGTAGGCAAGTTCATCATGTTCAGTATCGCCTATCACCAATGGAGGTAACATGCAGTTAAAGTTGATGTTAGAGGAAGATCCGGAGCTTCTTACAAAAGTAATCACTGCTGATGTAACTTGGCTTCATCATTTTGATCCTGAGAGCAAACATCAAAGCTCAGTGTGGAAATCTCCTTCATCGCCAAGCCCCAGAAAAGCAAAAGTGGTTGCTTTTGCTGAGAAAGTTATGGTCATCTCATTGTCTGATATTCATGGAATGGTTTAACAGCATGTTGTACCTGCACACACATCAGTATCTGGACAATACTACAGGGATGTCCTGCAAACATTGCAAGTCCATATCAGGCGCAAAAGACCATATTTTCGTGAAGCAGACTGGATGCTGCACCACGATATTGCGCGGCCGCATATTGCCAATGTTTTTGCGTGAAATGCATTCCTTACCCTCTCTTTCGTCCGGATTTAGCCCCATGTGACTTTTTTCTATTCCCTAACTTGGAGAAACGCCTTCGTGGGAGGCATTATCCATCATCAGAAGCTGTGGTGAAGGCTGAGGAGGCGAGTTTGAAGAATCTCTCAAAAAATGGTTTCCAGCATGTCTTTGAAGACTGGCAAAAATGCTGGGACAAGTGCATCGCACTCAGGGGAGACTATTTTGAGAAGGACTATCAAAATTGTGAGGAAGAGTGAAGGTACGTTGTCAAAAAAAGGTTGTGATCATTCTTTATTGAACAGACCTCGTATTTATCAAAAAGCTCTGCCTGTCATTGAAGCTAAATATTAGGATGTAGGATGCATAGAATGAATGAAAACAGAGGAGTGAACATTTTTCTCAATTAACACGCTGTAGAAATACTAATAATCTCTTATAATATTTAAAGAATGCGTTGAATAAGTAATGTGATAAACTCGTCAACATTGATGGCGATAGGTGGTTAGAATCGTAAAACGTTGAATAAACCTAACATCATACCCGGTAAATATGTTTATTTATGTATATAAATCGTCTGATTCTGATGATATTGTTAACGAAATGATTAAATACCATGGAAAGGAATTAACTCTGAAATTACAATGTAGTGATTGATTTTTTAAAGAGGACGTTAGAGAGAAAGTTATTAAAGTTGCTGCGGTCTCAGGATGTCCTAATAGTTACGTTTGGAGGAATAAACATCTGAGAAGGAAAACAAAAATTAAGATCTATAAAACAGCTATAAGGCCAATAATGACTTATACTGCAGAAACTATAGAACATGCTCAATGTAACCGAAATGAATATATTACGAAAAACACAAGGAAAAACCATATGGGATAGAGAACCTAATGTAGCAATAAGAGACGCCTGTAAATTACAATCTGTATCAGAGTGGGTAGATAGGAGAAGGAAGGAATAGAATGACGATGTGGAACGAATGGAACCTGGCAGACTAGGCGTAAAGCCCGTGATGGAATACCAGAAGGAAGACGTAGTCCAGGTATACCAAAAATGAGATGTAAGCATTCTTTTTGTGGTGAAACAGGCTGCTAAGCTAAATGCAGAGAAGAAGACAATATACTTGGGGATTAAGAAAGGGTGAGAATGCAGCCTTAAAGCAAAAATATAACAGTTAAACTGAAATTTCAGAAACGTGCTAGATTTATAAGATGCACATGGACTTGTCATGAACGCCACTCAATTCATACTTAATTATAATTGGATATTACTTACAACAAAGCTTAAAACGGCTTTAACACCAACATTTTTCGAAAAGATGAGTTCAACAGAAAGAAAATGAACATATATATCCATTTTAGAGGTCATCCGTTGTGATAAAAAATAATCAGTTGAATCGCAATGATCTCAATGTATATTATCACTATTGCTTTTGTTCAAGAAATATGAAGTAATCAAGCTTAATCCACCTCTTAAAAAACATAACGCAAATCGCTATAAAACTCTGTAAGTAACTGCAAAATATCTCCTGTACGACCAAATATGGTATGTGGAGCCATCTGTGGACAGCAGGAAGCGGTCACTGTGTTACATCATTCTCAGCTAAGAATGTCTCACTTCGAGGTTAATAATATAATTAAAAGGACGTCCCCTACATATTTTTATATTTGGTAGTTGTACCAGCCTCACTACTTCTCAAACTGTTCTTCTTTAAATCCTTATTTTTTTCTCAGTTTAAGGTGAACGTTTACCGAAATAGTTTTATACATATTTCGTTGTAAATACGAGAGGATACCGGAGAAAGAAGTCGTAATTACTACAAATAGCCATATTTAAAAATATTACTTGATATTGGCTTTTAAACCTCGAACATTATTGTGACTTTGTGGGTTCGTGAAATGAAAAGTCCAATTACACCACTCAAATATGTTCTTTATTTCCACCGACTTACAGTTAAACTCTTGCCAATTACACAGAATTACGTAATGCACACAATTACGATTCACCAGTTCGTCCGTTACAGTTTCACTTGCACTCGTAATTACGTACAATCTTCCGATGCTCTCACACAGTCTTCTCGTCGTACACTAGCACTGCTTTCTTACACCAAGAACTCTGACTCACTCACTCCTCTTGCACGACGTGTAGCTTATATAGGGTCCGCTTGCCGGTCTGGAAGGTTCTCTATTAGATGAAATATCCCGTAATTTCCAGAACCTAGGAGAAGGGTAAAGAGACGGCTCAGGGGCCCGCCATCCCTCTCCTAACCACCCCTTCAGTTAGTGACAGGAGACAAATGAGTGGGTGTGTCGTGGCCTCCGGTACCTTCTCAGCTGTTGTTTGTGGTGCTTCCCGATAATAGGGTGACACTGCTCCCTCCTCAAAGCTTCTCGTCCCGAACAGCACCATCGTAGCGTGCCAGGCGGTCCAGGTGTACCACCAGCATCTGCTCGGAGTCTCAGCCCGTAGTAGCGCTGCCGTAGTTTGTGAATCGTTCGGTTCGCTCCCAGGTGTCCTCCTGAAGTACCGGCGTGCACTTCCTCCAAGACTTCCGGGACCTTACTCCGGGGAAGTATCAGCTGTTCTCTCTGCGCCTTCCCATCGGGTGACTCCCATACCCGGAACAGCACGCCCTCTCTGGTCTTCAACGAGTCCCATTGGGCCCAGTACGACCTGTAGGTGCCGCTCCTCGGTGCGATGTCCTCCCAGGTTGGTCTCGTCCCTGCCTCCACTTCCCTCAAGAGTGGCCCCAAGTCTGCGTCCGCCAGCTGCTCCCTCCTCAGGCCTGCGCTATCCCAGCCTTCAGCAGGCACTGCCACAACTACTCGGACTGCTGCGGCACGCTCCTTCTCTTCCACTCTTGTGCACTGGCCGCACTCTTCTGGACAGGGTCTTCGGGACATGGCGTCAGCGTTACCGTGGCTCTTCCCTCTACGATGTTCCGAGGTGAAGTCGTACTCCTGCAGCCTCTGGACCCAACGTGCTGTCTGGCCTTCCAGGTTCTTAAAGCTCAATAGCCAGGTTAGGGCGGAATGGTCAGTCCTCAGGTGGAATGGCTGACCGTACAGGTACTTGTGGAAGTGCTCCAAGGTCTTTACTACCGCCAATAATTCTCGTCGGGTGACGCAGTAGTTCTTCTCTGCCTTGGATAGCGTCTTTCTGTAGTAGGCTATCACCCACTCATGGCCGTCCTGGATCTGCGATAGGACACCTCCAATGCAATGGTCGCTAGCGTCGGTGTCCACCATGAAGGCGCCACCTGGTTGTGGGGGACCCAAAATTGGAGCACTGCACAGGGTTTCCTTCAGGTGCTGGAAAGCGTCTTCGGCGTCCTCCGTCCACACATAAGGTCGGTGTTCCTCTGTCAGGCGGGTGAGGGGTTTTGCGATGTTGTCGGCCTTTTCCTCTAAATCATTAAGGCGGTCGTTTACTTGACCCATCCGCTTGCCCAGATTCGTGACGTCATCCCTCACGCCGGCCAACCGTTCCTCAAATTTGGCGGCGAGGGCCTCGTTCGCCTCCTTCATTTCCGTGGCCAGACTGTCGTGCACTGCCCTGATTTCTGTGGTTAACTCGGCCTTCATTTCTTCCATCTTCTCGGTGATGTTGTCGTTGGCCGTCTTCATTTGTTTCAGTTCCGCGGCCAGGTTGTCATTTGTAGTCTCCAGCTTCGCGGCCAGGCTGTTATTTGCCGCTTCTGTTTTTGCAGCGAGGTTTTCATTTGCCGTCTTCATTTACGAGGTGAGTTCGGCCTTCATTTCCATCATCTTCTCCAAAATCTTTTCCAATGCCGCGTCCATGGTTGTAATGTTCGGTGATGTTGTTTTCCCGCTTCCTGACACCAGTGTGACTTTGTGGGTTCGTGAAATGAAAAGTCCAATTACACCACTCAAATATGTTCTTTATTTCCACCGACTTACAGTTAAACTCTTGCCAATTACACAGAATTACGTAATGCACACAATTACGATTCACCAGTTCGTCCGTTACAATTTCACTTGCACTCGTAACTACGTACAATCTTCCGATGCTCTCACACAGTCTTCTCGTCGTACACTAGCACTGCATTCTTACACCAAGAACTCTGACTCACTCACTCCTCTTGCACGAAGTGTAGCTTATATAGGGTCCACTTGCCGGTCTGGAAGGTTCTCCATTAGATGAAATATCCCGTAATTTCCAGAACCTAGGAGAAGGTTAAAGAGACGGCTCAGGGGCCCGCCATCCCTCTCCTAACCACCCCTTCAGTTAGTGACAGGAGACAAATGAGTGGGTGTGGCGTGGCCTCCGGTCCCTTCTCAGCTGTTGTTTGTGGTGCTTCCCGATAATAGGGTGACATTATACACCAGCCATTCAAACCAAATGAAACTTCAGTCCATCACAAAGGGACCAGCTCATGATAAATTTTTCTCGTTTTGGTTTCCGCATTCCATTTCTAATCCGTCTATAGGGTTTCTAAAGAAATTTCTGTCTGACAGGTAATATAAAGGTACAGGATTCATAGAAACGATTGTAAACATACAAATTAAGACCAAGAAGTTGCATTCATTTATTACTGTAAAAATTTAAGTAACTTAAAATAAAGCACAAAATCATTGAGGTTTGTAATTAGAATTAATGGAGAAGATCATGTGAGGAATATAAGAGGATACGTGGACAGTGAAAGTTTTGACAGTAAACCATAAGCAGGAGTACATTCACACAATTTTCATATGGTATTTGTTTGAAACGAAGTTATTTAGAAAAAGTTTACGGAATGTCCTCACATCACACTACGTTAAAATTGTTAATGTGATTATGAAAAAGTTGCAACAATATTGCATTTGAGAACAAAATTTTCATCCGAAATACCATAGAAATACCAGAACTATTAGAGGTGGACCTCTAGTTTATTCGTTGGGAACATGAGCTGATTACAGCATCGTATATTGAGGTGGCACGAAACTAAACTATGAAAAATTGCTTAGCCAAAGTTAACGTTATCGGAAGCTACTACAACTGTACGTTTCATACCGCCTTTTGTCCGCCTCGGTAGCGTAGATGGTAGCGTGTCTGCCTCACGTTCAAGAGGACCCGAGTTCGAATCTCGGTCAGGGTGAGCTACGTGGATAAGGTTTCTTCCGGGGTTTTCCCTTATCCTTAAAGGCGAATGATGGGTAGCTCTAAGCTCCATGGATCCTGGACACATTTGAGCATCATTTCAGCCATCTCATTCACCGTCGATATGAATTAACGTTGGAGGACTTAAAATTAAAAAAAAAAAAAAAAAAAAAAAAAACTCCTTAGATGTCATCATCAGTTTATCATTTGTTCCAACAACGCATTGCTACAGATGACGCACAAAAATATTTACGTGAGTTTTGTGACTGTAGTTTTAAATTTATTGCATTCTATTAAAGCTTACATAAACATCTGCAGCAACACAGTATTAGAACATATAATCAGCTGAACACGGAACAGCTAGACCGTTAGGAAAAATAGAGCCCCTTATTTTATTTGTTAATTTTTATATAATATTAATGGCCTCAGTAATGGTTGCAGATTCAAGAAACTAATTCTCTTAATGGTGACAACAAAAATAGCCATGTCATAATACATAAGCGTGTTACATTATTCTGTTTCCAGTTCTAAGCCTTGCAATGAATTTTCTGCATTGCATATATGCATTATTTGCTATTTCAATCAACTACCTAAAAGATTTTAAATACACTTTCAAGGAATTAACAATGGGATGTTGTATTTGAGAGGAAAATTTGAACAACACGTTTTGACAGTATTTTCTTTTATTGTTCTGTCTTATTAGCATAACAAAGGTAATTTGACATTTACTTAAATGATGACCAATTCAATTGAATCAAGTACAAATAATCTATAGCACAACACTACAATTACAACATTGTAGCTATAACTCAAAGCACCTAAAAGTGTGGTGGCTGCTAATTCAATTAATTACAAAAAATCTTTATGAAAACATTCTGTGTAACATTGAACCTATTTCTAAATAATTGAAATGAATAAGTAAAAAGAGTAACCATTCTTGGTTAAAACATAAACTTTAAAGTAAAACTGCGGCAATTGTTTTATTATATAAAGTGATATAAATAACAAAGGTTATAAACTTGAATATTTTTCAAATAAACTTTAACATAACATTCTGTATAGCTATGTAGCCATTGCTGAAGCTTTTAACGTGATAAATAACTTGAGTAACTATTAAAAACGCATGTATTACAATGTAAGTTTAGCATAGCATTACAACACTGCAGCTATTGATCAAGCAAGATGCATGTTTCAATATTAGTTGCTCCAAGGAAACTGAAGTATTAACCGGAATTTTCCACAGTGCATTGAAAGAATGCCTTACCGAGAGATCAAACAGGTAATGAATTACAGTTTCAAAGGAATGACTGCGTTTAGGCAAAGAATTACTTTATTAATATTAGATTAGTCATCCAAACATTGAATGCACCATACATTAAAATATAAACTATTATAACACTCATATATTGTGCTTCACACATTGATTAGAGTTTATAAAAGGGAGTGTGAAGTTCATTATTTCAAGAAATAACTTTAATTTAGCGATTTAATGTTTCTATAACTGCCTAAATAAATCTTAAATCATTAAGCGTTTAAAATGCTGGAAAACAATATTAAAAGATGTGGCACTAAATTGACCTAAACAGATATAAAATTCAAAGTAAAGTTTGATACTTTTCTTGAGCCTATCAGAAATTTAAATTTCTAAATTATTAGAATTATGTAGATCTGCAATTGTTATTTTTATCATAACAATAATAGCCATTGAATTCTCATAAGTAGTATTTTTGAGGACACTGGGAATTCGGTGGGCTTAAAAAATTTGATTTTTTATATTTAATGTTAATAATTATATAATACATCAGGTTTTAAATGATATATATATAAACATAGGGTGTCAGCTGGTATTAAGGCCCCTTAATCCATCAATTTAAAGATGAAGGCGCAATGACACGCCCACTTTTTGATCTTCTGCAGACAGATTTCACTCAGAATACTTCCAAAGCTTGAAATTTCTGAACTAACCCAATTAGAAACATGCGGTAATTTTTGATTCACTTGTTGGTCATTCTGCTTCCTGCCGCATCACTCGTTTATTTCACTATGGTAAACATCCTTCATCTTTAGCCGAGGTTTTGCACCTAAAACACAAATGAGTTTTCAACATATAATATGGGAAAGAATTCCAAAAACTGTACATGTTGGGCCAAAAACTTTAAAAATTGGTGTATATCATAGTGTTATTTGTTATAATGATGGCCCGATCTTAAAAACATGACTGTTTTGTTGAATGTGTACATTCCATATCTAATAATTTCTTTGTACAACTCTATTATCCAAATGTAAACCAGAATTAAGTGTACTAGAGACTATTTCCAGGCAATTTTCTTGAACATAACTTAAAAATTATTTTTTGTCAAAATTAATACACGTTTTTAGAAAATTCAAAGTATACATTTTAGAATTTAGTTTTTAGTGTGGAAGTTTAATGACAATCTTCATGTACCATCCTATAAAATGCCGAAATCTAATGTCCAGTTTCGAGGGAAATCCAAACAACAGCAAAAGCTAATCTCCACATAATCCTAAATAGAGTTATTCCTCTAAATAATACATATACAGAAATGTGGTACTGCCATTTTCTCCAAGGTGTACCAAGTACGGCATTCTATTATCCAAACTCCGAGGGACAATTTGCTCCCCTTTTGTCACTCACAATCTAAGCACAAAAATGTCATCGTACAAAACCCCTATCCTAAATCGTATCTGTGATGAATCCTTACTGAGGGTGGATACGCAGCAAAAACATTCAGGCTAATCACAGCCTGCCAGCAGCACGAAATGACGGATCGACACTCATAAGTACATAATCTGATCATAATATAATCCCTGTCTTTTATAGGGAATTGTATCTAACTCTAACGAAATATTAATTTGTTTGTCGTTTATTAATAATATGCATAAGCACCTCCAAGATGTTCCTCTTTGAGAGGAGCGCGTTTCTGAAAATTTAGTTGTTCCGATGGTCGAACTGATATACACACATTTTATGGATAATGCCTTCTATACATACCCAGCTTAGGGATATTTATTGTTTTAAATTTACACATACCGTTTTTATCCTTTTAATTTTGAGACATTGGCCATGCAAAGTGTATGGAATATTAAATCATCGCATAGCAACAGTATAGTAGCATTTTATTCCCCTTTTTCTCTCGTATCTACGAGGGCTGTTCAATAAAGAATGATCATATATTTTTACGGTCATCATTTTTCGCACTAAAATTCGATCTTATTATATTCTGTTAGCTTACTGTGAAACAAACACGCCGTAGTAGTTTCATTGTTTTTACTCCTGGTTTCCGCCTGTGAGAACCAGGCAAGTTCATCATGTTCAGTATCGCCTATCACCAATGGAGGTAACATGCAGTTAAGGTTGATGTTAGAGGAAGATCCGGAGTTTCTTACAAAAGTAATCACTGCTGAAGAAATTTGGCTACATCATATTGATTCTGAAAGCAAACATCAAAGCACAGTGTGGAAATGTCCTTCATCACCAACCCCCAGAAAAGCAAAAGTGGTTGCTTCTGCTGGGAAAGATATGGCCATCTCATTGTTTGATATTAATGGAATGATTTATCGGCATGTTGTACCTGCACACACATCAGTAACTGGACAATACTACAGGGATGTCTTGAAAACATTGCAAGTCCATATCAGGCCCAAATGACCATATTTCCGTTAAGCAGGCTGGATGCTGCACCACGATAGTGTGCGGCCCCATATTGCCAATGTTGTTGCGTGAAGTGCATCCCTTACCCTCTCTATAGTCCGGATTTAGCCTCATGTGGCTCTTTTCTATTCCCTAACTTGAAGAAACGCCTTCGTTGGAGGCATCAGAACATCATCAGAAGCAGTGGTGAATGCTGTTGAGGCGATTTTGAAGTATCTCTCAAAAAATGGTTTCCAGCATATCTTTGAAGACTCGCAGAAATGCTGGGACAAGTACATCGCATTCAGGGGAGACTATTTTGAGAAGGACCATCAAAATTGTGAGGATGAGTGAAGGTACGTTGTCAAAAAAGGTTGTGATTATTCTTTATTGAACAGCCCTCGTATTTATCAAAAAGCTGTCAATGAAGCTAAACATTAGGATGTAGGATCCATAAAATCAATGAAAACAGAGGAATGGGAACTTTGCTCAATTAACACGAAGTAGAAATACTAATAAACTCTTATAATATTGAAAGAATGCGTTGAATAAGTAATGTGATAAACTCGTCAACATTGATGGCGATAGGTGATTAGAATAGTAAACTGTTTAATAAACATAACATCATACCTGGTATATATGTTTATTTATGTATATAAATCGCCTGATCATGATGAGATTATTAACGAAATGATTAAATACGATGGTAAGGAATTAACTCTGAAACTACATTGTAGTGATGAATTTTTGAAAGAGGGCGTCAGAGAAAGTTAATAAAGTTGCTGTGGTCTCAGGATGTCTTAATAGTTACATTTGGAAGAATAAACATCTGAGAAGAGAAACAAAAATTAAGATCTATAAAACAGTTATAAGGCCAATTATGACTTATACTGCAGAAACCAGAAAACATGCTCAATGTAACCGAAAAGAATATATTACGAAAAATACAAGGAAAAACCAGATAGGATAGAGAACCTAATGTAGTAATAAGAGACGCCTGTAAATTACAATCTGTATCAGATTGGGTAGATAGGAGAAGGAAGGAATAGAATGACGATGTGGAACGAATGGAACCTGGCAGACTAGGCGTAAGGCCAGTGATGGAATACCAGAAGTAAGACGTAGTCCAGGTATACCAAAAATGAGATTCAAGCATTCTTTTTGTGGTGATACAGGCTGCTAAGCTAAATGCAGAGAAGAAGACAATATACTTGGGGATTAAGAAAGGGTGAGAATGCAGCCTTAAAGCAAAAACATAACAGTTAAACTGAAATTTCAGAAACGTGCTAGATTAATAAGATGCATATGGACTTGTCATGAACGCCACAAAATTCATACTTAATTATAATAGTATATTACTTCCAACAAAGCTTAAAATGGTTTTAACAGCAAAATTTTACGCAAAGATGAGTTCAACAGAAAGAAAATGTACATACATATCCATTTTAGAGGACATCCGCTGTGATAAACAATAATCAGTTAAATCGATACGATCTCAATGTATATTATTACTATTGCTTTTGTTCAAGAAATATGAAGTAGTCAAGCTTAATACAACTCTTAAAAAACATAACGCAAATCGTTATAAAACTCTGTAAGTAACTGCAAATTATGTCCTGTACGACAAAATATGGTAGGTGTAGCCATCTGTGGACAGCAGGAAGCGGTCACTGTGTTATATCATTCTCAGCTAAGAATGTCTCACTTCGAGGTTAATAATGTAATTAAAAGTGTGTCCCCTATATATTTTTATATTTGGAAGTTAGTTGTACCAGCCTCACTACTTTTCAAACTGTTCTTCTTTAAATCCTTATTTTTTTCTCAGTTTGAGATGAACGTTTACCGAAATAATTTTATACATTTTTTGTTGTAAATACGAGAGGATACCGGAGAAAGAAGTCGTAATTACTACAAATAGCCATATTTAAAAATATTACTTGATATTGGCTTTTAAACCTCGAACATTATACACTGGCCATTCAAACCAAATGAAACTTCAGTCCATCACAAGGCGACCAGCTCATGATAAACTTTTATCGTTTTAGTTTGCGCATTCCATTTCTAATCCAGCGATGGCTTCTAAAGAAACTTATCTCTGACAGGTAATATAAAGACACAGGATACATAGAAACGATTGATAACATAAAAATTAAGACCAATAAGTTGCATTCATTTATCCCTGTAGAAATTTAAGTACACTAAAATAAAGTACAAAATCATTGAGGTTTGTAATGGATAAAATCATATGATGAATATAAGAGGATACTTGGACAGTGAAGGTTTTGACAGCAAACCATGTGCACGAGTACATTCACATAATTTCCATATGGAATTTGTCTAAAACAAAAGATATATTTAGAAAAAGTTTACGGAATATCCTCACATCACACTATGTTAAAATTGTTAATGTAAGTATGAAAAATTTACAACAATACTGAATTTGTGAACAATATTTTCATCCAAAGTACCATGGAAATGCCAGAACTATTAGAGGTGGACCTCCAGTGTTATTCGTTGGGAACATGAGGTGATTGCAGCATCGTGAGGTGGCACGAAACTAAACAATGATAAATCGCTTCCCCAAATGTTAACGTTATCGGAAGCTACTACAACTGCATGTTTCATACCTCCATAGATATCAGCATCAGCTTATCATATTTTCCTATAACGCATTGCTACACATGACGGACAAAAATATTTACGTGAGTTTTGAGAGTTGTGACTGTAGTTTTAAAGTTGTCGCATTTTATTAAAGCTCACGTAAACATCTGCAGCAATACAGTTTTAGAAGATATAATCAGTTGAGCACGGAACAGCTAGACCGGTAGAAAAATTAGAGCGCTTTGTTTTATTTGTTATTTTTATATAATATTAATGGCCTATGTTATGGTTGCAGATTCAATAAACTAATTCTCTTGATAGTAACAACAAAAATAGCCATGTCATAATACATAAGCAAGTTACATTATTTTGTTACCAGTTCTAAGCTTTGTAATGTATTTTCTGTATTGCACATATTCATTATTTGCTATTTCAATCAAGTACCTCAAATATTTTGAACAAACTTTCAAGGAATTAACAATGGGATGTTGTATTTGAGAGGAAAATTTGAATAACAACACGTTTTGACAGTATTTTCTTTTACTGTACTGTCTTATTAGCATAACAAAGGTAATTTGGCATTTACTTAAATGACCAATTCAATTGAATCAAATACAAATAATCTACAATTACAACATTACACTACAATTACAACATTGTAGCTGTAACTCAAAGCACCTAAAAGTGCTATAACATTGTGGTGGCTGCTAATGCAATTAATTACCAAAAAAAGGAACTTTAAGAAAACATTGTGTGTAACATTGCACCTATTTCTATGTCATTTAAATGATATAAGTATAACGAGTAACCATTCTTAGTTAAAACATAAACTTTAAAGTAAAACTGCTGTAGTATTAAAAACTTCAACTATTAATAACTTTGCGATTTTATAATTCACTGAATTATGTGGATAATACACTGTCCACCTGCCGTCTTGAAACGTTTAAGTCACTTGTCTTTGGCACCTCGTTTTAAATTTACGTAATAATGAGTTAGAACATGCATCGAAAGGAATATGCCGATTTCGCCTTAGCTTCAAATATTAAAAACCTTGCGATTTTATAATTCACTAATAATTCACCTCCCGTCTTGAAACGTTCAAGTCACTTGTCCTTTTTCGCTCCTCATTTTAAATTTACGTAATAATGAGTTAGATCATGCATCGAAAGGAATATGCCGAACTCGCCTTTGCTTGAAGTATTAATAACTTTGCGATTTTATAATTCACTGAATTATTTGGATAATACATTGGCCACCTCCCGTCTTGAAACGTTTAAGGCACTTGTTCTTCGCACCTCGTTTTAATTTTACGTAATACTGACAAGTTTTTTGGTGCTTGTAGTAGTGACACATGCATTTGAATTAAATTCGTTTCCAATATTTTCCCCGCGACATATCTCTTTTACATTCACCGCTTCCGTCCTCTTATTTTCCACGATCTCCTTACACTTCGTTAGCAATTCAATTAACAGTTCTTTCTCCATCGATGAGAAATTTGTTTCACGGCTTTTGTTCATCCGCCATTTTTCAGCTTGTGAAGACGAAAATGAAGACAAAAGCGCATCGCGGTACGTTCAGAAAATAATACGACTCATCCAAAGTATTCTATAGCCGAGCTATTTACAAGTTTCATCACATTAACACAGATTTGTTAACATTTTCAGAAAACAGGTTGGTGAAATGCAAGAAATTTAACATTAGTGTTAGCGCTGTGATAATTGTTACGTTACATTTGTTGACGTCGATTTTAACTTCTGTTGGTGAAATCGGGCATAAATGTGGTAAATAAATGACTTTCTAAGTTGTCCATAGAGAAACAGCTGTTTCGACATTTGTCACATTCAGTGCTTGCATCAAGAACAACATTTTTCAAAACAGATCCAACCATACATGCCAGTGCCTGTTCATAAGTCTAGAGATTGCAATTAGCAACCGCACACATATCAATTCCAATGTTTCACTGGAACATTCAACACTTTCATTGTTGCGATCTGTGTTCTGAAATGAAACAGTATTGGACAGAACAGGAGACAGGTTATTTAAAATACTATAATCATCATCATCCTCACAATGTTCTAAGATTTTGAAGGGTAAGGCTATATTATTTAAAATAACAGTTTTAAGGCAGCATAGAACTGAGCACAAGATGGGAGAGTGGGCTGGCCCCGTAGCTCAGTCGGTAGAGCACCTACCTACCGTGCTAGGGGTCCCGGGTTCGATTCCCGGCGGTGGGGCTGGGGATTTTTCTCCGACCAAGATAATTCCCCATCTTCCCCAGAGAGTCTGGAGGTATGAATGAGAGTGTGAATGTGTGCGTGATGTAATGATTAAAAAACAAAAAAGATAACGAGTTAACACCTTCGGTATGTTCCAAAGGAGAACGGCCGCCGATACGACCATATTAGTTAAAGGCGGGGTATAAATGGAACAAAAAAAAAAGGAGAGTAGTCCAAATATCATGTTGTGGAGTGCAACAGAATAAATTTTCCAAACAATTGTACCTCCCTTTTGTAACCTATTGCATATGAACATCACTGATCTTCTTGTAAAGTGTAACCTATTTAAGAAGCCTGTTGCCAGTTCTATAATCTTCCAATTAGCCATTTCCTACAAAATGTCATAACTCATTATAACGTGTGGTGGATTCTTTAAGGAAGCACTACTAAACCATCTACGATCTTGAGGGAGGCGTCCATAACTGTTCAGCATATCAAAGAAATTATAATATTTTACACAAAACCATCTGTATACATTGCTTCAGAGGTCAAAAGTTAGGATGTAATGAAAGATTTGATAGCCGCCGCAGCAGTGCAGCTGATTTATTCTGCTGTAACCTTAACTTTCGTTTTGATAAAAGGGTTTTAAAATTGAAACATTTCCTTTTTCATTCTTGGCAAAAATTTGAACCTGTGCACCTGATACATTTTCAAACGCTTGTTCAATATACCAAACTTTGCCCACATTATGAAGTCCAAATTCAATCCTATGTTCGATAGGTGCATTTCTGGCATTGTATAGAAGATATGGCACATCAAAGATAACAGCAACTCGTTCTCCAGTTAAAATGAAATAGAGGTCTGGTGGTTTCTTAACATTTTCTTTGCACAGTGCTTTCAATTTCCTTTGATTTGCGGCATCCTCATCACACAGAATACAAAGAACTTTCGGTTCTGCTTTCCGAATTTCACTTATATGATAAATCATTACTTTCAAATGAACACTGGATATAGCATCAGCAGTAAAGTACTTAGCAACTACGGATTTTCTTTAACATGCATAGTAATGCATGGTTTCCTTTCTTGTTGGATCGACCCAAATATCCTTGATCTTGATATCCAGAAATTATCTGACTCATAATGCAACGCGTTATCTAGAGACATTTCATACATCAGAAAACAAAAGCTTTTGTCCGTACTAAGACCTTAATCACAGCAGGACAAAGGCCTGGTTTTAAAGGTATCTTAAAGAGTATTAACTTTAAGGGGCCTTACTGATGGTTGCGTGAATTGTAGTGGCGATCGGAAAGTGAGATTTGTGTTGGACAACAATGCACTGTGGCGGTTTTCTCCGGGATCTCGGGTTTCCCGCGCCATCTCATTCCACCGGTGCTCCATCTCCATTTCATGCATCATCAGTGTCATCGCCTGGAGTGCCTATGTAGTAAAAGCGGCCGTTAAACACTGCACATTTCATTTGTACACTCAAGTATCTATCTGTACGAGGGGGGGTCACAAAAGAAACCGGATTGTTGTCATAAAATTTTATTGCTGAACCTTTTTACAAAATTACTTCAGTCACCTTCAAAATACTCTCCATTACATGTGATGCACTTGTCAAGTCTCTTTTCCCATGTTGGAAGCATGTTTGGAACTCTTCAAGTTTGATATTGTCCAGTGCCCTTTGCGAAGCTGATTTTACCGCCTCCACATCGTCACAACGCTCCCCTTTTAGCGTTTTGTTCATTCGCAGAAATAGGAAAAAGTCGCACGGGGCTAGGTCCGGCCAATACGGAGCGTGGGGAACGACAGACCACCTCTGAGATGCCAAATAGTGGATCACTCGTAAGGCCGTGTGTGCTGGAGTGTTGTCGTGATGCAGAAACCAGTCACCTGATCTCCAAAATTCCGGGCGTTTCCTCCTCACATCCTCTCGCAGACGCCTTAAAACATCCAAGTAAAAGTGCTGGTTAACAGTCTGGCCAGGGGGTACAAATTCCCGATGCACAATTCCACGAACATAAGAAAAGACAATGATAATCGTCTTCAAATTTTTGACCTCACTTGCCTTGCTATTTTTGGTCTGGGAGAGTTGGGAGTCATCCACTGGCTTGATGCTTGCTTGGTTTCTGGGTCATACCCGCAACACCAACTCTCATGCCACACTATCTGGACAGTAACACCATGGTTTGAAACAGAGCAAGAAATACAAAAGTTGCTAACTAAAAAGAAACACAATATACTATGGTTGCTAGAAATAATGATACCACATACGTCGGCTGTTCAATAAAGAATGATCATAATTTTTTTACGCTCATAACTTTTCACACTAAAATTCAATATTATTATATTCTGTTAGCTTAATGTGAAACAAACACACTGTAGTAGTTTCATTGTTGGTACTCTTGGTTCCGGCTTGTCAGAACGAGGCAAGTTCAGACATGTTCAGTATCGCCTACCGCTGCAATGAAGGTAGCATGAAGTTAAAGTTGATGTTAGAGGAAGATGCGGAGTTTCTTACAAAAGTAATCACTGCTGATGAAACTTGGCTACATCATTTTGATCCTGAGAGCAAACAACATAGCTCAGTGTGGAAATCTCCTTCATCACCAAGCCCGCAAAAAGAAAAAGTGGTTGCTTCTGCTGGGAAAGCTATGGACATCTCATTCTTTGATATTCATGGAATGGTTTATCAGTATGTTGTACCTACACACACATCAGTAACTGGACAGTACTACAGGGATGTTCTGAAAACATTGCAACTCCATATCAGGCGCAAAAGACCACATTTCATGAAGAAGGCTGGATGCTGCATCACGATAGAGCGCGGTCGCATATTGCCAATGTTGTTGCTGGATATCTTGCAAAAATCAGCGTGAAGTGCATCCCTCACCTTCCCTATAGTCCGGATTCATCCCCATGTGACTTTTTTCTGTTCCCTAACTTGAAGAAACGCCTTCGTGGGAGGCATTATCCATGGTCAGAAGCAGTGGTGAAGGCTGTAAAGGCGATTTTGAAGGATCTCTCAAAAATGATTCCCAGCATGTCTTTGAAGACTGGCAGAAACGCTGGGACAAGTACATCGTATTCAGGGGAGACTATTTTGAGAAGGACCATAAAATTATGAGGATGAGTAAAGGTACGTTGTCAAAAAAATTGTGATCATTCTTTATCGAACAGCCCTCGTATATCACATGTTCGAATTAATGGAAAAACTATTCCTGGTAGCAAAAATGTGATTTCAGATTTAATTTAGAAGTGTAAATTCCATGATCATAACATATTTTCATTCCAGAAATAGAACCTTTTTAGAGAGGTGTAAACAACCAGGATGATAAGTAGGAGAACGTAATACATTCCATTCAGAAATTCGAGTCCGCACTTCGTTTGGAATTACAGGTTTTAGCACGTTTTAAATTAAAAAGGGGCTTATTCTGTGAAAATCTATAAATGCTTAAATAAAACAAAATGTCATAAAATTGTATGCATGTCGAAAGTTGTCAATGAAAGTATCCATTGTAAGCTACGCTTTAGATTAAAAATGGTTCTAACAATGTTTATTAAAATAAAATCCCTAAACTACCTTTACGAAAATGAAATTTTATTTCGAATCACGTGGGTATAACCTCTGAAGTCCCCCTCTTTCTGTATTGAAGTTTATTACCATTAATTTAAAGAAATAGACAAAATCTTACTGCAAGATATGTAGATCTCAATATTGGAGATAATTTTCTAGTGCGGATTTTTTTTTTTTTTTTCAAATAGCAATCTTATTTGGTTTTTTAAGCGCTGTCCACTCAAAGGGACTGTGTTGTCATATCATGACAGTTTGTAAAAGATTTGCCAATTCTGAGCCTAATATTCTACGAGGGTGGGTCAAAAAGTAATTCCTCCTATTGTTTTCCTTAAATAAGTAAATTATGTGAAAACTTTGAATTTGGCGCAATTCCTCAAATCTTCTTCTCCAATACCCTGCAGTTGTTCACGTTGGGTACCAAGAATGTTAACCTCCCAAACACAGAAACAAGGAAAACAATACCTTCCGAACACTTGCAGCACTTCAATTTTTAGGGAGAGGAGTTTCTGGAAAAAAATTGTTACTGGAGACGAAACGTGGGTTCAGTTTTTTGAATCTGAATCAAAGAGGCGGTCAAGGAATAGCATCACACAACGTCACCGAAGAAGAAATTTCAAAACTCAGCGATCGGCAGGGAAAGTTACGGCGACAGTGCTTTGGGATGCAGTGGGTGTGCTTATGATTGATTTTTTGGTGTAGGGATGCACAATAAATTATGTCCAATGAGTCAGAACTCTCAAAAAGCTGAAAGCACGTCTTCGCCGAGTTTGCCCAACAAAAACTATGACGGATGTTCTTCTTTTGCATGACAATGCAAGATCACACACCAGCCGTTACACCACTGCAGAAATTGAGAAATTGGGATGGCAAGTTTTACCTCACCCCCCATACAGACCTGACCTGGCACCATCAGACTTCCATCTGTTCGGGCCACTAAAGGAAACTCATCGTGGGATTCATTTTGAAGATGAGGAGGCTCTGAAATCTTGCGTGTGTCAATGGCTTAGGAAGCAAGACCGTGTGTTTTACCATACTGGAATACACGCCCTAGTTTAAAGGTGAACCAAAACTGTGGAAAAGGACGGATATTATATTGAATAGTGACAAATGAATAGTCAATGTTGTAGTTTTCAAGCTATGTAAATTGGATTCAATTTTCTTGGCAATTAAAACAGAAAAAATTAGGAGGAATTACTTTTTGACCCACCCTCGTACTTTTATCTTTCTTTCCCCCAAGCCAAGTTTCGCCGTAGAATAACACAGAATTATTAAAGTTCGATTACACCTTTGTCGCTTTCTCTAAATGTAACGACCGGCAGAGGGAAACTGAGATTTCATGGGAGCAGATTAAACTTCTCCTGAAGGGATGGGAAATGGCTATTTAACTCTGACCTCAAGATTAACTTTAATGTAGTTAGGAATTATGCAATGTTATATGACTTATCACAGAAACATTGGGTGCTTTAGCCAAATAGAATTACTGGCTGTTGCTGGAGTGTGTTCCTTGGTCTCTATGTGAAGTTAAAAATAACACAGAATAATGTAAAGTAACAAGTGACAGGTACTTCTAAAGGATCTCACAGGTAGAAAAAGCATCTTATAAGAAGGAGAAACAAGTTTAAATATCTTCTGAATGTGCTGAATTATTCTTTTTTCAGGGCTCACTTAAGCGGTATAATATAATTTACACATCACTTATACAGTTCGGTCACTTACAAATAACATAAATATATAAGTATTCTGGAAATAAATGTTAGGAGGTTGGAAAGGAAATTTCATCGATCTTTCTAACAAATTTGATCAACACAGCCTTTCATTAAACAAATTATATTTAGGCTCAATTTCTTCTCGGACAGCAAGCCCGCTGAAAAGACGATTAGAAATTGACTTTTCTGGAGTGTGCATCTCTCCCATCATCAGGATATTTATTAAATGTTATAAACATTTAATGTTAATGGAAATTAGTTGGTCTTTCACACTAGCCGTGTGTAGGACGCACCATGAAACGGTAGAGTAAGACTGAAAAATTCAATGACATAGCCGGGATTTGAACCACGGATCTTCTGGTCTCCGTCCAGCCGCTCCAACCCTTGAGCTACTATGGTCAACGTGCGGAAATGACATTAAATTCTCCAACTGACTCGTATTCTTCCCGGTAAACCACTAGGAGTTCTCATAAACGCAAAGAAAGAACTACCTGAATTGCGACTTACTATGCTGTAAGTACTTTAAGGCTCGGGGTTTATAGTTCGGACCACTATTAGCTACAATTATTGGAAATTAATTTTTCTTTCACACTAGCCGTGTGTAGGACGCACTATGAAAGGGTAGACCCAGACTGAAAAATTCATTGCATAGTAAGTCGCCATTAAGGCAATTGTCTCATGTGTTTATGAGAACTCCTAGTGATTTACCGGGAAGAATACGAGTCAGTTGGAGAATTTAATGCTATGTCGGCACATTGGCCATAGTAGCTCAAGGGTTGGAGCGGCTGGAGGGCAACCAGAGGATCCGTGGTTGAAATCCCGACTATGGCATTGGATTTTTCAGTCTGGCTCTACCGTTTCATTTAATGTTATTGTTAAATGTTATAAACACTCCAAAATTCACAATACTGAACAAAAGACTCTTTTCAGTAAATTAAATGCCAGGTCAGGGGATGGCGTGAGTATAGAAAAACAATTGGGTCAAAGAAACGTAACTACTTAACTTGATTATCAAGCTGTATTGATCTGTGGTTCTTAAGTCGACGGATTTCCATTTTAAGGCTGGTTTCCAAGAGGAGCTAATTAATATTTAATAAATATCCTGATGGTGGGAGAGATGCACACTCCCGAGACATCGATTTCTAATCGTATTTTCATCTGGCTTGCTGCTCGAGAAGAAATTGAGCATATTCATCGCCAGGAAGTCTTCAGGTCTTAAATTATATTTACTTTAATCTTATAAATGTATAACTGTCACGACCTGCTTCGCGTTAGGAAACGTACCTATCTGCAGCTATGATAGCTCCAATAATAAAGAAGAATACAATTAAAATAATGGTGACGGACCGAGTGGGGTGGCTCAGGGAGTTTCTTCTGTAGCCCCATTCAGAAAGCCCGGGTTCGATTCCGGTGGCCGACTTACTGACCCATAGGTTTTTCGGGGGTTTCCCCGGGTCGCTAGGCGAATGCTGGGTAGATTAATTACATTTCCCGAATTTCCAGTCCTTTCACTTCATCTCCATTATCATTTCATATTGTCTTTCATTTGGCGGTCTCTTTCAGGGTAGAAGTGTCGGCGGTGCATGTCATGCTGATAAGCTCTGAGTAAACAAATTCTTTCTCCGATAGGATGGATGCCGTTCTCCAAAACCAGGGCACGTGGTGGCACTGTTTTCGAACCAAATTAATGTTTTGAAATCCACTTGGAAGTTTTTAGTTGTCGTTATTGGTTTCGTACCTCTATTCGATGACATAATTGAGCTGATTAGGATCAGCCGGAAAAATTTCCTCACTTTGCGTTCATTATTAATTCGATGCTTAAGTCTTACTTACAACATTTTCATCTGTTGGCAACAACAAAATAAGATCGCCATCTGCCTCTTCCTCAAAAAGAATATCCATGGTTGACATTCTGTGAGAGACTAAATCGTCGCCCTCTCTAGAAGCCATTCACTCGTCTAGGATTGTGTTCCTGGCTATAGTTTGCTCAGATAATTCAACTAGACACCCCGAAGAAATTATACATATCTTTATGCTTACCTTATATTTATAGTGTTCGTTCTTACTACTATGCAAAGAAATAATCCCTATTTTCACAAAGTTAACTACTTTTATTACAACTTTTGTTCCCAATTACACCCCTGGAACTATTATTCTTGTTCATACTCATGCATGAAGCAATAAAAAGACATCCGTACTCAATAATAATCACCATTATTGATTTGCCGAACAGTAGGGTTTAAGTGATTCCGTACAGTCTTCGAGAAGAACTGAGCGAGGCGGTATCGCAGTAACGTGCTCGACTCCTGTTCCAGAAGTCGCGGGTTCCAGCTCCGTTGATCGCGCCCTCTAACATGGGTTTCTGAGGTTTACCGTTGTTATTTGGTCGAATACTTAATCATACTATGATTTCCATCATTTTCTTCCATTCCAATGTCCTGAACAATTTTCAGATGTTATTTTAGGTTCTATGGTGGAGCCGGGAAGATTGTGCAGATGCTTGTATACTGTGAAACGGGAACATTTGGTCCTTGGATCAATTATTGATTTAATTATGTAATAAGCTTGATAACTATATATACATTTGAGAGCTGTAACTAGCTATGTTTGTGAAAGTGAAATTGTATATTTTGATGTAAAGATATTGTAACATGTAAATCGGCAGACATGTGAGAAACCTGGCACTCCCTGGGCGACAGTCTAGAGAGGGTGGATGTTAGACAATAGAGTGGAATGCTAGCTATTTTGCTGTACCGTTACACAGGTCAATATTATGCTAGTTTTTTCCCTTGTGACGCCGTTCTGAGTATATAAGAGGGTAGAAACCCCCATTCATCTCTCATTGCAGTCAAGTATATTCTATGCATTCGTTTGTACGTCCGATGGCTTGTTCTTTCACGACGTGCCGCGTCAAGTTAGATGTATTGTAAAATGTCCGCCGATAAAAGTGCAATTACTTGAAGAATGAAATGAAATGAAATGTGTAGTGTTTAACGCCCGCTTTTACTACATATGGCACCGCAGGCGGTAACACTGATGATACATGAGATGAAAATGGAGCACTGGTGGAATGAGATGGCGGGGGAAACCGGAGGTCCCGGAGAAAACCCGCCCCAGTGCCGTTGTTGTCCATCTCACTTTGCGGTCGCTTGGGATCGAACCCGGGCCGCCTTGGTGATAGCCAAGCGGTCTAATCACTGAGCCACGACGCGGCCGCAATTACTTGAAGGTGCCCGAGTTCCACACAAGTATAAGAACAATGAAAGCAGTTAAGATATTAACGGATGTTTGCTGTTGTATCTCAACCTTAACACCCTGAGAACCCAAAAAGAGTCCATGCAGGAGACAGCAGCCAGAGGCAAGGGTGAAGCAGGCAGCGGGCGACGACCTGGAGACCGAGGAAGGAGTCCCGACGTCGAACCCAGGTACGTGCAGCCGTGAGGCGTAAGTTAGTACTGCCGCAACTGTTAATGTTGCTATAAGTGTTGGGTGGTGTTGTATGTGCCCTCGTGGGGGCACGCCAGTTATCGACTCCAGACCCAGTGTGTTAGGTGCTGCACAGTGGCTGCTGGCTCCTGGATGAAGAACTCTCACCACTTATCGGAAACTTCGCGCCTTTCTGTGGTATTTTTTTCTTTCTTTTTGTTTTGCGACCCAGTAGGCTTTGGCAGCTTCCTTCCTCTGTGAGGATGTCATTGTCCGTGAGGTGTGCCTCAACGTTGTCTACCCTTTACTTTTTTCACCTTATCTTCAAGACGAACGTGCCCGAAGTTCATCCAGATCATCCATTAGCTGTATCTCTATCACATTTAGGCAACTCGGAACAACGCTGAGTTCAGTTCTGCCCAGCATTGAAAGCCTTCGGTATCCTCTGTTCGATGTAGATCTGATTAAACTCAATATTAATCCATGGAATTGGTACAGATTAGCAGAAATGGCTGACAAGGCATGGTGAAGATGTTCGATATTCATTACAATAATACTTAGTTCTTAAGTTTCGTTAGTAGCAGAGAGTTTCTGCAAGATTGTAAATTCACTTCATTTAATTTTCTCGCACTGTGCTCTCGTGCGATTAGCTAAATCCGGTACCCTTAATTTCGGATGTTATTTATTTGCCGCTAAATAATCTCTGGTAATTTCCTTGGCACGGTTTGTTCACAACTTCGCGCGTAATTTTGTTTCATTTCGAATTGTTTCCTCTTTGGTTACACGGTATCCTATATCGATATAAATACACAGTGATGTTAAACATGGCTTATCATTTTCGCTGTAACGGAAGTCGTTTCCATTGCTTTTATCGTACAGTTCACGCGATTATTCACTTTATATATTCAAAACTTCACCGCGATAGCTTTTATTCATTAGCGCCACTTTTTAATAGCGCAAGTGTGCCCTTTCACCCTTAAATTATTTAAATCACTATGTATAAAATTCCCTGCCAACCTTCTTAAATTCTCCCCAGTAAGCCAGCTTTAAGTCTTCCCCGATTGGCTGTTTCCCTTTCTGCTAGTGATATTCTTCATTTTATTAGTTCCTCTTCAAACATTCAAAGTTTAACCATAGCGTGACGGATCGTTGAATTGACTTTACGGTACGCCGCGAAACTGGGGCTTACTTTTAAGAAGAAGAAGTAACGTGTTTGTCGCTCTCTCCCATTCAAATATACCATAGTGGCTCAATGATCCATTAACTTTATTTTGCGGTGAAATCTTGCAAATATCATGACACTTTTCTGGGAGTTACATAATTCTTCCAGGGTTTTAAAAATATATATTTTTATTGTCCTGGGGCCAATATTGATCAAATTCCTTCTTTCCTTTCCTTTAACTTAACGACCTCCAATATTATGCCACAGAAAATGAATGAAATGGATGACATGATGAACTTAGGGTCTGAGCTTAGAATTATCCGACACTTACCCTTCATAATAAGGGGAAACTTCGAAACAAACATTATCCAGATAAATCACCGTGACCGAGATTCGAACACGAGACTCTTGAACGAGAGGCAGACACGGTACCACTGTGCTACATAGGCAGGATGATACCTCTTTAATCGGTAATAAATGATTAATTATCCAAAATCAATAGTTGATTTTATGATATGGGAATTATTACTTCAAAGTCCATGGGAGTAGATTGCATCACCCAATATCTTAGAAAACAGAATATACTAGATCTTTTATTCTCGTTTAGGTATGCCTCAAAAACATTTCATTCTTCGAAATTAATTGTTCTTTCACACTGGCCATCTGTATGCTAAAGTATGGAAAGATAGAGTCAGACTGAAAAGTTCAATGCCATAGCCGGGATTTGAACCACGGATCTTCTGGTTTCCGTCCAGCCGCTCTAACCATTGAGCTATATTGGCCATAGTAGCTCAAGTGTTAGAGCGGCTGGACAGCAAGCAGAAAATCCGTGGTTCAAATCCCGGCTGTGGCATTGAACTTTTCAGTCTATCTTTCCATTTCATTCTTCATTTCAAGATAATTTAGAACTGTCACAGACAGATGGTCTGGTACATTTCTTTTTAGCAAAATAGTTATTGATGGTAGTAACATTAAATGACTCTAAATATTTTGTGAAACTGCTTTAAGATTACTCCATTGTCTTGTGAGATATTTCTTTAGGGAAGTGAAATGTTTCCACCGTCATGTGTAGAGTCAGAACGCATCATGAATTCAACTGACATACACCTATATTTATATCAAAAGCTCAGTTTATAGGACAAGTTAGTGGTTTCTAGATTTATGTTTCCTCAATCCTCTATTAATACAGGGTACAATTAATTTAAGTGTACAGTAATTGACCAATCATCTACTGAAACCAGTAGTGAAATATGTGCTGTTGTTACTACTACTTATAGTGGTAGCTTTGTGCCGGGGTTTCTGCTGGGATGATGAAATACTGCATCGAGATGAAGCGTTGCTCCTAGACCTCTTTGTTGGGATGCTGCACGTCCTGTCCTCGGAGCTCGTTACGATACCCTGGGTTACGATGTCCTCTCGTAGTTAACCACGGCAGCTGCAGTCGTCACACGAAAACCTTAACCTCGGGTATAGTATCGGGCGGGATGATATGAAAGCAACTGACTAAAGCAACTGCATAATTGTTTGACTTCTTTTTAAATATTCCAATTGTAATTTCTTCAGAAGTTAACATAAACGCGCCTGTTAACACAAAATTAATAAATGATTTCAGAGGCGTCGTCGTTCCTTTGAATTCATAAGATATTTCTCATTGACAATTCTACACAGATTGTTTTGTTATCATCCTCTATAGCGTGCAGGTACAGAACGAAGTTAATTCCAACTTATCTGAAATTATTGAAAGGGGCTTTTTACTCTTGTTCCATTTCTACTACAATTTTTAATAATTTACAATAAATTATTGCTCAATAAATTCAAAATAACAAAATAAAAATGTTAACAATCTTTTAATGAGATTTGATCTAAAATAATTGCTTCAGATTCTAAAGAAAAACAATTGTATAGTTATACGCGGGGGGGGGGGGGGGCAAAAGAAACCGGACTCCAAGAGCGCTGCCACTCGTAGACGTAGTGCAGCGTTCACACGCTAGACAGTGTTAGTAGAGACATTCATGAAACAAGCTGTTCCGACGGCGTCCTGAACGTGCAAGTGTGGTATTGTGTTTCTCTGACTGTTGGCGGGTTACCTCTGCGAGGTGGTTATGGCAACTTTAAAAGAACAAAGAGTTTTTGTGAAATTTTGTTTCCTGCTTAAAAAAAACTGCAACGGAGACACACCAAATGCCTCAGGAAGCTTTCCAGGAGGACGCTATGAGCCGCACACAGGTTTTCGAGTGGTTTGGATGCTTTAAACGTGGTGATATGTGTGTTGAAGATCTAATTCGTTCTGGACGCCCTTCAACACCGCGAAATGAGGAGGACATTGAAAAGGTCCGCCAGAAGACCAACGAGAATCGTCGCCAAACGATCGACCAAATTTCAGCAGCGAGAAGAATCAGTTGGAGCTTGTGCCAGCGGCTTTTGAGGGAGGATTTGCACATGAGACGTGTTGCTGCTAAATTTGTTCCGCGGCTTCTCATACAGGAGTACAAAACCATCTGCATGAATGTGTGTCAGGACTTCAAAACAGAGATTGCACGTGATCCAAACTTCTTGAACAAAGTCATTACAGGGGATGAGAGTTGGTGTTACGGGTATGACCCAAAAACCAAACAGGCGTCAAGCCAGTGGAGGACTCCTAACTCTCCCAGACCAAAAAAAGTTAGGCAAGTGAGGTCAAACGTGAAGACGATGATCATTTTTTTCTTTTTTTGGATGTTCGTAGAATTGTGCATCGGGAATTCGTACCCCCTGGCCAGACTGTTAACCAGCACTTTACTTGGATGTTTAAGGCGTCTGAGAGAGGATGTGAGGAGAAAACGCCCGGAACTTTGGCGATCAGGTGACTGGTTTCTGCTTCACGACAACGCTCCAGCACACACGGCCTTACATGTGACCCACTATTTGGCATCTCAGAGGTAGTCTGTCGTTCCCCATGCTCCCAATTCGCCGCACCTAGCCCCGTGCGACTTTTTCCTATTTCCACGAATGAAACAAAAAACGCTAAACGGGGAGCGTTATGACGATGTGGAGGCGGTAAAAACAGCTTCACAAAGGGCATTGGACAATATCAAACTGGAATAGTTCCAAACATGCTTCCAACAGTGGGAAGATAGACCTAACAAGTGCATCGTATGTAATGGAGAGTATTTTGAAGGTGACTGAAGTAATTTTGTAAAAAGGTACATCAATAAAGTTTTTATGACAACAATCCGGTTTCTTTTGGATCCACCCTCTTATGTGTGATTGTGTAACTTTTGGAACACAAAGGTCTTTCACTTTCGTTTACACAGTGGAAGAGAGAAATAGTTTCCCATTTCAAAAGGCTTTACTGTTATCTGTGATGGGAGCTAATTAAGAAGTTAATTGCAGTTTCAAAGCGCCACGCTCACATTCGCCAATTCTACGTTTGCTATCTGCTGGCGCTAGTTCCGCGTATCCCTAATCTTAGTCCCATAACATCCAGGAAGGAGTCATTGACGCGTTGCGTTATGGTAGAAAGGATCTCGCTTCCTTAGACATGTTCGCGAAAATATGAACAGAGGAAAGGGTAAAAAGTAAAGAGGGAATAGTAGTCTATATCCAATCTCCTACAACAGTCGTTTACTTCAACTGGAAGAAATTATATTTCAGTGTAACAATGTAATCTTAACACTCATAGTGTCACGTTTTGTTATGGGGCGGCCATCGATTTAGAAATTTCTATCAAAGACGGCCATGCACAGGACACGGGGGCGGGGACGTAGCTAGGATGGTGAGAGGTGAGAACCTGATATCACTATGTGAGTCAATTGCGTGACAGTAGTGATGTGCTTTCTTTAGAAAATATTCAAATTAAACGAGTAATTCTTTAGATGGGAAAGAATTTCCTGACATTATTAAAGAGATAAGGAAGGAAAATTTTGGTCAAATTTTATGTAATTTGTAATTTATTTCTCATCTTTCCTTTTACATCATTAAATGGAAATACAAAATCAAGATTACAATAATAAAATCCACATTGGAAAACGCCATATATTCCTAAATCCTGAAAATCCTAGCATGTTGCTTGTCATTGAATAATAATTTGGTCCCCATACACCTAACCCTAGGTTTTTGTGTATTAGACGGCCTCTTTGCCTTTTTACACATTTTGCTATTTTACCTATCCCACTCTACATTTTTCTTAATTGTTTTCAGCCATCTCTCTTTAACTGTCCCTAAATAATTACCTATATTTCTCTTGTTCTTTTCCCATCTTACTGACAAAATTTTTGTAATTACTACTTCACCCCGCAAATTGTCCCATTTACGTAGTCAAGCCTGATGTGGTATCTAACACCTGATGAGCCAAATAAATGTTTCCGTCGATTCTTTTCTACGCGTCCATTTACTATGTATAGAAGTTAAATAAGAGTTTTATTATTTTAAAGAAAATACATTAAAATATTACATTCAAATGCAGAAACTGTGTTGCTGAGTAATGTGTAAGCTAATTATATTTTTGTTTCAAAAGCAAATTAATATAATGATTTATTAACGTATCGTCACAAATCTTTCTTATCCAAAGTCCCTGTTTTTATATTCAGTTGAACAATTTTCACGTATATTTCGAAGAGTTATTTGTAACATGGTATAAAATATAATGCATTGCTTTTCACAAGTCTCGTACCTGAATTTGTCATCCGACCGACTACTGTGAGGGAATGCTACTCCCTTTTTGCTGAATCTCGCTGCATGGCCGTGAACAGAGCTGAACTGCCGGTGATTTCATAATAGCGGGCTTAAGGTCTGCTCTCTGCACTCTGCGAGTAGAATTTGTTTCAACTGTATTTTTGTTTAATGCGGACTTCACGCGAGTCCAACTCTAAATGTTCCAATAATGGAGATAACAGATCGTGGCATTCAGCATAGTAGGTACATTAAATACAAAGGAAGCTCTTAAAACAGCTTGTCGTCTTAAGAATACATAAACACTATAGCAACACAACTTCACTATTACATATCTTATTTACAATCCTTTGGAACCGGTTTCGAAGCAACGCTGCTTCATTTTGAACCTGTCAGCTTGACACTGACACACTGACTGGCTGACCTTAGCTACTTCCGGAATTTGAAGAATAGCTCCCTATCTTTCTGCCATCTACCGGGGACAACACAAACTTATTGATGACATATACTAGTGGGTTATCAAAATCCCATCAGAGCTGGCGTTCCCCCAAGGTAGTGTCCTGGCACACACTCTCTTCCTTCTATAAATCAACACCCTTCCATCCCTACCACGCTGCTCGCTGTATCTCTTTGCTGACGACACAGCTGTGACTTCCACATCATCAGAGCTCAACCTGTGTACTCGCAGGATTCAACAATATGCTGACCTCCTCACCACCTGGTTCGAACGTTGGCTCCTACGCGTCCACCTACAGAAGAGCCAGGCCATCACCTTCTCTCGAAGACGAATAGAAGATCTTCCACCGATTCGTCTAGCTGGTGAGGACGTCCATTGGAAAACTTACGTAAAGTATCTTGGTGTTCGACTGGACATCAAATTGACGTGGAGAGACCACATTACATATGTGGCTAATAAAGTTAGCAAAAGAATGGGTGTGCTATACCCTCTCTATAACCGACGATCAGTCATGTCTCTGCCTACAAAACTGCTCCTGTATAAGCAAGTACTCCGGCCAGCCATCACATACGCCAGTGAAATATGAGGAGTAGCAGCCAAATCTCACCTACACCCCCTTGAAATTCTACAATCCCGATTCCTCCGCATTGCCACAGACTTCCCAATCTAGTAATCCGACGTGACCTACGTATCCCCACAATAACAGACTACATCCATACCCTTTCACGCTTCTTTTATCAAAACTTCCACAACTTTAACTCCCTCATCCGTGGTCTAGGTGAGTACGACATCGATCCTGGAGAGCGATACAAACGCCAAAGGCTGCTTCTAGGCATGTAAAATAACACATCAGATGGCTTATATATAACTCCAACCTCATCTGCCGCATATTATCCTTCCTTACAAAACACTTCACTGCCAATAGAGGGCCTAGCCCTGATCTGGCTTGAGACCGAAGGGGCCACGCCGTGGCTCAGTGGTTAGACCGCTTGCCTCTCACCAAGGCGGCCCGGGTTCGATCCCAGGCGACCGCAAAGTGAGATTTGTGGTGGACAACACGGCGTTGGGGCGGGTTTTCTCCGGGATCTCCGGTTTCCCCCGCCATCTCATTCCACCGGTGCTCCATCTTCATCTCATGCATCATCAGTGTCACCGCCTGCGGTGCCGTATGTAGTAAAAGCGGGCGTTAAACATTACACATTGAGACCGAAGGTCTGACATTCAGATCTTCAATGTCCAGTCGTGTGTGTGGGTTATGAAATTCATCTTGCAATCTTTATTTTTCATTAAAATTGTTAAATTATTGAAACAATTCAATTAACCGATAGATTTAATGGTTTGGGAGAAAATATTTATTTTGAAAATAAAATGGTATGATGAATTTTGATATCCTACAGGTAGATGTCATCAATAAGTTTGTGTTATCTCCGGGAGATGGCAGTAAGATAGGGAGCTATTTCTCAAATTCCGGAAGTGGCCAAGGTCAGCCAGTCGGTGCGTCAGGGTCAATCTGACAGGTTGAAAATGAAGTAGAGTTGCTTCGAAACCAGTCCCAATGGATTGTAAATAAAATAAGTAATAGTGAGGTTATGCTAGAGTGTTTACTTATTCTTAATACTTAGTTTACATCACTTTCAGCAGCTTCAGTTGTTTACACAAGCTTGACTTCTATTTGTTCCCTAACAATGAAAGAGTTGAGTTGATTATTTCTCTTCTTTTACGTTTACTAGAATACAAAACAAGAAGTAGATACTTAACGTTGGGGCGGACGTAAATTAAAAAAAAGTAGTAGATACTATTATACAAAATTGTGGTGCAAATAGAACTCATTTGATGAACTGCACTACAACCCTTTTAAGTAATCAAGTACCCTAAAATTAAGTTGTTTTAATTACATGATTTATTAACTGAACGCAAAAACAACGTACCTATGCAATGTTATAGCAAATAACTTGGAGAAAGCATACGTTTCACGAACTGTGCCTTGGTATTTTAGCAACTGTTTTATGTCTTTAATGGTATACTTCTAAAGCGTATATTTAGAAACAAAGTGCATTTTGTAGTCGATACGGACCTGAAATAACCTTCCGTGTTCTAAACCATCAATAATTCCCATTTGTGGGAACTTAAATAACTCATTACCACTAATTAATTACACACATGATCACCCTTTCCCTTAGAAACCCAGTATCAACACATCTTTATTTCAATCAACTGCGGCAGGGCAACGCGTTATGCTGACTGGAAACTAGGGCTGCGTAAAAATAAATTTTAAACGGTTGCTGGTGAATCATCTGGTATAGTCGGATGAATAACGCAACTGGGTTTAGATGACTAAACTCAGCCACATATGACGTCAGAGTGCTCGTAAAAGTGATAAAATGTGGCGTGCCTTCCTTGTTTACTTTGTCCGGAAAAAGTGGCTTCGTTTGCTTAAACCTTTGACACATTCAACTTTTAACATTACGCATAACATTAGAATTCTATCCTATGAACATATTCCATTACAACAATTGCTTAATAAATGCGATTAATTGCAGCAAAAACCCAGTAATGGGAAAATTGAAAGCCCTTTGCCGGAGAATAAGCTTTATTGTAGTTTAATCACTCTGTTATTTGCTCCACTGCTGATTGGAAATTACATGAAAAAACATTAGATGAATGGAGTAACAGAAAATAAACATGAAACAGCGCATGCAATCTGATCTGCATATGCATGCGTTTAAATACCGCGTATACAAACATATGGTGCAGTATGTTGCAGCATAACTTTGTTCATATTAATTATTTAATATTTAGTTCGGAAGCTGTGCAAAGGTTTGACAAAAATGGCGTCAAAATCTTAAATAAAATATAGTGCAAACTGCCATACCATTTATTAAGATAAAACAAGACATTTTAATAAATCAAAAACAGAATTAAATAAAGCAACAAAGAAAGAAAACGGAAGGAAAGAAAGGAAGGAAATATATGAACATGTACAGAAGTATACCGGAGAGATGGATGGATGGATGGATGGATGGATGGATGGATGGATGGATGGATGGATGGATGGATGGATGGACGGACAGAAAGGTAGACGGATGGACGGGTACAATAAAATGTTGGAGGTGAAATAGTCACAGGTTTTAGTTAATTTATGGAAATTAATCATTTCTCCACACTAGCCTATATAGGCTAAGGTTTTTGATGTATAGAGTCAACATGAAAAAGTCAATGCCATGGCCGGGATTTGAACCACGGTTCTCCTGGTTTCCGTCCAGTCGCTCTTAACCTTTGAGCTACCATGGCCAACGTGCCGTCCTCACATTGAATTCTCCAGTTGACTCGTCATATGTTTGCCCATCTTGACACTGAGCAGTGCCTCCGGAGAGGATTCATAATATTGTGACTTTGTTGGTTCGTAGAATTAAAAGTCAAAGTTGCAGAAATTCAAAATGTTCTTTATTTCCATAGAAATACACTTTGGACAATCCTCACTGTGGCAGAATTACGTCATATACGTCACATATCTGTCAATCAAGGTCGTTGACCACAACAACTAGCTTACTCAACTTCCACTGCTTACAACCACTCTTGTTACAATTCCTGTCCATTTACCTCACTTTATCTGTATTGGCATGCGTTTTATCTCCGCGCTATATTTATCTGCTTAGGCAAGCTGTTTATCTTCGTGATATATACTATCCGTCCGTTATCTCTCAGCGCCGAACATTTTGTGCGCGTCGCCGCGACAATATGGATGCGAAATCATTACATGAAATGTCTTATATTACGAAATATTAATTTTATATACACTTCATGCTAACTATAATAAGTAAATATGTGGAGAATGACTCCTTGGTAGAGTGTGAGCCACTGACTATATTTTTTTGAAAAAAGTTGTGTTTTGAATAATGGGGTTCTTTCTGTATTCTCATGCATTTTCCAGCCATGTAACTATTGCTTTGGATTTTATTTCTTTAGCATGTTTCCGGGTTGGAGGTTCAGGTGATTGGATGGCTTAGCCAAGAACTTATCGGTTGCTTTAAGTAACTGTATGACCTGGCATGTTTGACAAACCTCAGTTAGCCCTGTGTTTTGAATAATGGGGTTCTTTCTGTATTCTCATGCATTTTCCAGCCATGTAACTATTTCTTTGGATTTTATTTCTTTAGCATGTTTCCGGGTTGGAGGTTCAGGTGATTGGATGGCTTAGCCAAGAACTTGTCGGTTGCTTTAAGTAACTGTATGACCTGGCATGTTTGACAAACCTCAGTTAGTCCTTTATATGAATTGTGCCACCGACGTCGGATCTCGCACCTCTAGACGTTAGGGACCCCCTACGTCTGAGTTTGGTGTTCGGATATGGCCGCCCTGTGTGTTTTACTTCATTTCTTATTCCAGGAGGATTACTGGATACAATATATCTTCTACTCTTTCATACCGGAATCCTCAATTCATAGCCTCCTCTGTATTATAATTATATCGTAATGACTTCAAACAAAAGCTATAGCTGCAACAACATAAATTCCTTACTGCAAAGCACAGGAAACCAGGGCCAGGAACTACAGCAAGAGTGTGTTCCAGATTACGTGACAAGGTTGGCTGAAGATCGGAATGATTTACCTATAAGATATAAAGATTAAGTAATCATCTAAACACACACTTAATTCAAATACAATTTAATGAATAGCAGCCGTTTCCAAAATATCTTCTGCTATTAGTTTTAGTTTTCATTAGTTTTTCGGCTTTTGAAGTTCTGCTGACAATCTTCATCTGTTCCTTCTCAATATCATGAAGGGAGTACAAAATTTCCTCGCCATAAAAAGAGTTTTTAAATATTTCCTTTTCTGTATGTCTTCAATATCTAAAACAGAATCTATAATTAAACTATATCTGCAAACGTCTAGCCGGCATAACACGAAGTGACCAGAAATTCTCATGTTTGCATAGTTTGTAGATGCTCAGTAGAAATAAAAGATAATGAGTGGAGAAGGTAATATGAGTGAAATATGTTACATTTGTAAACATAGTTTCTATTTTGAATATTAAGATGTTTATCTCAATGCAATCTTCGAAGTACGGGGGCCGTCTTTCTTCTAACTCCGATAGGCTATAAATAAAAGACAAGTCCATAGAAAACTATTATTTTATTACCAAAAATTTTGTACACTTATGGTTAATTTTCAACAAAATCACCGAAAAGATTAAGATATTTGTGGCATCTGTGGACAAGCTTTGCAATATTCTCTGCAGAAGGTGTTGTCGCCAATGATTTCAAATAAGTATTGACGTTGTTTTGAAGATGCATCCATTGTTGTGATTGTCACTTTGTTTCCGGTGTGTTGTATTGGATCCAAGTTTAATCTGTGTTAACAATTGATTTCAAAATGTCCTCTCCTTCATCGTGATAACGGCGAAGGAATTTCAAAGCTGACCGGTCCATTATCACTTCTGGTTTCTTTCACCTTTTAAACCTTCCTTGAATTACAGAAATATTGCAGAAACAAAATTAGGGAAGTTGGTTCAGGCTTTCTCGAGTTTATTGAGTAATATATATATATATATATATATATATATATATATATATATATACATACATATATATAAAATTAATCAGTTTACTGTCTTGAAAGCTTAATTACTACTTTTGCAAAATACTTTATATGTCTATCAAACTGTTTAGCCTTAGAGGACACTAATATGGGCTTAGGCAATATTTGATTGTTTAAAAAAACTCGATAGGTCAATAAAGTAAAATATTGTTACTCCAGGCAAATTTTCGGTTTCAATAAACTTCAATAAGGGTATGGTTTAGGTCAACGTTTGATTTTGTAAATACGAAACATAGCTACCTCTAAAATATTACTTTAATTTGTCATGTGTACGTCTATGTTTTGGTTAGAAAATAACAAAGGCAAAAATAAAAACATAAGTATCATTGTTGGTACTCCTGGTTCCCGCCTGTGAGAACCAGCAAGTTCAGACATCTTCAGTTTCGCCTACCGATGTAATGGAGTAACACGCGAGGAACAATATGCGACTTTGAAATTCTGCTTTCGTGTCAACAAATTTTCAGTTGAGGCCTATACAATATTACAGGAGGCCTATGCAGAGTCTGTTCTTCCCTACGGCACAGCTCGAAGGTGATTTAAAATGTTTAAATAGAGGAGACAATGAATTTCAATGGAAGGTGAAACCGATGCTCCAGTTACTGCTCTTACGGAAGAAACCATCAACAATGCTGCTGCCATTGTGAGACAGGATCGACGAATTACCTTAAGATCACTTTCTGAAATACTGAACATTTCATTGGGTGCCATCCACATGTTGGTGACAGGAACATTACACATGAGACGTGTTTGTGCACGATGGGTTCCAAGACTGTTGATTCCCGAACAAAACGACATTCGCATGCAAGTTTGCATGCAGTTAAAGTTGATGTTAGAGGAAGATCCGCAGATTCTTTCAAACGTAGTCACTGCTGATGAAACTTGGCTACATCATTTTGATCCTGAGAGCAAACAACAAAGCTCAGTGTAGGAATCTCCTTCATCACTAACTCCCAAAAAGCAAAAGTGGTTGCTTCTGCTGGGAAAGTTATGGTCATTTCATTCGTTGATATTCATGGAATGGCTTATCAGCAAGTTGTATCTGCACACACATCAGTAACTGGACAATACTACAGGGATGTCCTGAAAACATTGCAGGTTCATATCAGGCGCAAAAGACCACATTCCCGTGAAGCAGGCTGGAATTTATACCACGATAATGCGTGGCCGCATATTGCCAATGTTGTTGCTGAATATCTTGCAAAAACCAACGTGAAGTGCATCCCTTACGCTCCCTATAGACCGAATTTAGCCACATGTGACTTTTTTCTATTAGCTAACTTGAAGAAACGCCTTCGTGGGAGGCATTATCCATCACCAGAAGCAGTGGTGAAGGCTGCAGAGGCGTTTTGAAGAATCTCTCAAAAAATTGTTTCCAGTATGTCTTTAAAGACTGGCAGAAACGCTGGGACAATTGCATTGCATTCAGGGGAGACTATTTTGAGAAGGGCCATCACAATTATGAGGATTAGAGGTAAGTTTTGAAGAAAATTTGTGACCATTCTTTATTGAACAGCTCTCATATATGCTGCAGGAGTTTCTCAAAGATCGTGGGCAGTTTATGGAAAGCCAACCTGTACTGAAAACTACAATTTCCATTGCGGTTCTTCATTAAATGACGGAGCCAACTTTTAAAAAAATAACAAAAGATTCGAATCCGATACCGGCCATATTCCGGCCTTTTTTTTCTTTCCTTCGTGCGCTATTGCACTATATGTTACTGTTTTTCCTGTATTCATTTTTTGTTTCTACACGTGTAGACAAAATACACATGGCTAGGGCGGGATTTGAATCTGCGAGGTAAAATGTTATAAAGAGACACTCTAGCGACTACTGCTTTCAGAACCGGCAGTTTTAAACACCCGAACAATCATGTCCGAAGCGGTACTCGAACCCACGATCCTCTTCACCATGAAGCACTTTGGCGGCACTTGAGTGGATGGGGCCATGGGAATCGACAATTAGCATATAGTGTAGCTTCATTCTATACACAAAGGCCTTTCATGTTGTGCTAGAGTGTTTGCTTAATTGCGGATATCAGCAAAAGTCTACCACATTTTGCCGGAGTCCCCGAAAGTCGGAGGTAGCGAAAGGAATTATGTATTACGAAGCTCAAAGGACCAGAAATAGAATGTAGTCATCTCCATAACAAGTGTAACGTTAGAACAATTTTGATGCACAAAGACATATTTAGCGGGTTAGATGTCTGAACGCTATTTAAACGCTATCTTATGATGTAGAATAAAATGTAGAATAACTACGAAACTCTTATCTTATAATAAAAATGAAACAATTACTCAGCCTTGGAGTTACGTCGTCACAAGAACTCTCCACCCCTCTCTCCCGAAAGAAAAAGAAGAGAAATGAGGTAAAAGTGTAAGGGGGAGGATTAAGAGCTTAAGTTGAATTACTCTTAACACGCTACAAATTACAATTTTTGCCGTGGCACACTGTTAAAACACACACAGAAACACACACACACGGAACGAAGAGGGGGAATGCCTAGCTACCATGCTGCAGGACGCGGTTCAATTTTCTCGAAGAGTGCGTATTTCAAGCGGTTTAAGTTTTATGTTTTCCTGTATTTTATTCATATGCTTACAGATGTTAATATACCTAATCCTTGTTTCACATAAGCTTTTCCCGTATCTCTTAACGGTCACGTGACCTAGTCCCCTCTCATTGGCTGCTGTTGTAGTATAGACTGTTGTGCGGTAAACATTAGTTCGTTATTTAACATGGTGATATATCTTTATATGTTGGAAGGAAATTGTCAAATTTATAGTTTCGTAAGTGTTTTAATTAAATATATTACGCAACAGAGTTGACATATCTAAATGCATGTTAATTCTTAAACGAAGTAAAGAGTGGGTTCCTTTGCTCTCAAACACATGGCACGATACCACGTGATTTAGCGATGATGGTGACATATTTGTTTATATGAATTTTATCGCTGATCTTGTTTTGAACTGGATTAGTCATATATCGCCATTCGAAGACATGTTGTGCCGAGTGAGAGACTAAATTATTTTATTGATCGTTTATCGCGCTTGTACTTATTATATGTATAATGGCAGGGTCTACCGCCAGTTTATCGCTGAAGCATCGCAAGGGAAAACCTTTACAAAGCGGCGAAAAAATAATTGTGTTGCATGTGTTTAATGCACTCACAGAGAAGAATCCGTATTTGCCAGTGAGAGAAGTTGAAAAGCTGTGCTCTGAGCTTACAGGTGTGTTAGATGTGTAGGAACATCGCGACATGAAATTGAGACATCAGGAAAACTTACCACTCCAGGGGCGATATTGCTGTGTGGCGAAGGCGTTATTTAAGGACAATCAGACTGTACCGTGATACAACTCACAAAATATATTACCTTGACGAGACTTGGGTGAATGAAGGACACACAAGTACGGCGTGACACGACTTTTAAGACTGAAAGACAAGCATTTTTGCAAGGTATGTGTGCTGGTTTTAAAAAATCCCTGTGGAAAAGGCCGAGGGCCTTTCATTATAAACTTGTTTCAGTTTCATTGCTCATTCATTCAGTTTCAAATTGCTCAGTTTCATTCTAAACTTCATTATTTTTGCATGTCTTCATATTCTTATTTGTAGGATTTTATCTACCTGGCAATTATTATGACGTTTACTGCAGGTTTAAATTAGACGGGAAGGCACCGCCTGTGGCCTATGGCGCGAAAGCATTAGCCAATTAGGGTGAGGGGAAGGCAGTTGCACGCGGAGTGATACATATCAGCGGGGCAAGGTTATATGAAGCAGATTAGTAGACCCAGGAATCAAAACAAAAGGAAATATTTATATTAATGCCCTACTGTTTGCGGATGACCAAATATTGATTCATCGGAATGTAAATCAACTGCAAAAATCAATGTACATTCTAAATAATATAGTACAAACTTATAATTTTAAAATGTCAGAAGAAAAACAAAAATTATGGCTTTTAAAGGAAATTATAATGTAAGATCAAAAATTGTTTTAGGAAATAAGATTTTAGAACAAATATCGAGTTTTAGATATTTAGGATGTTATATAATTTTTAGAAACGATGCTGATATAGAAGAAAAACTAAACAAATTCCGAACAATATGTGGGACAATGCAAAGAACTTTTAAAAACAGAGTGAGAAAGGATACAAAATGAAAATGTATAAGGTAATGGCTATTCCGACTTTACTATATGGAAGCGAAACCTGAGTGCCAACACAAAAGGATTTAAATAAAATACAGACTGCAGAAATGAAATTTTTAAGAAGTGTTAAATGTTGTACAATATTGGACGAAATAAGAAATGAGGATATTAGAAAGGCATTAGAAATCGAACCAGTCCATGACAAAATATCAGAACGAAGGCAACAATGGCATGAACATATATTAAGAATGGAGGATGGAATATATCCAAATGCAGTACTAAACTATAATCCAAAAGGAAGAAGAGACAGATGACGACACAGGAAACGCTGGAGAGATCTATTAAGCCGGAACGGGTGATATGCCCAAGCCGTGGAGTAAAGAATAACAAGAAGAATTTATTAAAATCTGAAAGAGGTTAGGAATAATTACATTTTTATTGTAAAAAGGAGTTTTATTTTATCCGAATTTAACATATATGATGGATAATAAAAGTTCACGTATGAAGGAAAGCACTTGTTGGACTCAGGTTGATCAAGGAAAGCTTAATAATAGATACTGAAGAACATCAAGAATCTATAATTTGTGACTGTTTTCCTTCATTTCAAGAGTTTTGTACTGTCTGTCCGGTTGGTACTGTTGGTCACGGTCTGCCCTGCTAATCCCAAGATAGAGGATCCAGATTTGGCTAAAAGCAATGAATTTTCAATGTGCTTAAAAGTGACACCCCCATGTCATTAGATTTACTGGCATATCAAAGAACTGCTAGATGAAACCAGAGTCGGTAATTTGGTCCTGGCAATTGACAGCATCATTACCAAAGAATATATTTTTATAATTATTTGCTGTAAATTAGCATGTTTTAAACACTAAAGAAACCTCAGAAGGCCATAATGTAAACCACAGTAAAAATTGTGTTTCTTATTTTTTTCGCTCAACTGTTTTTGCGATAGATCAGAATGCAGTAAATCTTAAGACAGCCGACAGTATATTCCATCTATCAAATGTTTCTTTTCCAGTAAAAAACTGATTACACATCGTTGCCGAAAACTTGAATGGACCATTAAATGCAATGAATTTAACATTAAACACACAAGCTTCCAGAAATTTCATTGGGATTTGTTGTGCCTGAAACAGTTTCTTTAGTATGTCCTTTCTGCGAGAAAGAACAAAATGTGCCAGCAGAATTGAAAGCTCTAAATACGGTGGACAAAGAAGTAACTGATGAGAACAAATTACCATTTAAACAAACTAAAGGAACGCGCCCCCCGCTGATTCTGCCCGCATATCATCTGTGCTAAAGTAGTTGCCGCACATCGACGGCGACTGGCATGCCTTATCCCAGGGTCGGCATTTCCCCCCAAGTGTGAAATCCCCAACCCCTGCAATCGCCCCTTCCTCTTCCCCTCTGTCTAGCAAAAGATGGTTGCCATTGCCACGCAATTGAGCAGATGTTTTCCATGTGTTTAAATAGCTGTCACTATTTATAGCGAAGTGTTTAATAGTTGATGTGATTTATCTATTTGGAAGTGATAATAGGTCAAGTGAATAGGTGTTTCCTTAGTGAATGCTTAAGTGAAGACGAAGTATTCATTTAAAATAAGCAGTTAAAAAGTGTAATGAGTGAAGTGTTAGTGTAAAAATAATGGTGTAGTAATTATTTAAACAAAGTACTTTAAAAGTGTAATTAATGAAGGCTTACAGAAAAGGATTTTTGTAGTTCAGGATCTTATATATGTTTATGAAACAAATGCAGTGGATAAAAATTTTTATATGTATAATTAATATAAAAGATTATATAATCTATAGATTAGATAATATAAAATACTATATTATTGGAATATTTGATTCATATAAAATATAGAAAAGTATTATATATGATATTTTTCCTATAATTATGAAGATTAAAAAATAAAAGAACAAATAAATTTATTATTCTTGTGGTTAATGAAAAAATAAGTGCTGGTTACCAGTAGTTTTAAATATATGTTGTAAATAAAATAAATTTAGCTGAGATTTTTCCAGTTTGAATTAGAATTGCTGGCTTCCAGCAATTATCAGAAACGTTTTGTAGTTTTGTATGTTTGGTTAAGTAGTTAAAAGAATATTAGTATTTTGTTTAGTAGAAATTTGCTGGTTACCAGTAAAAATTGTAGTATTATAGGTAGTACTAGTAGAAGTTTTGTTTTTTGTTCTTGTTTGCGTTTTATCTATTTTGTTTTAGTAGTTTTTGTAATTGTAGAAAATCTGAAACAATTATGTATTATTAATAATGTAGTGTTTTATTAAGAAACAATAAATGTAAAATATGAATGTATGCCCCGGTATGGTTCCAAGGAGCCGGGATATATTCATATTTTATTTTATTTATTTTATTTTGTCCAGCAAGTAATCAGACAGATGACATGTGCCACTATTGTAGTTATTCTGGTTTTGGATGGAACGTTTTTTGCGACGTAATTAAGTGTACACTCTTGAACTCAAGAGTTGGGCAGGGAAGCATAAAGAAGATTAATGAAGCTAGGGAATATGACTCATGGACGTATGGGCAATTTTAAACCTCTCTTATTGTCATTGTGTGAGAAACCGACCTCTCACCACGCTACTGACCTTAGCTATACCTTAAGCTGACAAACCACTTCTATAGAATTAACATAGTTATTACTTTTGTTTTGTTATAATATAGTTAAATACTTTCTATACTGCATTCTATACTCTACGTCACAATATATGTGAAAAATACTTTGGAATGGGTCACAATGTACAGTGTGATCCATATAAGCCTGAACCATTTCAATAGGCCATAAATTTTGAACCAATAATGAGACACACGTACAACTTTGGGAGAATATAATACCCAATTGGGAGATTACATTACACTATTTAAATTTCAGGGAAAATGTTGGAAGTATCCTCCACTAGCATCTATACATGTTTGCGCTCGTCTCACCTGCTCGCCTCAGTAGTGTAGATGGTAGCGTGTCTGCCTCACGTTCAAGAGGTCCCGATTTCGAATCTCGGTTAGGGTGAGACCTCGTCCCACCATATTCTTTGAAGTTTTACGGAGTGTATCCTCGCCAATGTTACTTATTTTGGTTCGAATGGATTGTTTGAGAATATCAATTGTCCGTGACCTATTCTTGTACACTTTATTTTTTGATACCCCCGAAACATAAAAATCCGGCGACGTTAGGCCAGGGAGCTGGAGCCACATTGCCCGCCTCGGTAGCGTAGATGGTAGCATTTCTGCCTTACGTTCAAGAGGTCCCGAGTTCAAGTTGGCCTTGAGCTGCCGTACGGTGAAGGTCGAGTTAGGTCCCTTGCCGGCCGGCACAGAGGGAAGTTGTGTTGCGCTCGCGGCTAGTGTTTACTTTACGGCAATATTACGGCTGTGTACAGTACACGTTTCTGCGAAGTGACGACGTTAACGTCGTAATATTAGTATTCTTTTTTGTTTAATACGGTAATCAATACGACATAATCGATATGGCCGACCGTCCAACAACATTGGTGATAAGTTTTGTAGAAAGAGATATTAGTCGACCGACTGCATACGAGATACATGAATGGATATTCAACACGCTTAAGTTAGAAGAAGATGAGGTTACAGCATTACAAATAAATGGAATTTCTCGACAGATCTTCATTAAATGCAGTTCGCAAGAATTGGTAGAACGAGTGTTAAAACAGACAAATGGGGAAGCTAGTTTCACTCTGTCAAATGGACAACGGACCAAGGTGCTTATTGATGTTGCCGGATTCGGAAGACGTATGGTTAAGATATTCAATTTGCCACTACATATCACAAATTTGAAAATAAGCGTGGCTTTGCAACCATATGGGAATATACTACAGGTAACTGATGATGCATGGAATGAGAATTATCGTTATAAGGTGACAAACGGAGTGCGCACGGTTCATCTACTATTGAAGAAACATATCCCGTCATTCATAAATATTGAGGGACATTCGGCTTTGGTCAGTTATCCATATCAACCTACTACTTGTGCAATTTGTCATTCAGCGGGCCACTTACGTAATCAATGTCCACGTAAATTCGTACCACGTACACCGAACAGTGCACAGGATACCTTTACATGGGCCAAGCTAGCATCTGGAGCCTTACCGAAACCAAGGGTAGTGAATCAAAATCTGGACACCGAAAAGATGCGCACCCCATTTTACCGGCAGCCGACACGGAGATAATAGACGACCGGCAGGCAGGCATAAGCAGCGAGGATGAGAAACCCGCAGCGATGACTGACACGAGGCAGAATGACGCGGAAACTCCACACACTCTGGTCACCGGTGACATTAACGGTTTGGAGTCCCAGTGTTCGACGGATTCAGTGGTGGTTGATGCACCACGAAGTGAATATATAGAAGATGGTGAAACGACAGTATTGGACGACAAGATTGAGCATAATTCAGCAGCGACTAAACCAGCAACTTCGGCCCCCCTAGCGGAGGAAATGGCAGTAGCTGATACTTTGTAAGATAGTAATATAATAATACAGCCCTATGTGCGTGGAGTGCAAGTTAGTAATCGTGACCCTCGATTAGACAAACGTAAGAAAAAAGATCCGGATACAAAGGAGGAATCACCAACAAGGAAATCTAAAAAGAAGAGCAAGCCGGTAGACCAAGAGTGAATTAGTGGCGGCAGTATGTATTAGCAACTTTTTTTTCCCGTGTTGTTGATGGTACTCCTCCTCCAAACCTTGGCATCAGTGAATGTAAATTGTTTGCGGAACTACACAAAGAAAACGTTAGTGCGCGACTTTGTATTTGATTATGACATTGATTTTCTGTTTGTCCAAGAAAATAACGAGCATTGTCTGGATTTCTTTGGGCCCCAATATACCTATATATCAAACGTGGGAGAGGAACAGCGTGGTACAGCTACAGTGTATCGGGCAACATGTGGAGTGCGCCTCACAGAAACGCATGCGAGTGGTAGAATTACATCTTTATTGACTGAAAATAACACCCTATTAGTTAACGTATACTTGCCATCTGGGTCCCACAGACGAAAGGAACGTGAAGAATTCCTGGCTAAGGAACTGCCTTTCCTTTTGCGCCATAAATACGACAACTTGATCCTCGGAGGAGATTTCAATTGTGTCATCAATGCCAAAGACCAGAAGGGCCAATATTACCCCTCGCCAGTGTTAGATAGTCTGTGTAAGTCTTTAAAACTGCAGGATGCATGGGAAAAGAAACATGCCAACTATGTCGAGTTTACCTTCCATCGTAACTCTGCTGCTTCGCGAATAGATAGATTTTACGTAAGTGAGACGATGACATCACAGGTTCAGGACATCCAAGTGAGACCAGTGCCATTTAGCGATCATCATGCATTGATCATGAAAATAATGCACACCGAAAGACCACCACCGATTGGAAGAGGTTCCTGGAAATTAAACAATGCCCTCTTACAGGATACGATGCTTAAATCCAAGTTTCAACAGAGGTGGATAAGCTGGACTCGAACCGCGAAGAGTAGAACCGCCAACAAGTTACATCAGTGGCTGTTCACTCTGAAGCCTGCCATACGCAATTTTTACAAGAGTGAAGGCATAGAGAAGGCAAAGGATAGAAGAAAGTATTTGCATTATTACTATGAACTGCTTAACGATAGATACCAACAACAAAGGAGGCAACAAGGTGGAGAAACTGTGACGCATCACATCGAAGCAATAAAGAAGAAAATTTGTTCACTTCAGGAAGAACTCTGTAGGGGAACACTACAACGAGCGGGAGAGAACTCGCTACAGGGTGAAGAGAAAACCTCGCTCTATCACATTGCGTCTGAAAAGTGCCGCGGAACGCAGAAATATATCTCTGCTTTGGAATCCACATCTGGAGAACTACTGACCACAACACGAGATATCTTAGCAGAGGCTTACAATTTCTTTTCTTCCAAATTTGGGAAAACGGAAGTCGATGTTGCAGCACAGCAAAATGTTTACAAGAACATTGTGGAACAACTATCACCAGAAGATAATGAGGCATTAAATGCGGAAATAACCATGACAGAACTATGGACGGCACTCAAATCAGCCAGCATGACATCGGCACCGGGAGTAGATGGCCTCGGCTACCGGTTTTACAAAGAGAACTGGGAGACTGTAAAAGACACACTGCTTGGAGTAATGTTAGAGTTGCAACGGAACGAGAGTGAAATGTCTGGTTTCAACGAAGGAATTATTGTTTTAATACCCAAACATTCAGCGGCAAGAACATTCACCGAATATCGTCCTATTACACTACTTAATGCCGATTTTAAGTTGTTCAGCAAGATAATTGCCAATTGTGTGCGGGCAGTTCTGTCAAATGTCACTGGACCGGGACAGACATGCGGTATTCCAGAAAGGAGAATTACGCACATTCTCATGACACTCCGGGATACTATTATTGCTTGTGAGCAGGACCCAGACTTGACTACGGCAATTTTAGCCCTGGATTTCACAAGCGCCTTTGACAAGGTTCATCATGGCTATCTTTGGGGAGTTTTAAGACAATTTGGATTTTCTGTGGACTTTCAAAGCCTCATTAAACGCATCTATGACAAGGCGCATTCGAGAATTCAAATAAATGGATTTTACACGCAACCAGTACCGATCCTGCAATCTATACGGCAGGGATGTCCACTATCGATGCTTCTTTACACCTTGTGTATAGAACCGCTGATTCGAGGTATGACGAATATCCTTGCACAGAGAGCCCATCCTTCGAGTGGTGAGAGAATTTTCGCTTATGCTGATGATGTCACCCTGATACTTACTCATTCGGGGGACTTTAATGCTGTTACACCATTGTTAAACGAATACCAAAGGGCGTCCGGAGCACAAATCAACTTTGACAAATCCCAGCTACTAACATTGAATGATTGGACAATGGAAGATGCTCTGTTTACCCGCAGTAGGGCGTTAAAAGTCTTAGGGCTGACCTTCACCTCAAAGCTGGAAGACCTAATTGAGAGGAATTGGACGCGAATTGTTAATACCTGCATTTACCTCATGCAGTCCCAGTTAACACGAAACTTAAATCTAGTTCAAAAAATTTGGCATGTGAACACGTTTGTTTTAGCCAAAATATGGTACGCAGCGCAGGTAATACCAATGCACCAAAAATACTCTCAGCGTTTGGAACGGGCAATCGGTTATTATATTTGGCGGAATCAGTTCTACAAAGTAGCCCGAACTCAGTTACGCCGGAAAATAACTGAAGGAGGCTGGAATCTAACAGATGTGTACGTGAAGTGCAGAGCGCTGTTACTGCGTTCTGTTTTGGGCGCACTCAATGGACAGGGAAGTCGTCAGGACATGGACTTTTGTCATTACCTGACGTCCTCAGATACGACCCCACCTTCTGCATTTCGACAGGTAGTAAAGGACTATCAACATCTATTGCCAATGATTACAACGGAGTCAGGATGCCTTACGACCAAACAATTGTACATCGAGTTGTTAAAAGAGTATTTGACTGTGCCAGCAATTGTTGCAAAATATCCAAATACAACATGGGATCGCATATGGAAAATTTTTCAAAAAATTTACGTTCCTCTTGATTGGAAAGTGTCCGTGTACTTCTTTGTGAATGAACTAATCCCAACGGAATTAAAGAAATGTAAACATAATTTAGCAACAGTCCCATGGTGTAAACGTTGTGGAAAAGTGGACACGCAGATACACAGAATTACCACCTGCAAAAACATATCTGAGATCTGGAAATGGACTAAACATAAAATCGGCGTGCTGGTTGGAAGCAGGGCGGAATATACGACAGTGTCAATAATTCTATCCTGGAACATTAAGAAAGGCAACACGGCACGGACACAAATGTGGTTGATAATGGCTTTCTACCATTATTGCCTGAGAGCAGATTATCCTAATTTATTTGCATTCAAAAGGTGGCTCAGAGCAGAGCGATACAAAATGCGTAGATATCATGAGGTATGGACCGATTTAAATGATCAACTAGATCTCACTTGCTAACTTTTGCACGGGTGCGCACACCGATTCTTTCTAAAATGTTGCAACAAAATGTAACCACACATGAATAAATAAAGTAAAACCAGCCCTCCCACTGTACCTTTCTCCTTTGTGATCCTGATTGTTTATAAAAAAAAATAAAAAAATAAAAAAAAATAAATAAAAAAAATAAAAAAAAAATAAAAAAAGAAAAAAAAACATTAAAAGAAAAAAAAGTTCAAATCTCGGTCAGGGCGAGTTACCTGGATAAGGCTTTTCCGGGGTTTTCCATTACCCTGGAAGACGAATGTCGGGTAACTCTAAGCTCCATGGACCTCGGACTCAGAGCATCATTTCACCCATTCCATTCATCGTCCGATATGACTTAACGTTGGAGGATGTAAATTACAAAAGAAAAAAAACTGGGGCCACAGACCTTTTTGAGATTACACGATTATAGAAAAATAAAGAAAGAAAGAAAACTGGTTACAAATTCCATGATGTCATTAGATGTGTGGTACGTTGCTCCATCTTGCTAGAAATAACCTTCTCTCAATTCGATATCATCTTGTAAAACTTCAGAGAATATGGTGAGACGAGTGCAAACATGTATAGATGCTGGTGGAGGACACTTCCAACATTTTCTCTGAGAGGTAAACAGAGTAATGTAATCTCCCAATTGTATATTATATTCTCCCAAAGTGGCACATGTGTTCTATTATTGGTTCAAAGGCTCATTGAAATGGTTCAGGTAAATATGAACCGCATATATATTATTAGATAGTGGCGTAGTCATGATAGCTTCTATCCTGTCCGGTAGAATATATTGAAGAAGTTCATCGGAAACGCCACTGCAGGGATATTTTCAGTGTCAACATGCTATACAATTGTTCACATTCATAAGTAGTACCAACATAGTCAATACAAATCCAAGCCATGCTTCCAGGAACTGTGCATTTGTATGTTACTTGGAATTTTTTTAGGCTCCAGCTTGAGTCGCATTAAAGTTCTTTCTTAGGATGAAGGTTATAATGCATCCAATGTTTGTAGGACACCAAAACTGTGATTTACCATCGTGAAGAACAAAAAGGTTACTTGTTCTCCCAGTCTCGATTAAACGTTCGTCGTTGCACATGTAATCCACCACTACACTGTTAACACTGCCACTCGACTATATACAGAATCAACCGATTTATTTGATTGTATCTACTGTTTGGTGAAAGTAGTGTGGGCGAAAATCAGGGTAAATTCACACTTATAGTGCCTTCCTTCTAGGTCCTGTCTCTCCTTTGGAGAACCAAAATATGAATATGTTATAGTTAAGAAAAAGTTAAGACATCCTTGTATTTTCATTAATTCTTGGTATATGCTAAATCATAGATTATTCGGACGACACACTGTGGGTAAAAGCTGAACTTTAGATTCCATTACATTCATTCATGCATATAACATACAAGTGAAGCTAATAGAAGGGAGCTTGCTATGTACAGATAACTGATTAACCTTTAAAATTACTTGTATTTACATTTATTTTTATATGATAGCGGTGGGAAAGAGAGAAAGAGATAGCATCGACGGCCGTCTATGGAAATTAGGGCGCTTTTCAGTCGGACATTAAGACGGGATATTTAGAGGAGTGTAAGCAGAGTGTAAGAAGACAAATTGCAATACTAAGCCAAGTAAAACACCACAGAAATTCTATTGCAACTTCGTAATTTCATTTGTACCCAAATAGTAATCACTTTCACTATAAAGCAACTATTATAGTGTCTTCAAGTACTAGATGAGCCAAAGTATTGTTACAATCACAAGTTAAGAGTTATGAATAAATCATATTTTCAAATGAAATTACTAAATTTGTAACATTTCAAATTTTCAGATTTCAGTTTCCACCTTATTATAGCGTATGCTGGAAGTGCCATCCTGTTACATAATCTATACCTGGAACATTTTCGGGAGAAGGTACCCTATGAATAACTTCCGACTTAGAACTAACTATAGAAAGGTAGAGCCAGACTGAAAAATTCAATGCCATAGCCGGGATTTGAACTACGGATCTTCTGGTTGCCATCCAGCCACTCTAACACTTGAGCTACTATGGCCAACGTGCCGATATGACATTAAATTCACGAACTAACTCGTGTTTTTCCCGGTAAACCACTTAGGAGTTCTCATAAACACATGAGACAACTACCTTAATGGCGACTTGCAACGTGTAAGTACTTTAAGGCCCGGACTTTATAGTCAACCACTATAAGGTCAATTAATGGAAATTAATTGTTCTTTTACAATGACCGTGTGTAGGCTAAAGTATGGAAAGGTAGAGTCAGACTGAAAAATTCAGTGCCATAGCCGGGATTTATACTACGGATCTTCTGGTTGCCATCCAGCCACTCTAACACTTGAGCTACTATGGCCAACGTGCCGATATGACATTAAATTCACGAACTAACTCGTGTTTTTTCCGGTAAACCACTTAGGAGTTCTCATAAACACATGAGACAACTACCTTAATGGCGACTTACAACGTGTAAGTACTTTAAGGCCCGGACTTTATAGTCAACCACTATAAGGTCAATTAATGGAAATTAATTGTTCTTTTACAATGACCGTGTGTAGGCTAAAGTATGGAAAGGTAGAGTCAGACTGAAAAATTCAGTGCCATAGCCGGGATTTGAGCCACGGAACCTCTGGTTGCCGTCCAGCCGCTCTAACCCTTGAGCTACTGTGGCCAACTTGCCGAAATGACATTAAATTCTCCAACTGACTCGTGTTTTTCCCGGTAAAGCACTTAAGAGTTCTCATAAACACATGAGACAACTGCCTTAATGGTGACTTGCAACGTGTAAGTACTTTAAGGCCCGGGCTTCATAACTAACCACTATTAGGTCAATTAATGGAAATTAATTGTTCTTTCACACTGGCCATGTGTAGGCTAAAGTATGGAAAGGTAGAGTCAGACTGAAAAGTTCAGTGCCATAGCTGGGATTTGAACCACGGATCTTCTGGTTGCTATCTTCTTCATAAACACGTTGGCCATAGTAGCTCAAGGGTTAGAGCAGTTTGACATGGTTCAAATCCCGGCTATGGCATTGAATTTTTCAGTCTGACTTTATCTTTTGATACTTTAGCCTACACACGGCCAGTGTAAAAGAACAATTAACTTCCAATTAGAGTTAATTACGCTGGAAATACTTCCTTACAGATCTTCTAACGTATGGGAGTTTAACTTATCCACCTTTCAAAGCTTTCTATAGATAAAAGTCACAACACTATTTATAATTCCTGCTAGTTATCCTGTTTAAAGAAATTCCCATTGTGAATTCAGTAACCGTATGCATGGAAGCAGTCAATACAAGCAATAAATATCGGCAGTTGTCCATAACGTATTGCAAGAAACTAGTTCTTTATTACTGCTATTGGTAAAAAAAATGACCACATTTTTCAATATATTTAAACGTGTAACATAAGGTGACTTTATAGTCATATATTGTGGCTCCTTGCACCAAATTCACTTTTTTCTGAGGTCAAATACCGATTACACTTCGTGGAAACGTAGCTTTGTAAGTAGAGGCTTGCTACGTCAGCGAAGACTATTTAACTTTGATGAATCGCTCGATCATAAACATTCTTGAAATTCGAGGTACAAACATTTTGTCGACTCTCGTAATCACGTCATAGTAATTCCCGGACAGCAGTGACGTAATGTGTTTTCAGTTTTAATTATTAAAAAACTGCTATTTGAACCTGCAGTTTCTTGTAAGAGTTATTATAGAAACTTTCTGTCTAGTCATTGTCTATGTTTGTCTAATTTATTCTATGTAGCGCTTTGCCTTTCTCTTATCGAGAATCGAATTAACTTTACCAATAAGTTTTCGTATGGCGTCCCTGCTAGGGGGATGCACAACTGGGAATTGGTTACAAATTGCTTTCTAACATTCCTGCAATATCATGTAACTATATAAAATATGTACAAGAGACTCCGTTCTGTATTGGACTTTATTTCGTGGGTTATTGCGGCAAAGATTCCAAAATGCTTAGAATACGCAAAAACAATATTCACTTCTAAACTAAAGCCTCTTTTATTGAAACTGAAGGACAGAAAAAACTAAGTAGTGACATATATATATATAGATACTGGGCACTGGGCTGGGTATGGTACTTTTAAGCGGAGGCATCTGTGAAAATTGATAAATGTCTGGCTTACACCAGAATTGTTTGACAGTTTATCTTTAAGTGGGCTAAATGAAATCTAATTAAGGTTCCAAAATTCATCTGTCCCATGCCGGGACAGCCCATAGAGGGTCAGGGCCCGCCAACCCGACTGCCGGCCTCACGTCCACGCAAGATAATGGTGGGCGATCATCCAACCGATACGGGGAGGAATGTGGTCAGCATTTCGGCACCCCCAGCGAGAACAGTTTGCTTTCATGACCAGGGTCGCTTACCTATCCTAAGCTTCTCAATTTCCTCACGATGCTGAATGGGCATCGGTCCTATATCCGGGACTTAAAATCCGCATCCATAGGGGTGGGATCGAACCCAGACCACATTCTATGGTAGGGGACCAAACATGACGCCTTAACCCACTACGCCACGGTGCAGCACTTTTACCTTAAATAGTTAATTCATTTACTTTTCACAGTGTGATTTATGCACCTTAGAAAAAATGTTCCAATGCTTACAACTTTTGCTTTAAATAATTTAAATTTCAGATTTCAGTTTCATTCCGGGGCGGTTCCTCCATAAGGTTGCAGGTTTGCGCTACACCCACTGATTCTGAATATACAACAGGTGCATTTTGCACATTAAAGCTGTACTTGTTTGCATTGTTTTATATACAAACATGTTTCAATTACGCTTATCGTCTGTAGCTGCCCATGACCGAAGAAGTCGAAATAAACAGAGGTTAGGTGTAGGAGCCGCAGGTTTGCAGCGAAGAGTTAACCTATGATTTCGCCCAAATGTAGGCTCTCTGAGGGGATGCGGGAAGGTGAAGAGATGGGAGTGGCTTCTTATACATTGCTTAAATGGAGGTTTATAAACCTAGCTTCTCCTACTCTTAGCAACGGCTATAGCGTGACCTTCAGGTTTAGCTTCTGTGTGCTCTGCTTTTCGAACACAGGGAGAATTTAATTAAATGCATGGAGGTTATTCAGAAGAGAGCTCTGTTAAACAACAACGCCACACTTGTTCAGGCTTCTGGGTTTATGGCCACTTTGAAAGATTATAATTTTGTATTCTGGCTGTCTTTCTTCTACAAGATCATGCCACATGTGGACATTTTGTACAATCATCTGCAGAAACGAGACTGCAATGCAACATTTGCCATCGCCCAGCTAAACGCATTTAAAAGGGAAGTGCAAAAGGTAAGAAATAGCGTGGATATCGAGGTACACGAAGAGACTGCAATTAAGAGGAGAAGAATAGATCATGATGTGAAAGGAAGAGAAGCTCTTGAAGTATGTGACATTCTTAGAGAAGCAAAGGACAAGTTTAGCTTTACGGGGCATCTGGTAGCCTCAACTTTGTTTCATCAAGAAAATTTCTAAGACATTTCCAGAGGATTCCCTTAGAGAAACAATAAGGTTCTATCCTTTTATCATTGGAACAAAAATTCGTAGAGAACTGACTGTAATTTACAGTTGAGAGGAATTTCGTGGAATGTCCGGCGCTTTGTGCTTGATGGACTTCAATAAGGACAACAATTTATATACTACATTCAGCGAATATGTCAAACTCCTCCGAGTACTGTTAACTATGCCAATGCCTACCGCTGAAGCAGAATGCTGTTTCTCAACTTTAAAAAGAAAAAAGCTTTCCTTAGGAACACAATGTCACAGAACCGATTGTCAGCATTAGCAATGCTTTCAATTGAGAGAGATTTTATTATGAAGATCAGCGACTTCAACGCAAAAGTTATCGATAGATTCGCCAGGTCTAAGGAGAGTAAAGCAGAGAATCTGTATAAATAGGGGAGTCATTACTACTCTGTATTTTATTTTTCATTTGTGCACCACCAATAATTTAACCCACCAGCCGCCACTGGTTTCATTAAGTAATTGTAAGTCAAATAGTTATCACGAACCAAAAGCTCGTCTATGGAATACCCCTTTAGAACATTGTGAAAATGAGCATCTTTCTGTATAGTTTTCAAACGCCTTTTCTGGATGCAGTAACTTCATTCATTTACAGTGGTGTTAGCTTTTAGGTTTGTGTTACCTTTGTTTATTACATTAAATTAACACACAAACACATACTCAGACATCCACACTATCATTCATACTTCTGGAGTCCAACGAGGATTTTTGTCTTGGGACCTTCGGACTTAAAAGTTTGTCCTCAGACCACAGTGGCATGCTTGTTTGTTATTCTTTTTAATTCTATTTTTTCTGACTGTATGAGGGATCACTGCTACTAGTCATGCAAAAAAGCTGAAACCGTTAGCAAAATATTTTGCAGAGTAAATATCACTACTCATGCAGTTTAACCTTAATTCTGATACAGCGAGACTACAGTAATCATTTAACTAATAATCATTTATACAGTTTTGTATGTTCTGAAAACATGAAAAAAACATTTTAAACTCCCTAATCCCTTTAATGCTTGTGTGATACAGGAATTTCTTATTGCTTCTAGGAAGCATACATACGTGATTTAGGGAGGAAAGAAGTCTGACTGATGCTGGGCCAAATAGTGGGAGCAGTGTTCGCGTAGGATCACCGTGAGTCTGGAAAGCTGATGTTTTGGTGATGGCTAATATTTCAAAGATACATTCTGTTTTCGGAACATGTAGAGGTAATGTACGGTGATGGGCGTTGGATATGTGGAGACTGGAACCTAAAAATATGGAGTAAGGTGCTTTTAGTTTAAAATTCGTCCACTATCTTTGTAGACATAGTAAAAATCAACAAGTCTGAAGAAATTATGCACTGATGTTTATAATTGGAGTGTTGCAGTGAACATTGGATTAAACATTGTGGTGGAGAATAATTATTTCGTGTTTAGCGTTGCATTAAGGTTAAGTCTCTTATATTTCAGAGCGTAAGTACCAAGTGAGCTGTAATAGCTCTCACGAAGTATGGGCTCCATATAATTTGTTAATGACTTCGTAAGGATTTTAGTATATTAATAATTCGAACGGTACACAACGAAAAGGTTTCTTTTAATGAGTTTGCTAATGTGTTGGTTCAGTGCCGCTACAATTACGCCGCAGTTTACTCGTTCCTTCGAAGCAATTTTATCCAGCTTGCCACAACGCAGCTGCTTCCGACAAAATACTTGGGAAGAGTGATGAACATTTTACATTAACTATTTATATGTTGTTACGTTGTCATGGTGCAGAGTGCCCACTTTGTCGTACATTATTATTAATGGAAGAGTAACATTCTGTAGCAATTTCTTTGTAAGTCAATGATAGTCATTTTTACTAATATAGAACGAAGCATGACTTAAATTCAATGTAGACATTCCAATATGGTGCCAAAATCAATATGCAAGCCATTAATGATAATAATGCACAATTAATAGTATGAATCAACAAATATAAAACAATATGAAAGTCATTTACATTGACAAATATAATACATTAGGAAACATTTAAAATCTACGGAACCAAGTAAGTTGTTTCAGCATCCAGATCAATTCTTCTTGAAGAAAAACGTAGAACGGTTTTAATATCTATGTACGCAGCATGTTACTTCCACTTTAGAACAATTAGTTTCCAAGTAAAGCTAAAATTGAGATAAATTGACTTATATCGCCTCTTATATTATACGTCAGCCCAACTTCTTAGTCAGTTATAATATTTATATAGGGAACTCTGCATTTACTTGTTTAGAATTGATTTTCTCCAAAACGAAGAAACTTGGTTATTACCAGCTTTTTCCTTAGTTCATAGGCTACCGATCGAGGTTTTCGATTCGTATTCACAGGTCACAATTTCGATCACCGCGGCCAACTTTTATGATACATGAGTTATTAGGATGGTATACTTGATCGCCAGGGAAAGTTTGGGATGGTTGATAACAGTCCCATGCATTTCACCTTGCTTCTCGTTTCACTTCACCATCATCCTGACAATCCAGCAAACTTCAGGGCTGTATGTTTCCGCGGGAGTCTCAGCTGCTATGGCAGGAAACCTTCCAGTTCTGGAACGGGGAAGGTCTCCCATTGCTTGCCCTCCTCCATAGTATCCCGATCGCCATAGTTTAAATCCATTAAAGCCAGATTAACTATGTAGTGTTATTTATGAAAGCGGACTTACCTAGCGTTGCATGGGCAGGTAGTTTCAAAACCTCGAATATCGGTCTAGTTAAGGTCATTTTAGCATTTGTATACAATATTTGAAAATATTGCACAGCTATATAAAGGTTTTTTATTGCTTATTCATTAAAAATTAATTTCTGAAGTCATGTGATATTCCAAATAATCTATATAAAAGACATTTATGTTTTCACATAAATGTTTATGTAATATCAGGCGATGTCGCTGAACTTCTAACTTTTTAGCCTTTCCCTGCAGGCGAACTAGCTTTCGAAAATGTCAAGCAGGGCTAGATACATTTTTGTCGTCGAAGAATTATTAAATGGTTGAATAACTTAATATAATACCATTTGATAAAATACATTTTCTCTTTGATCCCACAATTACTTAAGGGAATAAGGGCTGCATGTTCTTCAAATAATAAACAAAATCTTAAATCTTCGTTACCAAAATAAAAGTAAAAGGCGCGAAGCTGTTGTAAAGGAAGATTTACACTTAAAGCTAAATTACCCAGTGGGCATATAGATATATAAATGTTCTCAGAATATTGGTTGCAATAAAACAGTCGTGATTTTTGTCTTACGAGTTTTTCACAATATGCAATTTTCTAATCCATAAACATAAATATGCGCACAAGACATAGATAATAAGTCGTGCTTGGATTTATATGTACTATAAATCATGAATATATGCCCGCATTTATGCACTGAAAATCTGGTAAAACTTTTCCCAAAAACTTTGAAATATGCACTTAAAATTAAGTGCATTATTTTAAATGTCTCCACTTATTAATGTTGATGAAATAATCAATTGTAAATTTATTCTTAAATGCAAGTATTAACAAAATTAATATTCCTTAGCTGTTCTTTCAGTCTATTTTAGTATTAGTTGTTTCACTGCAATAAAAATTAAATATTTTTCGGCGTTTTCTGCAAGAAAGGATTTCCTTCTGTCACTTAAAATGTTTTTGTAAAAAGAAAAAGATCTCTCTGTTTCCCATGAAGGCACAAGACAGCATCAAAAAGAGGCCATCCCACTTCAAAAATAAGCAGTAAGTTCTTTCTCAGATTCTCCTTGTAGCACCTTATTAATATCCCAAAGAGACACTGAACCTGGATTTCGTGCTTAATTTTTTAACAGTGTTACGAAAGTACAAGTTGCTGTTTGTCTTGGTATACCTATGCTGACAGCTGCATTTTATACCTGGGGTATACCACTTTTCTTTCAAACATGACATTGCAACTGGGAGTTTACTTAATAGATCTTAATAAATACTAATGTACTTTGGAGACTCTTCTCATTGCAAGAACTTGCTTCATTTTTGCACATCACGTCAAGCATCTATTTCACATCTTCAAATGATTACTCTCATTTTGAGTTGCTTCAATCCATGTGCCCCATCTCATGATGATCAGGAGTAGTTCAGGGGATAAATATCATAAGTAAATAATCTGTAAATAACCAGAAATAATTACCCTTGAAAGTGCCTTCCCCAATAATTTTTACATAGAAAATTAAGACATTTATTTCTGGGAAACTCTCTCGAATTTCCTCTGCCAACTAATAGAGAGCATATGGTAAACAAGACATATGAACTGTATTACAATAAAATACCTACAAAGCTTTAACGCCTCAAGCATATATGCTGTTACATCTTTAACATTACTAAGAGTTTTTCATTTTCTTTAGCAGGCTGCCACACACAAAATACATCACGAACATCCCTAGCAAAGCCGAATGATTTGTTACTTCTAGTACCCTGGGGCAATGAGATGGTGTGTTCCTCGTTCAAATTCATTTTTCTCACGATGACGTCAATAAATTTCCCACACGAGTCGGTTGTTTCATCTACAGCTAACGATAAGTTTGAGCCGCGGATATCGTTTCTTATTTCTTTTACTATCCGAAAAGAGTTCTTCTATTGAAAATTGGCAAAGATCAGTGGTGTAATTTCTGGTCTTACTTTTGATTTGTTGTTGTTGTTGTTGTTGGTGTTGTAATTTACGTCTTCCAACATTTAGTCATATCGGACGATGAATGAAATGGGTGAAATGATGCTCCATGCGTCCAGGGTCCATGGAGCTTAGAGTTACCCGACATTCGTCTCTAAGGATAAGGGAAAACCCCGGAAAAACTTTATCCAGGTAACTCATCCTGACCGAGATTCGAACTCGGGACCTGTTGAAGGCGAGGCAGACATGCTAACATCTACGCTACCGAGACGGGCCCTTACTTTTGATGGAGAGCAGGTGTAAAAATTATAACAAATTTAGTTGATCATAAGCTAAAGAAATCGAACTTTTCTTTTATAATTTTACGTCCTCCAACGTTAAGTCCTATCGGAGGATGAGTGGGATGGGTTAAATGATGTTCAAATGAGCCGAGGGACTATAGAGCTTAGAGTTACTCGACATTCGTCTTTTCAGGATAAGGAAAAACCCGGAAAAAGCCTTATCCAGGTAACTCACCCTGACCGAGATTCGAACTCGGGACCTCTTGAACGTGAGGCAGACTCGCTACCACCATGCTACCGAGCCGGGCTAAATAAAACAAATAAATCAATGGAGAGAGTCAACATGAAAAATTCAATGCTATGGCCCGGATTTGAACCACGGATCTCCAGTCGCTCTTAACCTTTGCGCTACCATGACCAATGTGCCGTCCTGACATTAAATTCTCCAGTTGACTCGTATATTTCCCCGGTAGATCACTAGGGGCTCTCGCATCCGAGATACACCGTTTGTGGCGACTTACTATTGTAAGTACTTAAGTCCCAGGCTTCATCATTTAACTCTTATTATTTAAGTTAATTGATGGAAATTAATCATTTCTCCACACTAGCTGTTTATAGGCTAAGGTTTTTGACAGATAGTGTCAACATGAAAAATTCAATGCCATGGCCGGAATTTGAACCACGGATCTCCTGGTTTCCGTCCAGTCACTCTTAAACTTTGAGCTACCATGGCCAGCGTGCCGTCCTGGCAAAATAATAAGAGTTAAATGATGAAGCCTGGGACATAAGTACTTACAATAGTAAGTCGCCACAAACGGTGTATCTCGGATGTGAGAGCCCCTAGTGGTCTACCGGGGAAATATACGAGTCAACTGGAGAATTTAATGTCAGGACGGCACGTTGGCCATGGTAGCTCAAAGGTTAAAAGCGATTGGACGGAAACCAGGAGATGCATGGTTCACATCCCGGCCATGTCATTGGATTTTTCATGTTGACGCTATCCATGAAATATCTTAGCCTATATACGGCTAGTGTGGAGAAATGATTAATTTCCATCAATTAACTAAAATAAATAAATCAAACTCCTTGGCACCACAGGATATAAATAAATTTGCTTCCATTATTAAATAGCTTTGCATCATACATTTAAAAGGTTTAAATAATTGACAAGTTATTATAAAGCTCAAAATTTTGGGTAGGGGTCTGGGGTAGTTGATAAAATAATTTCATTAAATACATTTCAATCTTACATCTTAAACTATGACAGGGCAGTTTTTCTTTATTTTTGATTCATCAGTAACTTTTATCCGGGATACTTTTCCAAAAAAGTTCAAAACTATACATTCTTTAGCAACCAAGGGAACGTTGGTTGCAACGAATGCATTTACAGATATCTTCCGAAGAATTGCCATTGTCATCATTTCCACTTCTACTTGCAGTAAATGCTGCTGGTAAGTTTGTTTGGATATTGGAGACATTTTATCAATAACATTTCTATGTGGAGCTCTTTATAAATTTTGCGTAATCTATAATTTTTGTTGCAGGACACCTATAACAATGGTAAAATATAATATGGTTTTATTTTAGTTAAATATAACCAACAATAACTAACTCGAAAATCGCATTGATTTGTAAGATATTCCGAAAGTACAAAAATAAGACTGACATATATTTAAGGAAATTCCATCTGCTGTTAGAGCAGAATTTCAGTCAATCCACTGTCGAAGCACATAAGGTTTATTTCTTCTCCTTCACCATCATAATATTCCGTTTCATCCTGCTCAATTTTCAAAAATTATGAGTAACAGAACCTTGCTTACAAGTTTAAAAGTTAAATGAAAATGACACTTGGAAATATTGCTGTCAAGGCAGACGGCTTCCTTTGTAATATTAATACAAAGTATATAAAATTTTATGATGCAACGGCTGCGCCGAACTTTAAAGATTTGGCGTGATCTTTTTAACGCTACTTAGTCGATGTTAAGCTGTTGAGTGCCATATTTTTATATCAAGAAGCACTCGTTAATATGTTTTCATTTCGACGATCATTTATAGATTTAGGAAAATAATAACTGTTCCACACAAACAGAACAATAAAAGGGAAGTTTGCTCGGTTCGTTCTCTTCTTCTTAAAGTATAGTAATGAAATATTGATTAATAAATAAACAATGGACATCCTTATGCTTCCATTCTGACCTGTGTCTTACGTAATTCCACATTTGATTTGATTTTGTTGTAATTTACGTCCTCCGAGGTTAAGCCATATCGGACGGTCAATGAAATTGCTGAAATGATGCTCAAATTAGTCCGGGGTCCTTGGAGCTTAGAGCTACCAGACATTCGTATTTAAGGATGAAGGGAAAACCCCGGAAAAACCTTATCCAGGTAACTCACCCTGACCAAGACTCAAACTCGGGACCTCTTGAACGTGAGGCAGACATGCTACCGAGGCGGGAAGTTCCACATTCATGCATCAAGTTATGCAGTTTCAATTTGCCTGGGCAAGCCTTGGTAGCGTAGACGGTAGCATGTCTGCCTCACGTTCAAGAGGTCCCGAGTTCGAATCTCGGTCAGGGTGAGTTCCCTGGATAAGGTTACTTCGGGGTTTTCCCTTATCCTAAAAGATGAATGTAGGGTAACTCTAAGCTCTATGGACCCTAGGCTCATTTGAGCATCATTTCACCCTTTCCATTCATCGTCCGATATGACTTATCGTTGGAGGACATAAATTCAAAAAGAAAAAAAATTGCCTGTCAGTCTCTCACTTTGGTTAAGTAGCACAAACTTGCAACGTCCCAGAACAGAGCTTTCCACATCTATTCGTATCAAAAATTCGCTCAATTTCTTTACTATTTATGGGTTATAGGACTGTATTTTCTCCAATAACCATGGTATATCCATTTAAGAATACGCTTTAATGTGGTCGCATTTCGAAGCCTTTCAGCCTGTTCCACATTTTATTTTCTGCTGCTTACACGTAATATTATTAAAATATTGTTTTAAGCTTACCCAGGTGGTGTTCGAGGTTTAATTTGAATATTTGAGATAACTCGCTGCCGTATGCAAGACATAAAAGTCCATAATATTGTTTCTTGATCTTATCCCACTGCGTGCTTGGTTGCGCGAATATCTAAAATTTTTATAATTAATCATATTTCCTTCTGATGTACCTAGAGGTAATAATAGACGTGTCATATGATTATGAGATACATCACCATCATGCTGAAATTAGGTATGTAAATTAATTATTCTTTTACACCTTTTTCCCTTAGGCGCCAGTGGAGCTGTTTTCTTTCTTCTTGGTGCTATCGCTTCTGCTAATTCTAGGTCCGGGCACCAATTCAATAAAAATGTTATCCCAATCAGCACTACATAACTCTGAAACTCTTAACTGTTCGGGAATAAGTATCCAAGTTGTTTAAGTAGCTGATTTATTTCATTAGGTCCTGGGTAATCGTTCCTTCTTAAGGGCATTTGACATACATGGGAGAGAAAAACAAACATAAATAAATGCTCTTTAACCTCTTTTCTATCTCTCGATCGCTTATACAGATTTTTACTTAATTTTATTTTTAGTTTTAACTCACTATCACCGGTATTACCTCAACTTTCTTACCGGACCAGGATTTTTGCGCTGCCCTAATTTCAACTTGGCCATCGTTATTACTAAGTTTGAGGTACTTCGTAATGCTTGTGTAATGATATAAGGGAAATAGCTTAAAACTATGCACCTTGTTAAACATACCCAGAGTTTAATCTGAAATTATAATTTTGTTGGAAGAGATACAAAGAAGTAACCATTTTCATGGGAGAACTGATAATCGGCTTTTCTACCTAACTGTAGCGAAGGAAGAAAAGAGGAAGAAGGAAAATGGAACTGACGAGGAACTGGTAAGCGTGACGTCCCCTAAATTGGAAATTAATGTCCTTTCACACTGGCCATGTGTAGGCTAAGGTATGGAAAGGTAGACTCAGACTGAAAAATGCAATGTAATAGCCGGGATTTGAACCTCTGATCTTCTGGTCTCCATCGAGCCGCTCTAACCATTGACTACTATGGCCAACGTGCCGATATAACATTAAATTCTCCAACTGACTCTTATTGTTCCCGGTAAATCACTTAGGAGTTCTCACATATCGGCACGTTGGTAGTTGTCTCATGTGTTTGTGAGAACTCCTAAGTGGTTTATCGGAAAAAATACGAGTCAGTTGGAGAATTTGGTGTCATGTCGGCACATTGGCCATAGTAGCTCAATGGTTAGAGCGGCTGGACGGCAACCAGAAGATCCGTGGTTCAAATCCCGGCTATGGCATTGAATTTTTCAGTCTGACTCTACCTTTCCATCCCCTAAATTGTAACACGGGAATTACACATGTTACAAGTGGAACATGTCATTAGAGGTAGAACAAATTGCCTAATGCAGAGATCATCGCGGTTTGGACAGGATAATGAGCACTTCAGTAATTTCCCATATCTTGAGTCCTTTGTTCTATTGTAAAGAGATACGTCTTACTCCACTAATACCTCAGAATGTTACATGTCTAGCTGGCGATGAAGTGCTTGATTTATTTATAACATATAGAACTAGTGATTGGCGTTGATACTTTTTGTGTTAGGTGTTTAAAACGTCCGATAATGGCAGCTCATTTCTCAATTCAATTAGCTTAAACACCCTGCGCTCTAAGATATGAGCGTACTATACTAATCTAGATGTACCACATAACCTAATTTCCTGTACCAAGTGTTATTTCACTCCCATACGGTAGTTATTTCCCAACCCTTGGATGCCAGAATATATGCAAGGTGTTAATATTGTACTTTGATAAACGTACCGCTTTTTCTAATCGCTTGGAATACACACTGTTCTTATTCTGGGGGGACCAAAGTGCTAAAAGTGATTTGTTAAAGCACTAAAGCTACAGCCTAATTTTTTGCACAGATATTACTAGTAACTAAAAAGTGTGTGTACCAGTTTTCATTCCAATATGTAACTGCATTCTTTATATGTGAATTAATTTATGCAATTTTATTACCTAATAACAAAATCTATATTCTTTGACAAATATTGCACAATAAATCTAATTTTGATACAATTAAATTTCTTTATACCTTGATAACAAATCAACGGATCGTATATCTGAAATTCTACATAGTTACTTTTTAAAAAATTATTTTATGTGTCAAGATGAAAAATAATCCAAAAAATCTGTGCTTGATATTAGTAATTATTTTTTAAAAATTAAACTATGACCAATATCAAAATTCCCATATATCAGTTTGTTGCACAGCTTCTGAAGTGTATTTTGTACAATTTTCATAGCGTTAGCTGTAATATTGTGAGATGGAGTTTGAATATGGATAAATAACAATAAGACTGAACTTGAGAAAAATGGCTTTAAAGTTTTGCATGCAGTTTACATAAAAAATATATAATTTCTTTATATTGGAAAGCTCCAGCGGTGTAACTGACACCTTCTTCCCTCCTAGTAGCCTCTTGAGCCTTAGGTTTTAGATGTATTTACTGAATTTGTAGTCTATTTTCCCATTCCACCGCTAATTGAGAAGCAAAACCAGAGGTGTAAGGCATCTCCAGGTTCAGAGTTTGTGAAAACAATGTGGGCACGGCAAATCTTTTATCAGTTGTTTCAAATGGCCAAAATCTAAAATAATATATTTGCCCTCACCTACATCCTCCTCTGGTATATAGGTACTGCATTGCACCTCCAATTTAGAGAGGCTAAGTTTTTCTTTTACAGTGCTAGTGGCTCAACTACTTCCTGATTTACTTCAGCTGAAGTACCTGTCTTCCCCCTTCTGCTCTTATTCATTAATTTACCCAAAGTGGCTCTACTACTCTTTATCTTTGGCATTCTAAAGCAGTAAAATAATGCAGTACCATACAAATGAATATAGGTACCTCAACCTCTTAAGGCCGCGCCGTGGCTCAGTGGTTAGACCGCTTAGCTCTCACCAAGGCGGCCCAGGTTCGATCCCAGGCGACCGCAAAGTGAGAATTGTGATGGACAACACGGCGCTAGGGGCGGGTTTTCTCTGGGACCTCCGGTTTCCCCCGCCATCTCATTCCACCGGTACTCCATCTTCATCTCATATATCATCAGCGTCACCGCCTGCGGTGCCGTATGTAGTAAAAGCGGGCGTTAAACACTACACATTTAATTTCATTCACCTCTGAAACTTCACAATACATAATTATTCTAGGTAGGTTTGCTGAAATAAACGTGTATCACAACTTACAGTGTAGTTTTTGACACACATGGACACTTGAGTATAATAAATATAATACAAAGAGGAGAAAGCCTAAAAATAATAACCTTAAACGTCAAGTATCATTTCTATAACATTGGAATAACAAAAGAAAACATAAACAAACATTTCGCGCCATTACACAGGAAGAATATCAAGGAAAGGACTGAAAACATCTGGAAAAATCACTGCCATCTAGATTATTCATATGAAAGCTTGTTAAAATAGGCCACGGTGGCTTAATACTATTTTAACGCGTATTTTAAAATCAAATCGTTCGTAAGTTTTCTGCATTCAAACATGTGGGCGTGCCATTTAAAGCAATAGAGAGGCATTGGACCAGCATGGAGTTTTAAAAATGGCGTCCAAAACAGGTTATACGTTTGCCCTACAGGCATGAAGCTTTGTAAACAAGTAAATTAAATTACGGTGCATATTTTGCAACAAAAAGCCAAAATTAAATTTTTTCACGAAAATGACTAAAACAGCACCTCTGTCGCCCCTTAATTGTATATTATGCAACGAGATTATAATGGTAGTAATTAAAACGCGAGTATCATTACTAACTGGCCTTCGCTCGCTCGGTTAATAATTATGATATGAGCGTTTTAATGAATACCATTATAGTCAAGTTTCATAAGACTGTGCTCGATCATGTATCTAAGTTAAAGGTTTAATTTCAAAGTATTCATTTCTGGTTTGAGTCATATGCGTTATTGTTTTGTATAAAGTTAGACGTAGTACGTAGTACGCAGGCGCAGAAATACTGATTACTTCCCTATAAACAGCTGTTAACGTGTGACACAGTTTAACCTAAAATACATTAAAGCAAAACATTGGTGTCATTAAAAAAGAAACTTACTTTTATCATGAAGTATTTAAACTCAGGTGCTTCGTTTATAAATGTTTTCAACTCATATGGTGTAAATATTTCGACTTTTTGCCCTTTATATCCTTCTGAATTGCATTATAGTAAGCTGTTCGCTTTTGAGTATTTAGATAAGTTAATTTGGTGCCTAATGTTGAGTGTTGATTTCAAAATAGAAAGTGTATCCACAAGGTCGATGATTTCATATTTTCAAACAGCTATTGAGAAATACATTAGCAACACGCTTTCTGAGAATTAATTCATATCTTTTGATATTCTCCAATCCATGCAATGTGAATAGAATTTCTCGTACATTTTTATTGACTTTTGTGACAAGTTATTGGTAACACTGAGTGCTTTTGCCGTAATTTCTGGGGTTGTAAGTTCAATGCCCCTGTTACTAGTGTCAGACTTTTTGACTTTTTTCTAATGTGGCCCTAGTACCGTTGTGTGGAACGAAACGAGAATAATCGATATTGCGCTTTCACAATGTTATGTGGTCACTTCTGATTGGTCGAATACAAATACTTTAATGAACAGGTGTACTTTAATGAGGCCCATTATAGTACTGCTACCAGTCGTATAAATACTAAAGTTTGGCATGGTCGGCATAAAATTTATATAGGAACGTTGCATAAACAGACGCCTGCCATTAAGATATAATATGTTTATAGACTTTGTATTTGGCAACGTAGAGAAAAGCTTATACTGCTCAAGACAGGTATAACCTGAAATTCTTCACTTCTTATCAAACAGAGGAAATATTAGCGGTGTCAGTAAAATAAGGTCTCCAAGGCGCTGGAGCCGTGAGGAACGCTATTACGCGAGATCCGGCAACACTGGCGTGTAGCTTGGTTTCACCCCTTCAAATCCCCACCACAACCATTAGTCTTGGCTGGGCAGCCGTTTGCGATGGAGCTTCCTATCACTTCCACCGCCAAGTGCGTGTTGCGTGCAGTGATCCGTTGTTTGAGTGCCAAGGGCACTACCCCCACTGAAATTCCTCGTTAGTTATGCGAAGTCAATGGGCCACAGTGTATGGCCGTCAAAAACGCGCGAAAGCGGGTCAGAGAGTTCAAAGACGGACGTACAGACGTCCATGGTGAACAGCGTTCTGGTTGACCTTCGGTTTCAGCCGAAACAATTGCAAAAGTGGAGAAAGAAATGCTTAAAATCGGCGTGTGACAGTTCGCGAGCTGTGCGAACTTATCCCTGAAGTCAACAAGGCTGCGATTGACAAGATTTTGACCAAAAATTTGCATTATCGTTAGGTGTGAGGTGGGTCCCCAAAATGCTCACCGAAGACCATAAACGGCAAAGCGTTGAAGCGGCCCACCGATTCCTGGAGCGCTATGCAGAACAAGGCGAGGCATTGTTGGATTCAATTGTCACTGGCGATGAAACCTGGGTGCACTACTCCACACCAAAAACTAAAGAACGTTCTCGTCAGCGGCGGCATTCGAATTCGGCAAAGCCGCGAAAGTTCAAACAGACATTTTCTGCCGGGAAAGTGATGGCCAGTGTGTTCTGGGACAGAAAAGGTGTATTGTTTTGCGAGTTTATGTCTACCGGCACAACAATAAACGTCGCTAGCGACGTGCCATTCAAAATCGAAGTTGGGGAATGCTGACGAAAGGAGTGATTTTTCATCACGACAATGCTCGTCGCCATACTGCACATGCAACGGCTGATCTGGCCCAGTTCGGATTGGACATCCTCAACTATCCCTCCTACAGTCCAGACTTAGCACCTAGTGATTATCATCTGTTTCCTGAGTTGAAGTCACATCTGGGTGGAACACATTTCCAGACCGACGATGATCTGAAAATCGAGGTTGGGCGCTACCTGCGCAACTTGGTGGGAGAGTGCCATGACAAGGGTATGCCAAAACTGCCACAGCGCATGTATCGATCGCAATGATCATTACGTTGAAAAATAGCTGAAAGTTCTGCCTTTCCATCAATGTAACATTCATTGACAATAAACATGTTTTCTATATTAAATAAAATTGGAGCAATCCTAGCTACAATGTTGGTCAGTTGCAACTTTTACATTAAGCTGAGATATAAGACCTAGTGGAAATTAGAAACTTATACTACAAAATCTTAAGACCAAGCTTTGAGTAGCCTTAAATCACACTCTCTGTGAGTACCGTTGAATCTGATACAGAAGTGACTCTTGCAATATCGTACATTATGTACTCTGGTGGTGTAGCAGACGAAACCCAGCACGTTACAGCCACAATTTTAGACGCTGTTGAGATAGTGAGGCTATTAGGGACGAGCGGGACGTGCAGTTAATGAAGAAATATGATGGCTCCAGTAATTGAACATCTCGTAGGGCGAGCGCTATGTGACTATTTCAAGTCGTGCAATTCTCTCCCTCAATGCTGGAGCTGTCATTGGGGGCCGGGCAATTCGTTCATAGAAAGAGCGCGATTCCATTTGCTGAGGCCAGACTCATGCATTTAGAAATCTCATTTTTAATATTAACTGATTTGTAATGTCTGCAACTACTACAACATTATTCTAACAAATCCGATCACTGATTTTATAATTTTGTAGTTAAAAACTGAATTATCACACTTTGTATATTTCTTGATAATGGACACAAACAAAAATCAAACAAAAATGGTTATTTTAACCAATGTAATGTGTTGCATTCACTTGCGTTTCCAGACTCTTTACAACAGCTTTTTCTTCCATTTTTTCATATTATTCGAGAATAAATTAAATTGTATATTTACATATTTGTTGTATAAGGAGCATAAAATATGCTTAAGGTGAGAAGGTACTGCACATTCCTAAGAAATTATTATTGATATGCACATGAAAATTTTCAGGCATGTTCTCAAAACCCATATGTTTAATAATAATAATAATAATAATAATAATAATAATAATAATAATAATAATAATAATAATAATAATAATAATAATAATAATGATGATGATGATGATGATGATGATGATGATGATGATGATGATGATGATGATGATGATGATGATGATGATGATGATGATGATGATGATGATGATGATGATGATGATGATGATGATGATGATGATGATGATGATGATGATGATAATAATAATAATAATAATAATAATAATAATAATAATAATAATAATAATAATAATAATAATAATAATAATAATAATAATAATAATAATAATAATAATAATAATAATAATAATAATAATAATAAAAAAAATGCTGAATTTTATTTCAGATAATTTTTTTTAAACAAGTATTATGAATCTCAGAGAAAAATCCCTTCTTATTATTATACTTATGAGTCTGCTTAATATGCAAAAGAAATAATATATTTTGGTTGATTAGTTTTTTAAAAAAAGTGTACCGGAACCTGAAAAAAATGTGAAACTGAGGAAAACAGCTTTAAAGTTGATTATTGACTTCTCACATGAGTCGGAACATTCCTGCTGAAGGGTCTTGACCCCCTGTGTTCTTGCTTGTTCTTTTCAAATTACTCTTCATTTTTCTTGCGTTCTTGGACAGTTCTTCAATCTGCTTTCAAGACTCGCAGCTCATCAATTTCTGTATATGACTACTATCATAATTAGCACATGTATTGTTGAACTGGGCCCACTAACCTCAATATTACATGTGGTTTGATTGTCTACTCTATTTATATTTTGCACATTTACTGTACTGTTTTTAGTAAAACCATTGCCTGTAAACTTTCTCTCTCGAAATGCTTTTGGCCTACCTATAACATATATTCACCAATAACTAGTACAAAATATTCAGAACAAATAACTGTTCAGACACACAGCGAAAGACGAAAGAAAAGCTAGCATCATTGGAATTACAGTAGTACCAGCAAAAAGCTTGAAGATCTCTTACAAAACAACGCTTAGTTCAGAAATATCTGTGAAGTATTACAGAAGTTATGATCGATTTTCTGAAAGTTTACGAAAAGGGGCGTGGCAAAAACTTAACACCCACTAATATAATTAGCAAATTAGGTATACAATATTGCTTTAATGAAACTTTTAACTTTATAGATAGAGTCAACATGAAAAATTCAATGCCATGGCCGGGAGTTGAACCACGGATCTCCTGGTTTCCGTCCAGTCACTCTTACCCATTGAGCTACCATGGCGAATTTGCCGTTCTGACATTAAATACTCCATTTGACTAGTTTATTTCCCCGGTAAACCACTAGGGGCTCTCAAATCCAAGATACACCGTTTGCGGCAACTTACTATCGTAAATGTAGAGTTTAATGTCAGGACGGTAAGTTGGCCATGGTAGCTTAATGGGTAAGAGCGACTAGACGGAAAACAGGAGATCCGTGGTTCAAATCCCGGCCACGGCATTGAATTTTCATGTTGACTCTATCTATAAAAAACCTTAGCCTACATACGGCTAGTGTGAAGAAATGATTAATTTCCATTAATTAACTAAAATTTTAATTATATATTTGTAATCTAGAGGGATGACATTATAATAAAATGTAAAACTAAAACAATGAATTTAACCCTAAGTGAAGTACATTCTCACCTTAAGTAATACTCATACTTTTAAAAATCGGAAGGCTATCTAATGACTTTGTAATTTTATGTTGCTTAAATTACCGAGAATAAATCCTTGTTGCTCAAGGGACTGCAAAACATAGATTCCTGGTAAAAGTATCGTTAATGAAGTTTACAGTGAAATATAAGAGTTCCTCTTACTGCTATAAGCTGTTAACGACTTGCATAGGTATCACACAAAGTCATTAAAATGAAAACGGCCTTACAACCTGTTCCCAGAAGATGTGGAACTACTTTAAACATACGATAGTTTATTAAAAATCTTTAGATGCATTCTTAAGAAAATCAACCGAAAATCGTACATGTAAAGGGTAATTTGGATGAAGGATTTTGGTGCAAATCTAAGTGTGAAACCTGTTGAACTTGTATATCAAGTGGGGTTTAATAGACTTTTCCTTTTTATGTTCACAGACACATACCCACCCTCCCACCCACCGACCCACCCACTCACCCACCGAACCCCCCCCCCCACACACACACACAAATACACACCACATACACATTCACTCACTTGCGACCACGCTTACAGATATTTTTTCCAAAACTGCGTTAAGAAGTTCAGGAAGCCTCAGAAAGTGTACAGGTTTAGGCTTTCTCGGCCGGCGTTCATCCAATAGAAAGTTGTTTCTAGGGTTGAAGGCCGTGGTCTTAGACGATGAAAACATATCTGACGTTTCGCCCTTAGCTCCGTCGGGCATCTTCAGAGATTCTAAGTCTAACTAGTCTATTTGTGAACAGCCAGAACTGAATCTCTGAAGATGCCCGACGGAGCTAAGGGCGAAACGTCAGATATTTTTTCATCGTCTAGACCACGACCTTCAAACCTAGAAACAACTTTCTCTTGGACTCAAAGCGTGTATTTGCTGTAAAACCTGGGGATTGACTTTTTGGGACTAATACAATACTGCTTCTAATTATAGGTATAAGGTAATAAATTAGAAACAGCTTACATGTTTGTTCACTTGAATCTCAGTTAGGTCGAGTCATGGCCTTTTCTAGGGTTTTTTCTTATGCAAAAAATGAAATTTTTGTAAGTTTAAGCTACATAAACTCCGGTCTCATTTGAGCATCATTTTATTCATCTTTTTAATTTTACGTCCTCCAAAATTAAGTCATATCGGACGGTGAATGAACGGGTGAAATGATGCTCAAATGTGTCCAAGGTCAATAGAGCTTAGAGTTACCTAACATTCGTCCTTCAGGATAAGGGAAAGCTCCGGAAAAAGCCTTATCCAGGTAACTCACCCTGACCGAGATTCGAATTCGGGACCTCTTGAACGTGAAGCAGGCATGCTACCATATACGCTACCAAGGTGGGCATTATTCATTTTGATCACCCGGTGTCACCTATCCGGATAAAGGACGTTAAATTAAAAAATAATAGGAAAATAAAATACGATGCAATTTTTATTACTTTTTAACTTTGCCTTCGTAACTTGTTTTCACATTCCGTTTGCATATTCTTTACGTTTATTCTTTACGTTTCTTTGACTTGTAGGTTATATATCACGATTAATTAATTTATGAAATAATACTGAAAGGACCTCGGGATCTCAAGAGTTTTAAGTTATTGAATATTTGTCTTCTAGGACAAGGAAAACACCGGAAAAGCCTTATTCATATAACACACCATCACCAGGTTCGAACGTGAATTTGAGACAGACGCGCTCTCCACATACCGCAGAGCAGGTTTGAAATTTTGTCTAGTCTGTATTTCAAATTCTAAAAAGCAAGATCTATTACTCGTTTTTACCTCCAAACCTAATAATGGAATGCCCTTATGGAATTGCAAATAAGGGGTAGGTGTGGTTTTGAAGGCTCTCAGTTATCCTACATTTTAACTAGGGCTTCATTATATAAAGTTTAGTTTCCGCTTAGCAATGAAAGCATTTCATTTTTAACAGTATTATTCGCTTACTGTAAATCGTAAGTTCCCATTAGGTATTAGATTTTAAAAATTAAAATTAACGACGTATGTTCGGCTCTCCGTCCATTAGGTTGGCGAGATACTTATCAGCGCAATAAAAGGTCTTATATGATTGAAGTTCCTGGTAAACCTTAAAGAGGATATGGAAAGTCAGAGATAACACGTCAAAGACAATTTGCAATGTTAGGTATTTTCAGTTTCCGGTCTTTATAAATAACCAGTATGTGATAATTATGCATTATCCTAATCTCCATTATGTATTAAGTGCGGTAACATAAATCACATGCTCCAGCCATTATAACTCAAAAAGCTTTGAGTCCATGAATTAAAGAATGTTCATTTCATTAGCATGAAACCGAAGAATATGAATAATATTGGGGATGCATAATCCTTAACTTTAAATACAAGTTGCTGTTGGTAATTCTGACACAATTATAAGCAATAAGAAAACTTCATTGAAGTTGAAGCAGAAACTACAGGTTTCCGATAGAAGAATGTAGAAAAGGGATGACAAAACCAGAAAGTAAGTTCTGTTTGGTAATAAAATTAAATTATGTACAGATACGGAAAGGTTATTTATTGCCAAATATTCTACAACTCCTAAAGTACTTTTCCACATAACTGCCGAAATTTTTTAGGCATTTGTCATAGCGAGGCACAAGGTTTTGTATACCTACTTCATAGAAGTTTGCCGCCCGTGCCATCAACCAGTTGGAAACATTTTCTTTCAGATCTTCGTCATTGTTGAAGTGTTGACTGCCAAGGAAAGATTTGAGATGCAAAAACAGATGAAAGTCGCTAGGAGCGAGATCAGGGCTGTTCGGGGGGTGATGAAACACGTCCCAGCCAAATTCCTGTAGGATGTCTTTCGTCGCATTTGCAGGGTGTGGTCGTGCATTGTCGTGAAGAAACTCAACACCTTTTGACATCGCAAATTTGCCGATAAATTTCAATTGGTTTCACTTTCCTAGCTTTCATAAAACGAATCAGAGATCTGATTTCGAAAGAGGCGCGATTTTCAATCAACACTGACATTGTAAACCAGCACAACAAAGCGTACGTGGCTGACAGCGATCTCACAATGGCGTACGTTTCTTTTTCTTGATACAGAGCATCTACCGCGCATGTGCGGATCTGCCATTGCAGCGCTGCAGCGTAGATAAATTGAAACAGAACTTACTTTCTGGACGCCCTTTATATTAATAAGTAATTGGGAATATATGATATAAGAAATAAAGTCAAAAGGAATATTGTAATAGGAATAAAGTATATATGAAATAAATATAGGGAAAAATTGCCTTAAGCTAGAACGGGCAGACGAGGCCGGATACGTAAACAATAGAACAATAGAGACCCAAAATTCCTTCGCCAGGATGGAGCCACAAACAATAATGAGGTTTAAGGAAAATATGTAGAGGCAGGATGCAGTACCATTATGACGCCAAGGGGTCATACAACTTTAGGGGTTGGACCCGTGACTGCTGCACCGTTGAAGGTGAATGGAAATGACCAATAAGGTAAAATCGTAGAAATAAACTCCCAATAAAATGTAGCGTAAACCACTTGACAGACGTGAAATAGGGAAGAAAGAGAAAAGGGGCGGAGATAGACAAGCAAATCTAGGAGGAAGCCGAGAGTAGGACGACGTGAGAAGCGTCATTTGGTTGATTACAAGGAAGGGGAGAAGACATTTTAGTTTAATATCTGTTGGCGAGGTAATAGTGGAGTTAGATTTCAAACGTGGTGGGATTAAATATTCTCAAACAGACAAGGTGACGTAACGAGTGATAGCAAGCGAGAAAAGCAGAGCAATGCGACAAGTAAGATCTGTGGGAATAAACAAACCATAGGAAATTGCAGTTTTTTTCATTGGCTGGTGATAACTGCTGGACCCTGAGAGAGTACTCCTGCTCACCGACACGCAATCCTTAACCATCCTGCCATACCACACCAAAAGGCCACCGCAAGAGAAATCCCACATCAAAGATTATTTTAGATGTTCAGGATACGTAACATTTTATGTCAGTAACACCGCTTTAAAGTCAAGGACGTCGATAATACTATTAATTTTTCTCTAGGTGCAAGAGGAATGTGGGAATATAGCAGCTTTAAGCGATACTCAGTTCTTTAAGGAGTGCTAGTAACCGCTATTGATGACTTTCCATGGAAGATATAGGAAAACGAGTAAGGACCTTCCATTTGAGAATAATGTAAGTCAAGCAACTAGGAAGTGATATCTCCGAAATGCTTCACTTCAAATAAAAATAAAGTTGACATAAATTACTGTTTTAATAAAATTAAGGTAAGCGCGAAGGAATTGGATCAATATTTTGAAAAATTTTCACAAAATCCCTATTCGACACGCACATAAGAAGGCTTTTAACTTATATTTAAGCCTGTACATTCTATATTGTTTTAAGTGCTAAGTTTTTCGATGAAGAACTTTTTGTGTAATTCCGCTAATATTTTTATTCCGAGTGGAAGTAATTCTAATCACCCGCAACGCAACGCAACGCAGCTACTGACAGGCTGTTAACAGCCAGAAGGCTGCGTACCCACCCAGATTTTGGGTCTGACCGCAGGTTGAAAATTCTGATGATACAGGATGGGGTGGGATTATTTTGATAAGGTAGTTTTTGTTCCTCTGTTTTTGTACAGGGTGCCAAACCACTTTTTTGTTTACACCCTGGTGTTTTATTTGATTAAAAATTGGGTAAATTTTGTAGCCAAAGAGCTCATTTGAAGATTATGGAGTTCAGCTTTTGCTGCTGTTTGGATTAAAATCGCCCGCAATCGGAGGATGAATAGGACAGGGATAGCGAACGAATTGAAATGAAAGTTAAATGGTGGAACATTCAATTTCAGTACATAATGTAAACATGAGAATAAAATAACACATTTGTATTCTTGTGTATTGATATCTTCATGCATTTCACACACGTTTTCCACGCATGAATTGATTCTTTCCCACAGCGTCCACACAGATTTCGTGGTACCGTTCTCCACTTTTCTGGGGTCATTTAAACATAATTATACCAATTTAATTCTCGTGTTAACTATCAAAGACGTAAATAAAAATATAGAATCCTCCACCTTACCTTAATCCACTTCGCCCCCTGTTGAAGCGGTATTTATTTTTGCCCGTTGGCAGCACTGATTAAGTAACCATCATAACAAAAAGACCGATTATGGAGACTGTAATTTCTTACAAAGAATTGTAAAAGTATTTAAAGTGAGACATAATATATATATATATATATATATATATATATATATATATATATTAATTACGAGTAGTTGGCATGCTGTAATTTGTATAAAAGTACTCACTTGGACTAGTAGATGTTCAAATTTTTCTTCCGAAAACGATTTTCAACCACCGTCATGACCATCTTCAGTGGGCCATGTTGCAGCTACTAAATGTGGTCTTTCTTCTACCTCTTCAAGAAGCTTATAACTCCACCCATTGGAAATAGCCAACCTTTGGAACTGGAACTGTGGTACAATTCTCGACTGAAGGGATGATCTTACTGGACACAACTGATTGGATGTCACCTGTGATATTGACAAGTTGAAGTGAATCATACTATATTGGAAGAACTAAGAGAAGCTTAAAGACTCGTTTAATGGAGCATTTAAGAAATATAAAACTAAAACAAATAGATAAATCAGAAGTTGCCAACCACTTATGCAAATGTAATCAAGAAATAGGTCAAAGTATACAACTGTTAAAATCTGTGCAATTTGTAAGTGAATTGGATATTTGGGAAAACATATATATAATAAATAGTGACAAAGGAAATATCTTGAATTTTGATATACCAGCATTTAATGGTATTCTACAATTTATTAAACAACCTACATGTAAAAATGTCAATAACGTCAACAGTGATGAAGTCCAGTCAACTATTATTAAATCATCTACTACAGATCAAGTTAACTGTAATTCAGATTTCAACCAACCTAGGATCTCAGTGAAGGAGATGGGAGAGAATGTACATCGCCTTCAACAGATATCTGGCAACCAGTGTGTAAGTTTCCAGTGACGGAGAGAGAAGAGTAAGTACATCTCCCTCAACAAACATCCAACAGTTTCATTTCTTCACGTCCAGAGACGATGCAACTTCAGCTTGTCAATATCACAGGTGACATCCAATCATCTGTGTCCAGCAAGATCATCTCTTCAGTCGAGAATTGTACCGGAGTTCCAGTTCCAAAGGTTGGAGATTTCCAATGGGCGGAGTTATAAGCTTCTTGGCGATGTAGAAGAAAGACCATATATAGTAGCTGCAACATGGCCCGCTGGAGATGACCACGACGGTGGTTGAGAAACGTTTCCGGAAGAAACATTTGAACATCTACTAGTCTGAGTGAGTACTCTTATACAAATTAAAGCATGCCAGCTACTCGTAATTAATATGCTGTATTTTCTTACTGTGCAAGTTCCTGGAGCAATTCCAATACACATTCGTTCTAAATCTATCTTAAATGAACTTCAAAAATAACAAAATGCCAGTAATGGAGCAATTACCTGCCTCACTTCCAAGAAAGGGTTTTGATTTCTCACTTAGACTAAAGAAGCGCAGTCATATTACACACTTAACTGTCTCAGATAGTTAAATTCCTCGCCTACAAAGGTCGTTCCAACTTAGCAATACACTACCGTCCGCTATGGAACATATTTTGAGAAACTGATCCGAGTTGCCAGACAATCCGAGTCACTCGTGCTTACCTTATGTTTTTGTGCAGTAAGATTTTGTCAATCCCTTATGATTTACCAATTATGTAAAAGACATCCAGATGAAGGGAGGAAGTTCAAGGTATATGTTTCTTTTGGCAAGAAAATATGTCAAACCTATCATCCTTTAATAAAAAAATCGTTGGAGCCAATTTTGAGAAAATCATATATTAAAAATGTTTCTTGTAAAGTGTTTTCTGGGATGAAAACTTTCTAGAAATCTTTATTTAATATCCTTGGAAGATACTGACTTTAAATCTAAGATTGAATGAACCAACATTTCCTTTTTGTGTATTGTTTTTGGAAGGTACATTAAGATACACAAGATGCACACACTTTCACATGCACATAGGCGCAAGTGGTCATTTTTCTAAATGTAGCTCTTTTATTATCTATGGGACACGAAAACGTGCATTCCACCAACACTTTTATCGAATTTTTGTTTGTAATGTAATACTTTCTCTATTTTTATGTACATGGTAGAGGAGAGAGAAAGATGTTAAATTTATATATAGAATTTAATATCAAGTTACGTAGCTATGTGTGCACTTAGAGAGTTAAACTCCGAAATTTAAATACACACACAAATCTCTGGCACCGTTGTTTTTTTCAGTAAAATTGAAAAAGGATTTTACAGATATGGTCAACTACTATCACTCTTCTACAAAAATCTCTATGCTTACAACATGTCATGCAGAGAGAGAGAGAGAGAGAGAGAGAGAGAGAGAGAGAGAGAGAGAGAGAGAGAGAGAGAGAGAGGGGGTGGAGAGGGATATGAAGGGAATGGGAAATGGAAGTGAATCATTTTGACATATCTTAGTTTACTTTCTAATAAGTCAGGTAAAAAATTGAAAAATATAAATCTTCTAATTTCATATACATTCCAACTAAAATTGTACCATATTTTGATATGAATACAGGACCAAGTTAAATAACCTTCCAGATGACTGTTATCTCAAAAGCAATGTGTTTTCAAGAAAACCATATATGGTGAAAATTTCTTCATTTTAAAGGAAGAATCAATTATTTACTTACGTTTTATTTACCTTATACATTATATTTTTTTATTTCATTTCATAGCCAGTTCAAGCCCTTTTAAGTTGTCTTGAGCACAAATCTGGCTGCAAAAATTGTTAATTAAAGCAGTTGTCATTTTATGTAAGGTGTGGCAGCTGAATGTCTGTTTTATACTGTGTTTCTGATTTGTCAAATTTAAGGAAGAGAAATACAGATTGTCTTCCAATTATTATTAAATCAAACAAATGTTTAGAAACCCTTAATTTAACACTAAAGTAATATCTGTTTTACTGAATACCACTGAGTATTTTATTTGGTGTGTATGCCAAGATTCATTAAAATGTTAGTGTCTCCATTTAAACAAATGAAGTTCGCTGTGGAATTAATTAAAACTTGTTCCAAATAAAATGTAACCAATAACATTGTTTTTCTCATTCAAATGTAACGGAGTTCCCTATCAATTGCTTTGTTTAAATAGATTAAAAACATTTGAAAAAGTATCATCTATAAGCATTTTATGTAAAACAAATGTAATATAATGAAAGTAGAAAAATTTCATTTAATATTATTTTCTAAATAACACTTCATTTAACTGTAGTTCTAATGTTATATTTGCTCAAAAGAGAATGTACATAAATCCGACAATATTTGCTCACATTTGTTAAGCAGTACCCAGAATTATATTTGACAGAAGCTGGAATAGATATCAACTAGAATTTTGCTATGTTGATTTTGTAAAAGTTTTAATTATAGGTAGGTTAATACATGTATTAAAATTTTTAACTGAGTATATAAAATAAAGCTTTTTAAGTTTAATACACGATATTTAGGAAGTTACGATCAACAAACTCTATTAAGTGTTGTGTATTTTAATAGCTAAAAGCTAAGAATTATTGCTTTCAGAGTTCCAGTTTTAATATTACGTACTATCAGAAAGCTCTTCTGCTAATAAAACTGTTAAACTTATTTTTATGAACTTTCTACCAGTATAAGTAGCTTAAACTTCATGAAATATTCTTCGTTATTGTGAAGCAGTCTCTAAAATTTAAAACGAATTTTTGGAAAATATAATATCAATATGGTAACACAGTTGAAATAACTTAATGAAACACACAGAAACCATTTGCTGTGTAATACTGAACTGTATTTAACATGCCAAATATCACAATTTATAGCTTCTCTAAAACAGTATTATTACATAATGTCTTGCAAATTTGAGCAAATATATGCTCACAAATTAACACAGCCTGATAATTTGTTTTTTGCTTAGCGACCCGCATAGGTATTTTTTTAAGTTCCCAACTCCCTTGCAATATTGCATAGTATAAGTCAAAAATATCCCGGAAGTGTTCAAAATGCTTTCAGTACTCTCTAAAGCCTCAGAAATTCATAATTCCCCTTCAAATAAAACGAATAAAAACGAAGTACAAATGTAAGTGCTTACGGCACATGCGTCGTATTTGTAGCAGATAATTTCTCTTGTTGCCAATGCGATAATTGGCACTTGAACTGGGGAAATGCTTCACTCATCTAAAGTATAACTAAACTGTTATCTAACTAAAGTAATATTTTAACTATACCACACGATATATTTTCCGGATATCCTAAATCATCTATGAAACGGACATGCTTTCCTGGTTTTACGGTCGTGACGCCACAGGTGTCACGCCAAATGTATATCCATTTGATCTGTCTGATGCCGCCTCTTGATAAACGATGCTGGAGAGATATCCATCGCAACTCAGTGTTGTTAGTGTGGACATTTGAAATACAGGCTGTGGTTTACAATTAGTGAGACCACAAAACCCCAACCATTAAGCCGTTGTATTCAGCAATACTCAGTATGGATTGCTAGCGAAATACACACGGGTCTCAATTAAAGCAACGAGGATAGCACCATCTCTGTGATTATATATTGGCGTACTCTGTCATCCGTACTTCATTGGTAACCACATCAATCAGCTCCAAGATACAGTTTCCTTCAACGATGTGGTCGCAATTATACGGGGTACGTCCAGAAAGTAAATTGTGTTTGGTAATAAAATTAAATTGTGTACAGACACAGAAAAATTATTTATTGCACAAAATTCTACAACTCTTAAACTACTTTCCCACATAGCTGCCGAAAGTTTGCAGGTATTTGTCATAGCGAGGCACAAGTTTTTGTATACCTTCTTCATAGAAGTTTGCCGCCTGTGTCTTCAACCAGCTGGAAACATTTTCTTTCAGCTCTTCGTCATTGATGAAGTGTTGACCACCAAGGAAAGATTTGAGATGCAAAAACAGATGAAAGTCACTGGAGCGAGGTCAGAGCTGTACTGGTGGTGGTCAAAGACATCCCAGCCAAATCCCTTTAGGATGTTTTTGTAGCATTTGCGGTGTGTGGTCGTGCGTTGTCGTGAAGAAACACAACACCTTTTGACAGCATTCCTCGGCGCTTATTCTGTATTGCGTGGCGCAGTTTCCTAAGTGTCTCACAATAAACATCTGCTTTCATTGCTTGACCACACGGTAAGAAATCAATGAGTAAGATGCCTTTCCTGTCCTAGAACACTTCCCGTAGGGGAGGGGATCCGTCCCCTTCAGCTGCCAAAGTGCGGGCGCTGCGGACCCTTAGCACTCGTGGTACCTCTGACGTTACTAGAGGAACCTCGGGCCGAACATCTGAGCCCCTCCTGCGGGAGTTGTTCGGATTGGGATGGACTCGAGGGGGCAGTGTGTTCCCGATACCCGTGGGGATCGGATACGTCTTCGGACGGGGTTGAGGGAAGCCATTAATTCTCCCGGGTACTAGCCTGCAAAGCTAGTAGAAGGTGTGCTAGATCACCAGGCGGCCTCACCGAGGTCATATCGGTAGTCTTCACCTTTTGGTGTTGGCTCGCGTAAGTGGCGTATCCACTTCCATTCCGTCTTGAGTCCATAGGACCAGATGGGGGGGGGGCTTGTTAGTCTCTAGGTCTTGCCCTATGGAAAGCCCCATGGAGGACGCCGAGCGCCCTTTGGGACAGTTCGGATAACTCCCTGGTTGAAGGAGGCCCGGGTCCAGTTCCTACGGGTTCAGGACTAATGGGAGTAGAACCTCTGGGCTCAACTGTCCCAAAACACCGTGCACATAATTTATCGAGGTGTCAAGATTGGTTTCGGCTTAACCTTTGCTGGGGATGAGCTGTGCCTCCATTTCATTGGTTGACGCTTACTTTCATCTCCTGTGACTATCTATGTCAGAAATTCTTCGCCGCCTTCATCATAACGGGTCAAAAACTGAAGTGCACTACCCATCCGTTTTGTTTTGAGTTGCTGAGTAAGAATCTTTGGCACCCAACGTGAGCAAAGTTTACGAAATTTCAGTTTTTTTTTTTTTGGTAACAATTTCCTGAACTAGTGATCGTTATATTTGGGGAAATTGCATAGCGAGAGCATTAACTGTAAGCTTGCGGTTTTCCTGGATCTTGTCATCAATCGCGTGAACCAGTTCTTCTGTAACCAAAGACGGACGCCCACTTCGTTCCTCATCGTGCACTTCACTACGTCCTTCATTGAACTGTCGGAACCATCTTCTCACCATTGTATCACTCATCGCAAATTTGCCGATACATTTCAATTGGTTTCAGTTTCCTAGTATTCAGAAAACGAATCACAGATCTGATTTCACAAGCGGCGGGATTTTCAATCAACACCGACATTGTAAACAAGCACAACAAAGCGTACGTGGCTGACAGCGATCTCACAATGGCGCACGTTTCTTCTTCTTGATACAAAGCGTCTACCGCGCATGTGCGGAACTGTGATCGCAGTGCTGCAGTGGAGATAAATTGAAACAGAACTTACATTATGGACGCCCCTTGTACTTGCTCATTCCAATTTTGCATTTGTCAATATAGACGACATGGCCAACACCGCTTATTTTGCTCTTGTTTATATATTTATTGTTTATTGAGAATAAGCAAAACTCCCAGCAATACCTGAACCATCAGGTATTATCCTGTGGTTTATTATCTTTGTCTCCAATGGAACAAAGTATAAGTTTTCTCGTACTAAAGTGCATGAGCTAGCTGGATATAACTACAAGCACTTGGATAATTCTACAAGTTCTTGAACCAAGTGTCCTTTGCCACGAAATCGAAGAACTCTTGATCCCTTCACATATATGCAAATATGTCTATCTATGATACCGCTTTCTAATACGAGGGCTGTTCAATAATGAATGATCACAATTTATTTTTAACCACGCACCTCTACTCATCTTCATAATTTAGATGCTTCTTCTCAAAATAGTCTCCCCAGAATGCGATGCACTTGTCCCAATGTTTCTGCCAGTCCTAATAGACATGCTGGAAACTATTTTGGAGAGATGCTTCGAAATCGCCTCCGCAGCCTTCACCACTGCTTCCGACGATGGGTAATGCCTCCCACGAAGGCGTTTCTTCAAGTTAGAGAATAGAAAAAAAGTCACACGAGGCTAAATGCTGACTACAGGGAGGGTGATGGATGCACTTCACGTTGATTTATGCAAGATATTCAGCAACAACATTGGCAATATGCGGCCGCGCATTATCGTGGTGCAACATCCAGCCTGCTTCACAGAAATGTGGTCTTTTGCGCCTGATATGGACTTGCAATGTTTTCAGGACATCCATGTAGTATTGTCCAGTTACTGATGTGTGTACAGATACAACATGCTGATAAACCATTCCATGAATATCAAAGAATGTGATGACCATAGCTTTTCCAGCAGAAGCAACCACTTTTGGTTTTTGGGGGGTTGGTGATGAAGGATATTTCCACACTGAGCTTTGCTGTTTGCCCTCAGGATCAAAATGATATAGCCAAGTTTTATCAGCAGTGATTACGTTTGAAATAAACCCCGGATTTTCCTCTAACATCAACTTGCTCCATGCAGACTTGCATATGAACGTCCTTTTGTTCGGGAATCAACGGTCTTGGAACCCATCGCTTACAAACACGTCTCATATGTAATGTTGCCCGCCTCGGTAGCGTGGTGGTAGCATGTCTGCCTCACGTTCAAGAGGTCCCAAGTTCAAATCTCGGTCAGGGTGAGTTACCTGGATCAGGTTTTTTCCGGGGTTTTCCCTTATCCTGAAAGACGAATGTCGGGTAACTCTAAGCTCTATGGACTCCGTGCTCATTTGAGCATCGTTTCAGTCATTCCATTCATCGTCCGATATGACTTAACGTTGGAGGATGTAAATTATATAAAAAATAAAAAATAAAAAAAAATTGTTTCTGTTACCAACGTGTGGGTAGCACCCAATAAATTGTTCAGTATTTCAGAAAGTGATCTTAAGGTAATCCATCGATCCTCTCTCACAAGGCAGCAGCAGTGTTGATGTTTTCTTCCGTAAGAACACTAACTGGAGCACCACGTCCACCTTCCTTTATAATTTATTGTCTCCCCTCATTAAACGTTTTAAACCACCTTCGAGTTGTGCTGTAGGGAAGAACAGGCTCTCAATAGAGTAACATTGTATAGGCCTCAACTGAAGATTTGCTGAGACGAAAGCAGAATTTCAAGGTCGCACATTGTTCCTCGCGTGTTACTTCCATTGCAGCGGTAGGCGATACTGAATAAGTCTGAACATAACTGATTCTCATAGGCGGAAACCAGGAGTACCAACAATGAAACTACTGCGGAATGTTTGTTTCACATTAAGCAAACAGAATATAATAAGATTGAATTTTAGTGCGAAACATTATGACCGTAAAAAAATTATGATCATCCTTTATTGAACAGCTATCGTAATATAAGGGTGGTATCACTCTCGACATAACATGCGCATTCTTAACAAATACCCTTAGAGAGAATTCAATATCTTCAGTGTAAGAAACGTTTTAGCTATATTGCGGATAATTTTTTGGATCTTCTCATGTATATATAATTTCAAATCTAACTTACTTATGATATTACAGTTGCTTAAACCAACTGTAAATAAATACACATCCAGTTACCTAAGCTACAACATGAAATTTTATCACCTGTTGTCTTAAAATAACTGCTTCAAACTTTTGTCTATAGGGCATCTATGATTTCCTCTCGCTCTATCTTGAATGTGACATTATTTGTTACTAAATCTCAGGTAAATATTATATTGTAAACGGAAGATGTACGGATATACAGTGGATTTGCTCCTACGGAATTAAAATTATAGAGCTGGAGGTAATAAAAGCGAAAATGATAAAAATGGAAAGAAGAATGGAAGCTATAGAAGATAAGATTAGCAAATAAACCTAATAATTTCCGGCCTGGAAGAACGAGAGAGGAGCATTTCAGGAGATGTAATTATCAAGGAAGAGATTGGGAATGAATGAGAGAGTCTATAAGCTACAAGACGCATATGGAATTGGAAAATTGAAACGCAGAAGAAGCATCTTGGAAGAATTCATTAATAGGGAAATGTCAACAGAAATGTTAAAACAAACAAAAGGGTTCAAAGGAATGAATGTTTGTACTAGCAAGGGCCTATCTTACGAACAAGAGAACAAAGAAAGAAGTAAGGCAAGGAAACTAGGCTACCCTGCATTCATACTATACTTTATAAATTGCGGAGTAATGAACGAATGGTAGAAGAAAACGGTAACTTAAGTGACAGAAAGAAAACAAGCTACAATCGTGTGACACGAGGTGAGGAAGAAATCTCAGGAAGAAACGAAGTCTATGGAAGAAATATTTATTGAATAGCAAATGAAAAGTTACAGCAATATGTCTGAAAGAACAAAGTTCTATCTACCATTGAGGCTTTACTTTAAGCTAAATAAAAAATAAAAATAAAATAAAATCTGCATATCTAATTGCCCGGTTTCTGGAATCTATACCAGGCCTTATTATGCAAACTTAATTTTTAACTTTATTGACTTCTGAATCAGATTTCACAAAATAATTTACAAATTTTTCAGATATAATTTACTTTCTACCTTAACGAACTAACTAAACCTAAAGATTAGTGGATTCCAGTAACCTTAAAAATCTAATCTATCTAAAACACTCTTTTTTTTCTACTTTACTTCTACTTCAAAAATATAAATCAAATCTACATTTCTACTACAGATTTAATTCTTATAACAAGCTACGAAAGACTGTTTTCTACAGTTTTAAAATTTCCTCTTCTGCAACTGGTATCCAAAGCTTCCTCCTATTGGTATCCATCTCCTAAAGGAAGTGACATCAGTAGATGGAGCTGGTTTGTCAGTTCCAGACATCCGGGTAGTCAGCTCTCCGCTTCTGCATAATCAGTTGCACCTGTCCGCTAGGATACTCTCCATATATATCTTCTCTCTCCTGGTATTCTCTTTCTGTCTATGGTCTTTCTGTCTTTCTGTCTTCTTTCTGATGTCCATAATTGGCGTCTTAAATCAGGTCTTCAAGTCTGGTAATCTGTATCTTCAATTTATCTTGGTCCTATTTCCTTCCGACGATCTCTTATGTTATAGCAAATCTATATTAAGCTAGAGCTATACTTTCAGCTAATCTGAAATTCCGTTTCCTTGCAAACGAACGACCCAAACAAGTTCCAGAGCTCGGTATTGGTGGTCTCCAGTAATAGATGATTGCCTGTCACTCGCATTTCAATTCTACTCTCCCTGCATAGCCCACGGGATCGGTCATTGTTAACACCGAGCGCTCCTCTTGTTTTTATCCACAAAAGCAACACGCGGGATGTTTATGTTCACAGCTTGGTGTTCGTGTTGTAGCACTACTTTTCTGGCTTAAGTGGGCCATATCTGAAATAGCAGAGTACGTTGTGGTACCACGATGGGCAATGAGTTGTAGTGTAGTGGTTAGCACCTGAACTTATATTGGAGTTAACGCGGTTGAGGGTTTCTCTTCGTTTTGTAACTTAATGTCAAATAACTTTTATTCATGGAAATATGTTGTACGTTTCACTCGTAGGGAATGAGCTACATAACTATAAGACAAATTCATGTTACGTTAGGAACAAGTTATGTAGTTGAATTTCCGAAATTTGGGGTTTGCTTTTATATGCATATCTGAAAGTGTATATGGGACAAATAATGTAGCTTTACTAGGGAATGTAGGCGTGTAATGACTGATCCAGATATGATTTTCAACAAAGACTTATGCCACGATTGTTATTATTATTAAATTATTATTATTTTTAAATGACATATCCATTAGGTTTAGTAAAAAATATTCAAACTTGTTTGATGTTCAAGATGCACACATAATATGCACCTTATATAAAATATTTATTGATCACAATTTAACCACAAAGTAATATATCATTATTGCAAGAAATTATATTCAACATTATTACACTTTTGTAGTGAGTGATACTACTTCCAGTCTATATTATTTATGAAATTGTCTGCTGGAGTAAAAGTGTTTGGTGGATGCACTTCTATAGCAAATCAATAAAAGGGAAAAGTTCCATTCCTGTATAATCTTGAATAGTTTACTTTTTTGTCATATGTGCGTACTATAAAGTCGCTCAAAAACTCGGCAGCATGTTTACACAGATTTTTGGAAAACGGCTATTAAATATCGCCCATTGAAAAGTAATAGATAAATGTACTTCTGTCTGCAGCATATGCTTCAACCCACGTATCTCGAAATGTTTGTTTCATTTCGGAAGTTACGTGAGTTTTATCGAGGAAGAGGGCTACGCGGTAACGCTTGAGGCTCGCTGAGGTTCCGGGATCGATCCCTGTTGGGTTTTCAGTAGTTAGCTGGCCAAATGTTGAATTGGTGTCTTCTACCACGGCTCTCGACTTTCGATTTTCCGTTATTTTCCCACCCTTTTTCACATTACAGAACGAATGTATAACAGTTAAAAATTTATTTATGTTGAAACCTGCTATAAAAGTTTTTTAAAAAAATACATAAAAATAATCCGACGTTAATAAATTGGATATATTCCGCGATATTATTTCTTCCCTGTAAATAAAATACATAGTGTCTATAAAGTTTTCCAAAGATTTTAAAGTATATTTTAATCGGAGGTGGTTTTATGGTAAATGACAAAAATTTACATTCTTAATAACAATTTTGAGTTTTAAATTTCAGAAACAAAACTCTGTAAGTTATCTAAAATATCTTCTGCACCTTAGATTACAATTTCATCCTGATTATATACTACACGATTGTAAAGATAGATATATCGGAAATAAATTTCAAAAGTAAACTGCTGTGAAATTTGTAATATTAGATAAAAGTGTTTGAGAGTTGAAGGCTAATAGGCAAGAAAGAATAGAGATCGCAATGCGGGTTGTAAGCTACTGAATTTGTTTCATTTTTCATTATTTCCTGCTTTTCTTTCTCTATGGTATGTTTTAAAACATACCCACAAATACCATACTCGAGGCGGGATAGCAAACCGAGGGCCAAACACGTATGCTCCAACAACCACATTACGCGGGTCAGCTAAAGTTAATGCGAAACTATGTTGTGATTGTGACTCATGCCTAATAAATATTGCAATACCTTCTTTTTTACATGCATTTCGTTTGGATTTGAATGTTATGATGTTGCTGACAACAGCCATATGTATATGCTTGTTTTGTAAATGTTTGGTTTTAATGTTTCCAATCAAAACAGTTTCTAAATCAAATAATACATTGCTCGGAGAAGAATGATTGTATGGTAAACATATGACGTAGAGGTTTATTCACAGTTCCAATTCTCTGTTCATAATAATTGCCGTTTTGACGGAAAGTGAGTCTCAGGTGCTGTAATTCTTGTTTTAAGTGGCTGGGATCAGAGATAAGCCTACCGCTACAGCCTGCATCCCGTTTACCGGCAATCTATCCGGCAGAATCAGCAGATGTCTCGCTAAATACAACATCAGGACCATCCACAAGCCACCTCCAAAGATTAGGCATCTGTTGAGACCAGTAAAGACAAACTAGACTTCCAAGTTCCGGCAGTGTACCGCATTCTCTGTGAATGTGGAACACAGTATATAGGACAAACCGGAAGGACCATCGCTACTACAATAAACGAACATGAATGGAGCAGTCGTTTAATATAACCTGAGAAGTCTGGGCTGGCAGAGCATTGTTTTGATAACGACCATAGAGCCAATTTTCGGGAGACGACCATCTTGAAAATATGCAACAGTTACTGGAAGTGGAGAATTATGGAGACTTTGGTGATTTCCTCTGAAAGGAGCACGCTTAATCGTGACGCTGGATTTCAGTTCAGCACCTCTTGGAAACCGGCATTAAAATGGAAATCCGTCGAATTAAGAAGCAAAGATCAATACATCTTGATAATCAAGTTAAGTAGTTACGTTTTTTGACACAATTTTCTATACTCACGCCATCTCCTGACCTGGCAGTTAATTTACTGAAAACAGTCTTTTGTTCAGTAATGCGAATTTTGATAGTGTTTTGTCTTTTTTTATAGTTATGTTATATCCAGTATTTCATTTGTGGTTATAACATTTTATAAATATCCTGATGGTGGGAGAGATGCACACTCCCGAAACATTGATATCTATAATGGGTGCATTATAAGTTGGTGATTGGCGTTTTGCCTCCACGTGCTGTTCAGCTGCGAAAACAAGGAGAGGAGATAAACACGTCACTGACACGTCATTGCCGTCGCCTAGCAACCAGCAATCCACCAATCAAAAGTAAACTGTTGTCATAGCAACCCAAGCCGCTTATCCTATGTTGCCAACTCTATCGCACTACACCACGTGTTTTATGCATGACGCTATTCTATCGGCATGTTGAGGTTTTCAGTAAACAGACACTGGTTCTATTGTTGCTTCGCTTATGAATCAGCAGTATCACAATACCGTCGTCGTTTGTTGCCCTTTAGTATGAGACGGTATGCGTTGTTAGAAGGGAACAGGTGTGGATTTAGTTTCAAGGAATAGCTTATGACGTTTTCTGGGTCAATGACCAACCTTTACAGTTTAATGACCAACCCTTACTTAGGGTATTTTTCCCTGTCGTCACTGCCAAACTAAGAGTGTACTGCTTCAAGTAGTGAATGTTTCACAGAGTGTAAACAGCTTTACATTTTCGCAATATAATTCGTGTGTTTCAGTGATCAACTTTAGTGTTTCAGTGCAACTTTAATATTTAGCTAATTATCGTTACTCATGGCTACCGCAAACATTTGTGCTACAGAAACAGACAGAAAGAAACTATCTGCGAAGACCACAAAAAATGTTTTTGGGCACGGAATCCCAATTAAAGGACAAGCAAGGGAACTTGTATGTTCCGTAAGAAAATATTTTGAGGATGAAAGAGACAATGGGAGTCCAATAATTCCCGTTTCAAAAGTACTGGACAGAACCTCAGCTGCTGTTGGTGTAAGTAAGAATACCATAGTTAGAGTAGGGAAAGAGAAATACGCTAGTGAAGAAAATCAGGCATGTACATCGCGGTTACAAACTCGTATGCTGTACTTAGGTAACTGCTCACTTAAACGTGTACACAGTCTTACGGCAATCTTACGATTAATACCGCAGTATGCAAATTTCTAGGAATATGTGCGTGTGCATTACTGCAACTGACTGAAACCGAACTTCCACCTCCCCTCTTCCCGTCACCTTCATTGCCTAGCACGTGGAGAGGGACGGTAAAGTGGCAACGGTGCTATCCCCTCTCTTTCCCCACGCCTTCAACCGTCAATCACCAACTTATAATGCACCCATAATAATCATCGTTTCAACTGCCTAGCTATCCGAGAAGAAAGTGAGCGTATTCGTCGCCAGGAAAGCTTCAGGTCTTATTTTATATATGTTTAATTTACCCGAGAGCTCGATCTGATTTTGAATGCTGTAGAACACAAGACCACATACAGTCTGGGCCAGCAGTAGACATGCACACAGTAGCAAAGCGGATAGTCTAGACTGAAAGGCGTTGTTCATTTCGTGGCGGAGTTAAGACAAGGCAAAAGCATTATGTGGGAACTATGTGATTGGTCTTGTTGGAAAACTCTTATAGAGAGGAGAAACAACATAGCGAAGTGTATGTACAAATTATAAAAATGCCTGCACTTATACCTCTATTACTCAATAATGAAGTAATACAGTTTTTACATTAACAGCTATGGCTTACGGGAATGGTTAATGAGTCTGGATGATATTATTCACTGCATATACGCTGGTTTTTATTGGGAACCGGTTGCCTTAATTCCTCGTGTAGTGCCAATTTCCTCAGCGAAACACTAAGCAGCCTTGTCCATTTTATATACCATCTGGCGAGAGCAACTGCTGCTAATTACTCGTTTGACTAGATATTTGTGTCTGATCAACTGTGATTATCTGTGTCTTTTGTAGTGTTAGATAATAAAATGTACTAGGGCAATATTAATACTCTTCTCTAGTAGCATCGCCACCCTAAATGTTATTATAACTTTTTATCTGGCAATCTGCAATAATATTTTAAAAATACTTAATTTCAGTCATCTTGACCACTGTAGCTAAAATCGGGATAGATAGCTTCTTAAAGTACTTAGCGTCAAGACATCGCGTAGCTGTTGTTGAGGGTAACACATTTGGGCAAGCAGTGCCAAATGTTTCCTCACAGGTCGATGTTTATCTACCTGAACTGTAGAACCCTACCTAAATATAACAAAGGCAATTTACATACTAAAGTGAGCCTTGTGGTGTACATCGTTATCTTCATTATTATCCCCTCTCACCCTCGTTCATCACAAGAGCAACTTAAACAATGAGAAGCTTGACCTCGATTCCATTACAGTGGTTGTAATTTTATTTACCTTTCCAGCTTTTGACATAGGTTTTCTTTAACTAACCTTTTGCTCACAGCTACAACACATTTTTATACATTATCTCCATCGTTCTTTCAAGCTGCAGGAAAATATTGCATTTAGAGTTAATTTAAATTATGGTATCGAGGTTCCCAAAATCCATTATAGAAGGATATTCGCGCAGACACATATCTAAGGGAAAGAAAAATAAAGATACACAAATGAAAAGAGAAGTTGACATAAATTTATTCAAAATTTATTACTCATGATAACTTTTGAGGATATTTGTGTATGTATACCTATCGTTTTAATACTATTTTTATCATTTTATATAGTCTCAAAGAGTTTAATATTACATAAATTTTAGTGATTACTATGAGAAGTAAAGTGCATATCTTGCATTTACCATAAAGAACGCATGAGGTTGTGTTTGTTGTTAATGAATGACATGCAGCCAAGCAAAATGGGAGAGATTGATCAATAAATTAATAGCATTAAGATTTATAAATTAATATAACTCTTTTATGTGCGATTTTCCCGTATTTTAAGCAGTCGTTACTTTATTTTCCTTGTTTTCATGATAAACATATACTGACTTACGTTTTAAATAGACAAAGGAAAAATATAATTTCCCAATTATCGTTTCATTTCATGCATCATTGATGTCCACTGTTGAGTCCACAAAGGACGTTAAACAGTAGAAAAACAGGAAATGGTCTGTTCAACATTTTGGCTTTCTGTTTTTCCTTTATTTTAGGGACGGATGTAATTTACGTTTCATTAATTTTAAAACAAAATACTGTGTTTTATTCTGATTCTATTTGTCTCGTTTAAGTTTGTCGTTTTTGTGAAGGCACAGTGAAATAAATGAATGTGCAGGGTAGGAATACATCGTGCAATATAGTCATGATTGTCTAACATGTGCACACAGGAAGCTAATATTATTGATGTCGATATATATTCAGCAGAGGCAGCGAATTGTATTTTATATGACCAAGAATGCTGTAGGTTACGATAATGTACTTTGACAGTTGGCTTAATACAAATCCATAATGTTTAAGCAAAGAATATGTTAAGAAAATCAACATTTATGGAATAGGCGAACATAACATGGGATGATCAGCTACTTAAAGTTTAAATCACATGACTGAGTGAGGAACTGAGGGATTCAGCCACAGCTAGGTTAGGATGTTTAGTGTCAAAAGGAATACTTAGTTTGCAATAAAATAAATAAGTGTAAATGTAAAAAACTCAAAGTATGCAGCAGGGAACTTTCAAAACCTCTCAGTATTTTTAAAGTACATTTTAAATTCATTAACTAGAACCTATTAACATAGAAATATAGTTAGTGCTTGTTTGTTGTAAAACTAAACAAGTTTAATGTGAGATGTACCATGCTCTAAGTTTTAATCGAACCATGAAGTCGCAGTCTTATTGCACTGACTGAGATACTAATACAAAAAGAAGAATATTCAAACTTTTTGGGAAACAACTCAAACATGTCTAAGTTTTCCCTAGAATCTTTTTTAATGAAATAGAAATATGTCAAAAAGACAATAACTGAGAATTTTCTGAGGACTGAGAAGTGCAATCATAGTCTGGTTTAACTGTGTGTGTAGTGTTTAACACCCGCTTTTACTACATACGGCACCGCAGGCGATGACACTGATGGTACATGAGATGAAGATGGAGCACCGGTGGAATGAGATGGCGGGGGAAACTGGAGGTCCCGGAGAAAACCCGCCCCAGCGCCGTGTTGTCCAACACAAATCTTACTTTGGGGTCGCCTGGGATCCAACCCGGGCCGCCTTGGTGAGAGCCAAGCGGTCTAACCACTGAGCCACGGCGCGGCCACCTGCTTTAACTGAATAGGTTCACTAAGAAGTTCCTTTTTGGAGACAAAATGTCTTAACTGTAAATCAATTTGGCAAAAGAATTCACAAATTTTACAGAGAGTTAACTTATTTTAGAGAAAGTTAATATAAAAGCTGGCTTAATATTTTTGAATTGATTCTCAAAAGTGGCCAGAGCAAAATCTGATAGCTCATAGTAGATGCTGCAGTAGGAGAAGGATGCAAAGGTCGATAATTTCAGAAAATTCTCATTCAACATTGGACAGCAGAAAATACGTGGATATTGACGAACTTTGGAAACAGGTGTACCTACCTGCTATTGATAAAATCCCATCAATAGCAACTCAAGTAATGAAAGCATTAAAACATTCACCTCCGAAACACCAACGTTTATTTAATAACAGTTTTAGAGTTAGATTTACCGTGAACACCCACTGAGACACTAAATGAACGACTATGTATCACTGGAAAATGAAAAATCACAGTAATTTCTTAACTGACAGCTAATGATGAATTAGTAGCTCTTCATCACCAATACGGATGTTCTTATTTTAAATAAAGCTGCCCTTACAAGTAACTGAAACAATGGTATTCTTACATCCTCTCAGTCAGCAAATGAATATTTCTCAGAAGTCAGAAGTTTGTGTAGCCTGATACAGCAGGATTATGTGTGCTTCTACAACTACCCAATGGTCATGCAAAGTGGCTACCTGTTTTTAAAAGAGGAGAAAACATGCTCAAAAAATTATATACATACAAACCTACGGTAGGAAAAGTAATTGACTCATAAGACAGGCACAGAATTTGGACTCTCAGGGTCAACTGAACGGATTTATACTCAATATATAGTTTTAGAAGATCTTGATAGCTTCAAAAGTATGGAAAAACAAACAGGAATATTTGTAAAACCTTGTACCCTAAAAAGCATTCCGGTTATTTACTAAGATAAACCATTTTAAATAATTAGATTTGACTAATCAATTATTGAACATTCCAAATGCATCTGCAAAACCGATGAGGGTATTTTTCAGCTGATATTTTGTCTATAATTCTAATCAGAATCTTTTTTAATTTAAAAGTTCGAAGAAGCTATTTAGTGCTCATTTAAAACTAAAGACAAATATGAGATGATTGACTGGATAATGTGAATGAGCAATATTTATTTTTAAATTAATAACTATAAATTCTGGAATGTAGGGTTAATTCTGTAAAATAATCTAGCTTGAAGCTCAACAAACACCTAATATTTGTGTTATGATAACATTTTGTCATTAGAAAGAAAGCATAAAACTACATTGCTTCATAGAATAAATGAATAAGTGACTTTATTTCAAACCAACATGTGATGCATATCTTTCATAACATCTTTTATAATTTATACGTTGCTGCAAATGACTCGTTTTATGTAGTAATACTTCAAATTATACTTCAATTACATGAATAGTCATGAATGAGTTGCCTAATAGAGACTTTATATTAATTAATATTCTTAAAAGGAGAGTATTAACTGATATTAGACGTTCAGGTTTTAAAAATTAGCCCGAAGGTTTTACTTTGTGCAGAAAATGGTTGTTTACATTACGCAGTCTGTACTATGTAGATGTAGTGTAAAATACATACAGGATATTTACTCGCCCGACATACACAATTTTGCCACATATGTAAATCACCATCTCGTTTTCTGTGTGTAGGCATCAAGAACTTCACCATGGAAAATCCAGCATCGAGAATTACTAGTCTGGAGAAGCAGAATGTGAGATATGTTGCAAGGTTTGGTTTTCTTTTGCATCAAAAAGTTGAAATAATAATATATTTCCAATAGTAAAGCGTTGGTTTCCAGTGCAGTCACAGGAATGTCATGAAGCGTAATAACTCAGGTGTTAATGATAGGCACTTGCATTAGGGAGGTCCTGGGCTCGCTCCAGGTGACAAGCTAATCAGACCAATTGTTTCTTTCGAGGTTTCCCTTACTCTCTTTACAAATGCCGTCCCTCCATTTTATTTCTCTTTCATTTCAGGGTTGAAGTGTTGGCGATTGAAGGGCTTGGGGCAGCCCTCTGGAGGCATTGCGCACTGTAACTGCTATTTTCTGCACAGGAGTAGAATTGAAGTCGACTGTAATGAGGAGGCCAGTTTTAGTTATTAGATAATGCCCTTCTGGAAAAAACCACATATAATCAGATCACGTCTGTTCCTACATCAAGGAGGTGTAACTTCGTCTGCTGGTAGTCCCCGATGTGTATGTGCTGCTGGGCCGTGACACTTAGGAAACCCAACAGGCGGCCGCACGTGAACCCTGAGGAGATGAAGATTCTCCAACTTAACGTTAAGGACTCCCACTGACTCGCGCCCCTAATCCGCATTCTGGCATACCCGCAGAGTCTTCCCATCTCATTTCTTCCTCCCATGGGTCTGATTTTATTTGTCCAGAGGATGGGTCTGACATTCCCTCCTTCTAATGCAATCCAATCCACAAGTATGTGAACTAACTCACTACATGTTTAAATTGTCACCTGAATGTTCTGTATTCCAGTCGGAGCTCTTAGCAATTAAAGAAGCTATAAAATGGTGTACTGTTAACGGGAACAGTGCCCGTATTCTTAGTGATTCACAATCAGCTCTACTCGCTATTAATGATAAATACAATTTAAATTCATTAGCACATGAAATCAGAACCTTGCTTCAAAACCATCCAGGACATATTTACATGGGATTGCTTGGCTAAGAAGGCTGCAGAATCCAATCTTCATGGGACATACTCTTTATATCCTATTTATACTGTAAGGAGAATAATACATCAATATATTCTTGAAGAATGGAACCAACAATGGCTAACAACTCCAAATGGAAGTTTAACAAAAACATTATTTTTCCCTAGTGTATATGACAGAGGAAAATGTGAAACTCTTGTACCAGAATTTTTTTTGACACAATTTTTAAGTGGACATGTTAAATTTGGTGAATACCTATCACGCTTTCACTTAACATCCAACCCCGAGCGCATGTGTGGTGAAGAAATTCCAACTGTGGTTCATCTCCTTTTCTGTTGTCCCATTTTCTGGAGAGAAAGACAAGAATTAATATTCAAGCTAGACTCTCTAGGAACTGAAATTTCTGCTCCGCTCACATCTTTGCTAATAAAGCCACAACAGTATAAGTACTTCATGATGTTTATAAACTCAGTGTTTAAACGTCTTAAATAGTTTAAATTAATATGCATCAGAATAAAACATAATTTCTTCCTTTTAGTATTTAAAATATTTTTGTTAAAATTGTATATTTTTATGTATCAAAATGTATCCCTAATATACCACTGTGTAAAATAGGGTTCCATGAATCTGGATAAATAAAAAAATCCACAAGTATGGCGTAAATCTGCAAAATATATGTAGTGTCCAATTGTAAGACTGTTCAAAATCGGATAAGGTGGTTCTAATAAAAGCTTAAGGCATTTGAGGCCAAAACGACTTTAATGTGGAATTCGAATCAGTGTGAAAAGTTTATCGGCTCACCGAATATATATACTTGGCATTTCCCTTGATAATATATGCATGTATAGATAGTGTCAACATGAAAAGTTCAATACCATACCCGGGATTTGAACCACGGATCTCCTGGTTTCCGTCCAGTCACTCTAACCCATTGAGCAACCATGGCTAACATACCGTCCTGACATTAAATTCTCCATTTGACTCATATTAACTAAGAATATGCATGTATGTATGATGCGTTGATATATTGTTTTTCCGCAAGATGCACAGACCTATTTTGATGCTTTCTCTGATAGATTGACTTAGGTTACTGGACACTACATATGGCCCGCCTCGGTAGCGTGGATGGCTGCGTGTCTGCCTCACGTTCAAGAGGTCCCGAGTTCGAATCTCGGCCAGGGTGGGTTACCTGGATAAGGTTTTTCCGGGGTTTTCCCTTAACCTTCAAGACGAATGTCGGGTAACTCTAATCTCCATGGACCCCGGACTAATTGGGGCATCATTTCACCCATTTCATTCATCGTCCGATATAATAAATGTTGGAGGACGTAAATTACAGCAACAACAAAAAAACTCTACATATAATATTCTATGTACCAGGAAAAGCCTAGTTCATCGATTGTATGAGTTGTTTAGCTCTTATTCTACTAATTTTAGAGCGTCATTTGAGTGCGGAAGTTATTAAACTCTGACGACAATGGAAACAAATGCACAAGCAGTCCCTTTGCGAAAATTGCATCACCATACACTGCCATTTCTTTGGTTGCAGAGGTATGTTAATGCATAACCTCTTTAAATAAACCATTTTCCTCCTGCCATTAATTTTTCTATTGTTTTATTAGACAACTCTTTTCGCTCCCACGGCCAATTGCAGTGAACAGTGATTCTGCCCTAATTATTAAAAAGATTTTAGAAATACAAATATTTCATGATTTTTCAAGGTTTGAACAATAAGAAATATAGAGATATTAAATGGTGTAATTATAGGAAAATTGAAACTTATATTGGCAATCGTAAACTTTACGAAGTGATGGCTATGCCGGCCGCTTTATATGTAACATATGAATTTACAATAGAAAGTTGAACATCTTTAGAATAGAACCGCTCCTAAGGTTAGCGTGCTGACTTCCATATCCAGATTTATCGGTTCGATTCACAGCTAGAGGCTGGTAATTTTCTTTAAGAAGTATTTATTACTCTACATTCTCTGGACGTATAAGTAAAGGAATAAATCTTTGCAAAAGCGAGTGTGAATGAACAAAAATAACATTCTGTTTGGTAAGTGGACCTTGACGAACAAAGGTCAAATCAGGACAGATACCAAGTAAATAAATGACACAATAATGAAATATTTATGTAATACAAGATAACATCTTATCGAAAAGGACAAATTGGAAAGTACATCGAGGAACTTAGAGATATCAAAAGTGGCCTTGAGTTAGTGACCAACATGGAGGAAATGCGTAGGACATATCAGAAGAAAGTTACAATAAGACCGTGATAGTTCGGGGCCTAATATCTTTAGGAGACAGAACGGAGAACGGATATATTCCATTACTGCGGCATGCCTTTTAATATTTGTCCATGTTACATGTGGAGGCACAGTACAGTGGATGAGTAACAATCAAAATGCCCACCTCCATGATGCACATGTATGTCAACCTCATATTTAAGATGATTTCGAGTTCGAAACTCGATTATGTGTTTAATGGTCTTTCCGGGATTTTGTTCCTAACCTGGGTAACTGTGCTCCATGGGCAAATGCCTGATGAAATAAATAAACGTTATCTGTTGCATATCTTTTTTTTAAATAATATTCAGTCTATCTCTACTCAATACCACTTATATGCATATATACACTTATAACAACTATTCTTACAATATTTATTTGTTGATGTCCTTTACAGAAACAGTTTCATTATGCTTCTCATTGTTATTACTCGTATAAGAGCCAAGAGCAGGTGCAGGTCACCCAGGTCCTCCCGGGCGGAGGATAACACGCCACGGTACCTATCCTCTGTGCGGATTTACCCCTGTGGTATAAAATATATAGTCATTTGCGTGAGCATGGGTGTCGTGTAAGACGGCGCAGTTTGTCTCTACTGATACTTCTGGTGCCGGGATGTCCCTCCGATGAAGGGGGGGCAGTGTCTGTTCCACCTCGCTTTGGGCGGTCCCTAGCGATCCGTCAAGCAGTGGGGGGAACCAGTAGCGAGAGGCCAGATGGAATTTGGTTTTTAAGTTTAGGTTTCTCCAGTTCGTGCGCGGGCTCTCGGGCGCAGCTGCAGGTGTCACGTTTCCAGGAACGACCAAGGCGCGACGTGACCTGGCGGTTATGGGAGATGAAGGACGAGAAGGAGACTTTACCACCCAAGGGCATCCTTGAGGAGGCGGTAGCTCCTCCGTCTCCTGGAGAGACGGTGGTCATATTGATCCAGTGTGTTCACCAGCTGGTTTGGGTGAGGAGTGATCTTGGCATACAACGTGGGCGTTCCTTCACGCACGACGTCCTCAACGTAGGGTATGCCAGACAGGGTGTGTAGGAAGTGTGATGGGGACCTGCGGTCGGTACCGTAGATCATCCTTAAAGCCCTGTTCTGCAGTGCCTGCAGCCTGCGGAGGGTGGTATGAGCCACCGAGCTCCAGACCTCGCATCCATACAGGATCAGAAACGGAAAGATCTCACGATACACCCGCAGTTTGAGTGGGATGGACATTGTTGATCGGAAGATGGGAAATAGTTGCCTGAGTGCAGTGTGGTCGAGGCCGGCCTTTGCCCTGACATGCGGAGTGAAAGTAAGGCCGCGGGATAAGGGAAAACTATTCAACAAACAGATGCCTTAAAGCAGGTCGCTGGAACCAGGCCTTGAAAAGTTATTATCTTTTATATTGCGAATCTGGTTTTACATCGCGAATCTAGACAGCGATTCTGGTATTTAACGAAACTATTACACCATTTTTGGGAAGGTTAATTTCTCAAACAGTTTTATATGTAAACATAAGTTTAGGGTAGAGAAACTTACTAAAAACATTCGTATCGCATCAGAGGATGTTATTAAAATTTAAAATTTTCCTGATATTTTACTCTGAGCTGTACTTTTTCCCACAGAGAGACACATAAAAATGTTTTTCTGAAGTGCTTATCTGTATTTAAAAACCTCAAAATGTGTATTTCTAGTGAAATTTCTATATCAAATTTTTGTTTGAATGAAGGTGGTTAAGGCAAAGCTGGTGGCATATTGGAATCACTAGTGACAAATTGTGTTTGTCTTGCAGGCCATGGAGCTGGAGGACCTGTACAAGCGGTACTGCGACCGCCTCAAACACTCTCTCTTCCTCAACTGCCTGCTGGTGACGTCAGTAACATGTGCATTTCTTCTCGTCACCTTGTGCATCTTGGACACAAATGTGAGTACAAGCATTTTTGCTCTATTGTTTTATATTCAATATTTTCTTTGTTGTGTCCCTATTGCTTTTTAATTATGGAATATTTTTAGGATACCACCAATAGCCCCGATGTTACCGAGGAAAAATAACTTTGAATATTGTACGTAAGGGTTACTCTCCACCTCAGAGGCCCGAAGATGTAGGCAAGGATTTGACGCAAGTGTAGTCCAAAGTTACCCTAACTTCCTGGGAGTAGGTTTCTCCTTGTAACTTAAAACGCCCATTAGCCCGTACGTAGTGCCCTGTTCCATTTGAAACAAATATCCTGGTGAGTTCTGAAATGCGTGTGTCTGCCTGATTTTTTTCTGTATTTCCAGTTATCATAGAGGATGCCAATGTCCAATACACAATTTGGCTTCTCCTTCACCTAAACGGAAGGCTAAAGGCTCCCTCACTTTTATCTTATCAACCAGGACTAGAGATTCAATCTAACTACAGCAGAGAGGGATGATAGCCCCTTATATCCCCTGCGTAATCTGGTCATCACAGTCATCCCACTTTTTTGAGCTGCTGAGTTTGGAAGTGCACTGAGGATGAAAACGAATTTCTTCTTTTTCAAGATGCATCATACACATAGGATGAAAGTGACAAGTTAAGGACCAATTATGGGCAAACGCAGACAACAGTTTATTACCTAGTGATGAATATATCCAAAACATTTGGGTTACTTCTGAAGTTACTTATTTTTGCTTAGGTTGATCCTGATTATACAGCTGCTCCTCATGTAAAGGACCGTTTAAGGAATTCATTGCATAAACATGTCCATCCTTAGTCGAAATTACGACGGAATTTTTGGAAGATAAGCTAAATAATGACTAGGGGGCAGATTTGGCCCTATTTGCCTATTTTATTCCTTTGTTCAGAAACGTAGGCTTTTAAGTTATAAGAATCTTTTCTACAATTATTAACCTAATTTCTTAGTTTTATAGTGCCTATAAATGCCTATTTCATACGTTTGTACCTATTATGCTTAGTAGTGCTAAAACCACTCTTTTAGCCAATTTCTTGTGCTTGTAATTTGTGACAACAGCTTTTGCATTTGTTGGTTTCAACGTGAAGTTTTCGGGAAAGAGAAATTTCTTAGTGCTGCACATTGGATATACAAAATAGGGTTTAGCCATGTAGGTATCTGCATTACATACGTGTCACAATGCGCTAATGACGGCATTTTTTATTTTAAAATTAATATAGACTTGGTTCATTTTTTTTATTTTTTTTTTTACCAGCACTACAGAAAAGGCACATGACTAACCCTACACCTGTATCGAAGCTACTATTACGCAATTTTAACCTCATATTTCTCAGATTCCATGTGTTCTACATTTTCCTAACTTCAAAATGTTACACAGGATGCAGTTTTCTGTTAAGCTGTATGAAATTCTAAACATGCCTCTACGTGCAACTGTATACTAAGTGTATTTACATTTGTTGTGTGTTTGTTATTTGTATTGAAAAGGATTATAATGCTTACTTCTTACTGAAAACGCTTAGGAAAATAAAAATTGTTAAATAGGTATGATTATCTTTTCGCTTCGTTGATATGAGGAAGACAAATATTTCACATAGGTACAGGTCATTAAAATGGTCTCAGAAACTTATACCTCGAGCATTGAGTTTTAATGTTACAATATGTGGGGCATTTTTAAAATTGCCTGTAATTTAAACATAAACTTAATTACTTCAGAAACTACTGTAACTGGAAAGCTGAAACTTGCTATTATTCAATTCTTGATCGACCACAAAAATAACTGGTATAAATTTGAAACAAATCTAAAAAAGCTTCAGATATTTCAGTTTTCACCCTTAAGCCCCCCTTCCATAATCCATGTGTTTGTTTTTTGATTTAGTTAATTACTTCACACCTTTCTGCACATTATGGTTCTTAGTGAAGTGAATTTATATGTATTTTAATTATACGACAATATCTGTTATTTTAACTTGCTGTGGAGCCATTTATGAAATTTGGAACGAACGTAAAACTACTTCGCCTAGGGAACCGCAAAATAGGATGTGTTTAGTAAATTTGTTCCAGCATATGTTGCGATGATTGTCATTTTGTTGTAGTGCATTTTAAGAGCCATTTTACTAAAATTGTGTTTACTTAGCAAATTTTAGTGCCTATTTAAGTGCCTATTTTTTTCCAGTTTTAGTGCCTTTTTGCCTGCCTATTTCAGACATTTTTAGTGCCTATAAATCCGCACCCTAGTAATGACAGTAATACTGAATTTGGCATTTTAGTGACGATAAAATGAATACTGAGAATATAGTTTCTGGCAGGGTAATGATGATGATGATAATGACGGTAGGTATAATAATGATATGCGTGTCTATGTACTGTAGGCCACTAGGTTCTTGGGAGGAAACAAATAAGTGAAAGAAATTTGTAAAAATGTCCTTTATTAGAAGCAAAAATCCCGTTAAATATGTTTATAAAATGTGACGACCTGTTCTTACTTTGTGAATAATTAAGGAACACGTGGTCAGTTCGAACACTCGGGAGCAAACACTCAGTGCGGAACTACATGCTTTAGCGAGAGGATGGGATATTTTCTATAATGGTTTATTGGTAATTAAAAGTGGAATTCACTTAATAAGAATATTTACTACAACAAACAGATTTACAAAGGCGGCCATAATGGCCGTTTACCTGCCCAGAAGCGGAGCTGCCTGCAAAATCATCCTAACCCTTCAGTGGGCAATTCTAGAGAGAGAGAGAGAGAGTCTCTCTTAAAGATTATTCATCTAGTCATAAAGGAGGGGAGGGAGTGACGTCACTGAGTCAGTGAGTAAATTAATACAGTCCGTGACAATATTCATATGACACCACTCATTGAAGTGGTTGAAAATAAAGATATACGAGTACATTTTACAATAAATCTTAGATTCAATGGACACATGGACTTAATCGTATCAAAATCGCTAAAATGCCGTGGCTTTTACATTCGAAATTCCGATTCATTTGAAGAAAAATCATTACTTCAACTTATAACTTATTTGTGAGACAAAATCTCGAATGTGCGTATATTATTTAGAATCCTAAGATGATAATGCATGTCACCGCAATAGAAAAAGTACAATCAAAATTTCTAAAGTACATACTATTTAAAATAACTGGATATTACCCTACTTACAGAAATTATGAAACCCCTTTGGAATTATTTAAATTTAAAATTTTGAATTTTACAAGAGACATTGTGGGGTTAATATTTCTGTACAAAATATTACATTCGATTATTGATGATATTAATATTACAACAAATATATTATTTTATGTACCCAACAAAATAAGCAGATTCAGGAGGATTTTTTTTTTCACCTCGAAAGGAAAGACAGAAATCCATAAAAAATTCACTGTTACACGGAATTATGTATTTATACAATAAACTTCATGGTTTCGATGTAGATATTTTCAACATGTCCGAAACTCAATTCAAAAATGCTATAACTACTAACTACTTATTCGCAGATCAGTAAGTTACAACAATTGGCAATAGTAGTATCATTACTGTATTTAGGAATAGTAAAATAATTACCATACCACCTTCACTTCTTTCTCTTTTACTTTTTATTCATTGTTTCTATTACCCATATTTACCTTTCTGTAAATTGTTCATTTGTGTTCATTTGTGTTTTTCTTGTGTTTTGAGCATGTATATTATTATATGTAAACACCTATGTATGATGAAAATTGTAATTGGGCTTACAAGCCTGTTATGTTCATGAGAAGAAATAGAAGAAATCTAACAATTGTTCTGACGTAGGAGTTATAAATATAGCACCACTTTGCACGAAACTGAATTACAAAAAGGTCTAAGCGTTGACAGTTTGCCTATTTCAGTAGTGTGGTGTAAACTCTAGGAGTAGAAGAGAAACTTTATCAAAAAAGCGGAAATATTATCTGGATTTATGTGTTGTCAGATGTCATCTTCCCCGTCTTAATGATAATTGCATTGATGGGAGTAGCAGGGAACACCATCTTTAAGTTCCTACTGGTCTACAGATCAAATGCTTGTGACTCATTTTTATATGCATTTAACAAAATTGATTTCTATCCATTTCTACAGCAGTCATATGCAAACAAGTAAATTACACAAGATAAGGCCAATATTCTCACATCTTAAAGCAAAGTTCAGGGGAGGTTATAGTTCATGGAATATTACAAGTGATGGCGTAGCTCTGATGCCATGGAAAAGTAGGCTAGGATGAAAACAGTTCAACAGGGCATAGATGGCTAGGCTTGTTATCATAATCCTTGATCTGTGTGAAAGTGGGATATGCTCTCTATACAATAGTATCATTTATACAGAAAACAGTACAAAAACAAGGGGATCCTGTAATAGGATTCTTTGGGTCTTTGATAATACATCCTGCCAAGCTATAGTAGATCAGGGAAGATCAGTATATTTGGATAGTTAGCTCATTTATCTAAACTGTTTTTTGCACTAAATAATGATCATATACGCCGACTGTGAGCTAAGATACTCCCATTTTACTGTGAATGTTTCAGCAGGCCAACCAAAATTCGCTGTGCATACAATAAAATCCTCAATGAAACTTTTCATATCTGCTGTGTCGTGACGTAGTGGACTAGAAGTTGTGGTTTGGTTCCCTACCACGGAATGCACTCAGTATCTATTCCACCCTGGAGATGCACGTTTTAAGTCCTGGGTATAGGACCGCTACTCACTCTCTATCATTAGGAAATGGAGGAGCTATGATAGGTAGCAAACACTGATCAAGAAAGCAAATTTTCCGACTGGGGTTGCTGTGATGCTGATTACCAGGGCTAGAAAGTTCGTACCACCCTCCGTTCCCTATGCAAGTTGCGACCGACTCTCTCCCGGCATCCAGAGAAGTCATAGATAGGACACGCACAGCGGAGAGGCATTGAAACCGGTTGCACAGAGAAAAAATGACTTTTGAGACATTCGTAAATGCACATCTATTTAGATTTTTGTGTACTACATACAAATTCTTATATAGTACTTACGAGTTTGTCTCTGGCTGATCCCATTATTTAAATAGGCACCTTGTGGCAACAACCAAACAATTATAACGCGAATTTTCTTCGTTTAATTTTACGTCCTCCAACGTTGTCATATCGGACCATGAATGAGATGGGTGAAATGTGTAACTATAATGTTTATGGGTTCACACACTTCCACGTTGTGGACGCCAGTTTGAAGCAATAATTTAATGGCGAGCAAATAAGTCGGCGAGCAATGAGGTTTCTCTCAGGATATGCGTGGATGTGTGAGAAGGAGATTTTAATAACACTGGAATGCCCGTTTCCAACTTATTTATTTACTGCTTCTTCTTTGAAAACATCGAAGTGAAAGTTGCCGACCGAGGGTTACCAATCTCGGTTTAGAGTTACTGAATACAAATTGTTTATTACTCGATAAATTTATTCGTTCCTCATATATATATACGAACCGACAATTATATAAAAAAAAAAAAAAAAAAAAAAAAAAAAACCAGAGGACTGCCTTAATCGCCCTCACGCCTCAGACTGCCCTCATCGACTTCACGCCTAAGACTGTCTGAATGACCACAGCTGCGCGTGTGTATATGTAACTTTCACTCTCAAAACTCCTTTTCAACCAAAATCCCTTTGTGGCTGTTTTGTCGCCATTGTAAATGATCCAAAGAATTCCCTATTCATACAAGTCAAGTGACAATTCCTTTATAAACCGCTAAGGACGCTGTTTCTTACATTGCTTTTGTTACAACACTTTCCCCCAACTCAACTGGCCCTGCCCTTGTCGTAACAAAGAACCAACATTCCTTTGACATCCATTATAATTCTTTACTTCTGGCAAACCTTAATTTCGGTATCAAATGATACTCAAATGATGACATTCGCCTTTTAAGGATAAGGGAGATCCCCGATAAAGTAACTTATCCAGGTAGCTCACCCTGACCGAGATTCGAATTCGGGACCTCTTGAACGTGAGGTAGACAAGCTACCATTACGCTACTGAGGCGGGCTTAAAACGCGGATTGTAACATTTCCTGATCGAATGTAAAATAACATCCAAATAATAAAATTAATTTCTTAAATACCTGTCGACTCTTACTAGACAAAATGTAAAAGCAGGAATTTTACTGTATATTTACTCATCTGCGGCCGTATTACTAAAACAATAATGTACCTCTGAAGCCGTTCAAATGTAAAACTCATTCTATGTCCCATAAAACAAGATTTAGTTGATTGATACTCTGTTGCAAATTCGTTAATGATTTCAGCTATTTTAGTTTCTCTCTCTCTCTCTCTCTCTCTCTCTCTCTCTCTCTCTCTCTCTCTCTCTCTCTCTCTCTCTCTCTCTCTGTCTCTCTCTCTGGCTTCTCTTTTTTTCCACGTTTGCTGAAATATCCCACTGAAATGCAAATAATTAAGTAAATATTGACATGAATAAGTACACTTTGTACAGCAAATTTAGTTGTTCATCTTTGAAGCACAACAAAGATGATATTCGAATATCTTGCTTCCTACCAACGTGCTCTGTGTCATGCAGTTAGACCTGTATTGTAGTAATGAGTTGCATTCTACGATGAACCTTGCCCTTGCTAGTAGCGCCTGCGTCGCATAGCCATGACTGGCCGCTCTTACACTGCTCAAGGAAATCGGTACGAACATCCTAGCTCTGCTCACTTTCTTCTCGGGCAGCCAGCCAGGTGAAAAGATGATTAGATATCAACGTTTCGGGAGTGTACATCTCTCCCATCATCAGGATATTTATAAAATGTTATAACCTCAAATGAAATACTGGATATAACACAACTATAAACAAAGACAAAACACTATCAAAATTATCTATTTACAAGAGTACCACTTCAAGAAGCTATCCAACATCTGAAGGAGCATTTTCCGGCTGATATCATAGAGCTCTTCCGACATATCCTGACATCCACTTTCTTCTTGTTTGGCGGTACTTTCTATGAACAAGTAGACGGAATAGAAATGGACTCCCCTTTGTCACCAGCTATAGCTAATTTCTATATGGAACACCTAGAATATGAAATACTTGCCACAGATTCACTTAAACCAATTCATTTCTATAGATACGTGGACGACACTTTTGTAATTTGACCACATGGATCAGACACTTTCTTGCGCATCTCAACAGCCTGCGACCTCAAACACAGTTTACCATGGAAATGGAGAAGGATGGAACTCTTCCATTCCTGGACATTCTTGTTTCAAAAAACGCAACGGTACACTGGGGCATGCTGTATATCTCAAGCCTACACACACCAATCTCTATCTGAACGCTCATAGCTTCCATCATAGGTCTCAACGACTGGGAGTTCTCAATACACTAGACCACAGAGCTTCGTATATCTCTGATCCCAGCCACTTAAAACAAGAATTACAGCACCTGAGACTCACTTTCCGTCAAAATGGCTATTCCGAATATGACGTTGAAGCCTCGATCACCAAAGCTAGGAAAGGGAAACCTGTAATACAGCAAGCGTCAGATAAGCCTACCGCTACAGCCTGCATCCCGTTTACTACCAATCTATCCGGCAGAATCAGCAGAATTCTCGCCAAATACAACACCAGGACCATCCACAAGCTACCTCCGAAGATTAAACATCTGTTGAGACCAGTGAAAGACAAACTGGACTTCCAAGTTCCGGGAGTGTACCGCATTCCCTGTGAATGTGGGGCACCGTATATAGGACAAACCGGAAGGTCCATCGCTACTGGAATAATCGAACATGAACGGAGCATTCCTTTAATGCAACCTGAGAAGTCTGGGCTGGCAGAGCATTGTTTTAATAACGACCATAGAGCCAATTTTCGGGAGACAACCATCTTGGAAAAATTCAACAGTTACTGGGAGCGGAGAATTAAGGAGGCTTTGGCGATATCCTCTCAAAGGAGCACGCTTAATAGTGATGCTGGATTTCAGTTCAGCTCCTTTTGGAACCCGGCCTTAAAATGAAAATCCTTCGAATTAAGAAACAAAGATCAATACAACTTGATAATCAAATTAAGTAGATACGTTTCTTTGACACAATTTTCTATACTGACCTTTTCTATCTTTTCTGACTGAGATTTTCTATCTCCTGACCTGGAATTTAATTTACCAAAACAGTATTTTGTTCAGTAATGCGAATTTTGATAGTGTTTTGTCTTTGTTTATATTTGTGTTATAATCAGTATTTCATTTGAGGTTATAACATTTTATAAATATCCTGATGATAGGAGAGATATACACTCCCAAAACGTTGATATCTAATCATCTTTTCACCTGACTGGCTGCCCGAGAAGAAAGTGAGCGTATTCAACGCCAGGAAAGCTTCATGTCTTATTTTTCGATCTCTGATTACATATACTCCCCGTAGCGGTTGGTTGATCGATCACCGCTGCCTTATGTATGTGGGTGTGAGGCCGGTAGTCGGACTGGCAGGCTCTGCCCCGCATGCGGGCTGTTACACCATTTATTATTTGTTTATGACATTATTCATATATGTATACACAGGGTGTTTCAAAACGACACCGAACAAATATATAGAAGTAGCTGCTCAGCTTCTATGTGACACATATAGATAAGTTTTACCACCAATAGAGCCTCATAAATAACGCTAAAGAATGAGTGTGGATTAGGCAGTTACAGGAACAACGTCACGTGCCTCACATTATCGAAGTTTGCAGGTAGGTGACACAGCGTGTCGCGTACTGTAGCTGTTTGTAAACATACCAGCATACTCCACGGTAGTTTTCTGCTATTAAGAATTTCTTTGACTTATGAAACCGGAATAAAGAAGCTATTCTTTAGTTATTTGTTTATAGGTGTTTAACGTGCTCCAATATTTCGTCATAACAGTCCATGACGGCAAATAAGTTGTTGGATATGTGCAACTTAAACCTTTCAGAGGGAAGTTAATGCTAGTGAGATAGAGGATGGAAGCATTAAATGATAAAATAACAGAAAAATATCAAAGAATTGCAGACAAGGTTAACCAAAGCGAAATGACTTATGTAATGAGACAAGCATTCTATTCCACTGCATTTAATAATACTAAATAAAGCATTTGTAACTGAAAAGGAAACTGTTGATTTTACAGTAACTGAGCAATCTTGGAACTGTCCGAGTTCATTAGTCGACGTTTTCACAAGTAACTGCTCTTTCCCCATTACCTGAAAGCGAAGCTAGAATCACTGATAACGAGCAAGCAGCAATGCTTTTGTTTTCGTGACCGGTGCGTCCCAATAACAGCTTATGAGGTTTGCACACCAATGGTTCCTGCGCTGCCTAATCACAAAATAATGTGATATTTAATGCTGCTTAAAATTGTACTTAAGAGGATTCCGAAGCTGCGATACGGAAATTCTGTCTAGTTAAGCTATAAACGACGAAAAGGCTATATTAGTTCGGTGTCGTTTCGTAATAACCTGCATATGCCAGGGCTGTTCATTAAAGAATAATCACAATTTTTTTTTGACAACGTACCTTTACACATCCTCATAATTTTGATGGTCTTTCTCAAAATAGCCTCCCCTGAATGCGTTGCACTTGTCCCAGTGTTTCTGCCAGTCTTCAAAGACCTGCTGGAAACAATTTTTGAGAGATTCTTCAAAATCGCCTCCGCAACCTTCACCACTGCTTCTGATGATGGATAATGCCTCCCACGAAGGTGTTTCTTCAAGTTAGGGAATAGAAAACAGTCACATGGGGCTAAATCCGGACTATAGGGAGGGTGAGAGATGCACTTCACGTTGATTTTTGCAAGATATTCAGCAACAACATTGGCAGTATGCGGCCGCGCATTATCGTGATGCAGCATCCAGCCTGCTTCACGGAAATGTGGTCTTTTGCGCCTGATATGGACTTGCAATGTTTTCAGGATATCCCTGTAGTATTGTCCAGTTAATGATGTGTGTGCAGGTATAACATGCTGATAAACCATTCCATGAATATCAAAGAATGGGATGAACATAACTTTCCCAGCAGAAGCAAACACTTTTGCTTTTTGGGGGGGTTGGTGATGACGAATAATTCCACACTGAGCTTTGCTGTTTGCTTTCAGGATCAAAATGATGTAGCCAAGTCTCATCAGCAGTGATTACGTTTGAAAGAAACTCCGGATCATCCTCTAACATCAACTTTAACTGCATGTTACATCCATTGCAGTGGTAGGCGATACTGAACATGTCTGAACTTGCTGGTTCTCACGTGCGGGAACCAGGAGTAACAAAAATGAAACTACTACGGCGTGTTTGTTTCACATTAAGCTAACAGGATATATTATGATTGAATATTAGTGCCAAAAATTATGACCGAAAAAATTATGATCATTCTTTGTTCAACAACACTGGTATTCAAATAAGAAAGTACTGTTTTATGTATTGTGTAAATAATACATGACTTATTATGACATTTAGGAAAATGTATAGTGTATTTATTGTTTATGAATATAGTTCCGAAAAAAATGAATGACAATGTGTTTACGTAAAGCTTTTCAGTTAAGAAACTGCATTATGATGATGCCACTTCTAAATTCCGAAACAATATATCGTACCTTTATACTTCACAGAAGTAAGCGTACTAAAGTTAACAATGTAGTGCTTTATACTTATAGACAAACTATTCTGGAGTTTTAGAAGTAAGTCTCGTATGGTTTGCTCTAGGCACACGTGTACCGGCATTCAGATTGCATGTTAATTTGCTCTCTGACTTTACTTGGGGTGAGTGTAATCTGACCCTTTCATACACTGACCCTTCATCAAGGCACGGGAGGGGGATTTTGTGGCATCATGGTAGATGTCGCCGCAGACCTTTTCGTGCCTATCTATTGATATGGTCTTACGAGCGCTGTTCAAAAAAGAATGATCATAATCTTTTTACGGTCATAATTTTTCGCATTAAAATTCAATCTTATTATATCCTGTTAGCTTAATGTGAAACAAACACGCCGTAGTAGTTTCATTGTTGGTACTCCTAGTTCACGCCTGTGAGAAGCAGGAAAGTTCAGACATATTCAGTATCGCCTACCGCTGCAATGGAGGTAACACGCGAGGAACAATATTCGGCTTAGAAATTCTGCTTTCGTCTCAACAAATCTTCAGTTGAGGCCTATATAATGTTACAGGAGGCTTATGGAGTCTGTTCTTCCCTACAGCACAACTCGAAGGTGGTTTAAAATGTTTAAAGAGGGGAGACAATCAATTTCAAGGGAAGGTGGACCCAGTGCTACAGTTACTGCTCTTACGGAAAAAGAACATCATCACTGCTGCCATTGTGAGAGATGGTCGACGAATTACCTTAATATCACTTTCTGAAATACTGAACATTTCATTGTATACCACCCACACGTTGGGGACAGAAACATTACACATGTGTTTGTGCGCGATGGGTTCCAAGACTGTTGATCGATTCCCGAACAAAAGGACATAAGGATGCAGGTCTGCATGCAGATAAAGTTGATGTTAGAGGAAGATCCGGAATTTCTTTCAAACGTAATCACTGCTGATGAATCGTAGCTATATCATTTTGATCCTGAGAGCAAACAGCAAAGCTCAGTGTGGAAATTTCCTTCATCATCAACCCCCAAAAAGCAAAAGTGGTTGCTTCTGCTGGAAAAGTTATGCTCATCTCACTCTTTGATATTCATGAAATGGTTTATCAGCATTTTGTACCTACACACAGATCAGTAACTGTACAATACCACAGTTATGTCCTGAAAACATTTCAAGTCCATATCAGGCGCAAAAGACCAAATTTCCGTAAAGCAGACTGGATGCTGCACCACGATAATGCGCGGATGCATATTGCCAATGTTGTTGCTGAATATCTTGCAAAATTCAGCGTGAAGTGCATCCCTCACCCTCTTTATAGTCCAGATTTAGCCCTATGTGACTTTTTTCTATTCCCTAACTTGAAGAAACGCCTTCGTTGGAGGCATTATCCATCATCAGAGGCAGTGGTGAAGGCTACGGAGACGATTTTGAAGGATCTCTTAAAAATGGTTGGCATGTCTTTGAAGACTGGCAGAAACGCTGGGACAAGTGCATCGAACTCAGGGGAGACTATTTTGAAAAGCACCATCAAAATTATGTGGATGAGTAAAGGTACGTTGTCAAAAAAATTGTGATCATTCTTTATTGAACAGCCCTCGTATATTACTGGCAGACGTCTGCGGCAATTATGTCTACTTGTCCCCTAATAAATAAATGTACTGTTATATGTAGGAAATTATACAACGATGCACCTCTCGGTATGCGTGCCAGTATTATGTATGCATGTATGCATATAAGATTGCGATGCGTGGAAATGGTAATAATAGAAGTCTGTTTTACTAATTCATTATTCGATCCCATCACTCTTTTCTCCGTCACCCTCCTTTTCTGTGTCACTAACTAGCTCACACGAATTATATTCTTGATCGCAGTGCAGATTATTTATTTAATTAATGCATTCGTTAAATAATTCTTAACTCTTTAACCTTTGGGGCTTGCATATATTTACATCTTTTTTCCTGTCGACTTTCGCGATCTAGGGATAACATGCAGCCTCTCGTTCCCTAGCTAGCGGGTTCAAACTGAGCGATGAACGATGAACCTTTACGGCGTAAAACTAACGTGTATTATTCGGAAGGGAAGTAAAGCCGGTGGTCCCGTTTTGTAGATTTAAGGCATGTAAAAGAACCTCAAAACTATCAAAGAGGCCTCTAAGCAGTATAGAATGGGGTGCTGAGGACCACAGTAGTTAACGTGTATACAACAAAAAGAAAATCACATGTAATTTGATTCATTAATTAAAAATGATCAACACACACTCATATAATGGCGTTTCAGATAGAAGATTAGATAAGTGTTAGTCTGATATACACAGATGCTTGGGATACAAAAGGGTTGCGAGGGGGAGATACATCACCTCTGTGTCTGGAACGTAAAATAATGTTATTTTCTCTTCTAATTACCTATTATAATAATGACATGTACCCCTTACCAAAAATATCAGATAACTTACAATTAATAGATACAATTTACTCGTGATAGTCTAAGTGTACGATATAACAAAGTCCTTGCAGGAAATCTCATGGCCATTAGAGTCACATAAATACTCACTAATTGTCAAATTTGACATAATTGAAGCGGAACATACCTAGGAAGTGTCATCACAGTGAAAGGTTATTCCTAATTATTCCTAATTTTGAAAATTGACCGGTCTTCTTAATCCAGTAGTTACCTTCTAAGTAATAAGCAGTTTGCGTCTTCAATTCAAGATTTTTTCCGACTGGACACTAGCTATTCAAATAAGCCCATCTTTACCACCTCGTAGTATATGTAGGTATGTGCATAATACGTTGTGTATAGGATACTCCATGGCATTATTTTGTACCAGCAATTCAAAAGAACTTCATTTCGACTTCTGGACTTTGACGATCACCACGCGCACATCTACCAATCTGTAGCTCGTGCACACATGTTCATGCACGATATATGGTATTGCAGAAAACTTTGTATGTATCAGTCCGATCTTTTGGATGGTGTATAAAGCAATCTGTTCTTCTCTTAACATTGATTAAGGGTCTTTGGTGGGAGTAGGCATTCTTCAACTGGTTTTTTTAATCGACAAAGTATGCTTGATAACTTACAAAAGAGTACAAGAATATCTATGCAATTTGAACCCCTTTAACTGTTAATTTATTGTGGAAAGAAAAAATAAATAATCGTATTAAAATGGGGTACATACGCAGCTTTCAGCTACCGATGAAAAGACAAAAGAATACCCAAAGGAAATCTTCTAAAATTATATAGCTCCAGATAAAAAATTGCGAAACGACATCCGACAGGATAATCATTTAAATTTAAACAACATTAATACCGCATTTCTTATGAAGGAAACTGCGTTCAGCTTGTCAATCAGAGCTCCCAGGCTGGATGTTGACCTGAGCAGGTAATTATCTTTAATCAGTGCTCCAGAGTCTGGAAATATGATGGTGAATTTAAGTGTGCTTAAGAGTAAACTTTGATGGACATTGCTTTCTCTGCTCACTCGTCCATAAACTATTTCCACAAAAGTTTCTCATACTCGTCTATTTTTAATCGAAATAAACTTTCATTACACATTTGAACATTTTGCTTTTACTGTAACTGGCATAAGGGTAACCGAATCAACAATTGTACTTTTACAAAGTGGAACGTTATGTTATCGCTTTCAAATTTCATGTTCTCCATGATGAAAAAAGAAACTTATGGCTACCAGTTTAGTATGTAATCGAATTTTGATTTTTAAATATGCTATTCATAGACGTACAGATAGGCTCAACCATATACACGTTGTCAAAGAAACTGATGTTTTACCTTCATTGACCGAGCGGGATGGCTCAGGCGGTTTTGTCTGTGGCCAACATTCGGGAGGCCCGGGTTCGATTCCCGTGGCCGACCTACCTGACCCATGGTTTTTTTTCGGGGGGTTTCCGGCTGGCAAGGCGAATGCTGTGTAGATTAATTACATCACCGGAATTTCCTATCCCTCCATTTCATCTCCATTATAATTTCATATCATCACTCATCTGGTGATCTCTTTCAGGGTAGAAGTGTCGGCGGGTGTCTCGGTGGTGCATGGCCGGATGATGTGTTCTGAGTTAAACTACTTCCTCCTCGGGTAGATTGGTTGCCGGTCTCCGCGCCTCTGCTGGGATCATTTCGGGACCACCAGCCAGGGACCTATGAGGCGCGGCTGTTGGGCTCGTTGCCGTCCCGCAGCAGGGGAGCGTGTCCGTTGTCCTGGTCTGTCGGGAGAAGTCTCTATCTAAGTAAACTGTAAGGACCCTGCCTCTGTACTGTCGTGGCTCCTTGAGTCGGCCCCCTCTGACTCCTTTCGCTTCATCCTTCCTCCCGGGGATACCCCACTTGTGGGCAAAGGCACAATGGGGCCAGCATGATGGTTTACGTACCGATTGCCATTCCTAGTGAAATCCTAATCCTACCTTCATTGACTTTCACTACTTATAGATTCTATTAACATAACTTGAAGAAATTCCTTTTGAAAGTTTACTTCTCATGAAGTTTATATGAATGGACAAATGTTTGACCTCGCAGAACTAGAATTATTGCTTATTTGCTTGTACAATGAGAACCAAAAGTATTAGTACACTACAGAATCTTCGATGAAGGTTGACATTCTGAAGAATTTTTAAAGCATAAATTACAGCGGTTACGTCACATGCAACCCTGTTTTTTTTTTTTTTTTTTTTTTTTTGAGTAGCCTGCATTTGTTTGTCTCAGCGAGTGACCTGCATGCAAAGACTGATATCAAGCGCAGTGACTTACGGAAGTGAAGTAAAACAGGCCGAAGAGGGAATGAAACGATTACTGAAGAGAGAAAAACATATAATTAGATTGCACAGTAATATCAAAACATTCTCCGAGATATCGGAAATAGTAACGAGGTCACAGTCAACCACACAGAACATCATTAATAGGGCAGGAGACAGTAAATCTCCCTGTAACGAACCTAGAAATGGTCGGTCTCAGATTTTCACAGCTAGAGATGAGGGAAGATTCTTCTCTGTATTAACTAGAATCCACGAATAACCGCTCCCCACATTGCTACTGAGTTGCAAAGGGCAGGCATCACTGTTTCAGTAAGCACTGCAAATCTATTTGCAAAAACCAAGGATGCAATGGCAGGTCACCACGGAAAAATTTCTATGTGAGCTCATGGAACAGGAAAAATGCAATATGATTCGCTTGAAAGTACTTTGAAAACACCATAGACTTCTGGGTAAATGTGACAGCTATTTAAGGTGTATGGCCGGGACAGCAGCTGCAAGGTGTGGAGAAAAACAGATACGGAACTGGAGCCAAAAAAGTCTAATTGCCACAGTGAAACATGGTGAGGGATTGCTTCAGCGTGTCAGTTGTCAGCAATCTCTATATTATCGATGGAATAATGGATCACAGAAGGAATATGGGCATTCTGAACCAGGATTTTAGTAAAAGTGTGGAGAAAATGGGCTTCCAAGAAGATATATTTATGGTCCATGGCATAATGTGCTTAATCCGCAACTAGGGTTGTTATATGTATAACGTTCCTAGGCAGCTTCATACCCTTCCTCAGTTGTCAGTTCTTAGCTCTATCGAGCACGTTTGGATCATTCTGGAAAAATCAATACAGAGGACAGCTTTCAAAAACGAAACATCGGAAACGGCTCTTGTTGAAGAATGAAACAAAATACTAACGAGATTAAAAAGCCTATTCATTATCTAACAAGATGATTAGAGGTTATAATTACAACTAAATACCACCAACAAAATCTGGGTGTACGGTCACATTTTGTGCCTCATAAATATGCAATTTTACTTTATTTTTATAAAAGTGTCATTTTGTTTAAAAAGTATTTTTGTTTTCGGATAGAAATTAAAATGTTATGGAATCTGTCATCTGTTGGTCCAATGAATGTTGGTATTTTCTTTAAATATTCTTCAAAATAACAATTTTATTTAGAGTTTTGTTGTGTACGAATACTTCCTGTGCTCACTATAGGTACAAGAGGACTAGAGGAACCAAAATCAAAACCACATGTTTGCAAGTTCTTTGTTATAACTTCTGTTTAAATCCTGTATTACATAAACACATCGCCAGAAACAACTGAAGTAGCACTTTCAAATAATCGATATCTTAAATTCATGTGACTTTCTCTATCCAATATTTATGTAGCCTCTATAAATGTTTCTTATGAAAGCTTACCTTTATAACTGCTTCATTTTAATTGAGATAAATCTTTGCAGAAATATTTAATATATATTTTGATGTAGGAACAAGATACGAGTAAGAAATAAAATTTGTAACTAGATGCTTAAAACATGAATGGTTCATGTTGGACTTGAAATACCTCATTTTCCTAACATGCAAGAGATACCTGAGTAGCAACAGCACTGTAAAAATTACCAAACATTAAACAAATTAAATCAGTAATAGCTGATACATCGAAATGACCTATATTACTAAACAAAATATTTGCAGAAAAAATAGTCCTTTAGACATTTCTGGTTTTATGTAGCGCGTTCCTACCACTCCCTTATTGTTTCTTTCTATTAGAAATAATTCGGAATCTACTTTCACAAAACATATATAAAATATTATCTAAACATCTAAAAGGATGGCGTTACAGAAACAACATTTAAAAGTGGTTTAACAGGCTTGAAAGGATTTCGAATATTTTATGTAAACTCCACAGTACTCAAAAGTTTATTTCTCCTTGTCGTACTCTTTCATGTGCTTTTGAACACAAACGTCTGTTTCTTTTACCTGATTCACTCTGATTGGTGGATGCGGGACTCAGAACCAGGTAGCGGTTCGTGTACCGAGTGGGCTGTTGTGAAAACAGCCTCTGTGTGTGAGAGACGTCAGAGCTGTTGAGTGTGGTCGAGTTTTTTTGTAATGATTTCATTTGTGAACTACGATATGTATATACATACACACCTAAATGTGTATAAAACGTACTGGTATGAAAATGTGCTATCTGCTTTGCAGTTCATTGGGTATGTTCCGTTACTGATAACCTCTTATTTTGTTAAGTAAATTCAAGTTTTCCTGTTTTGTAAACATATTCATTTCGAGCCGCATGTTCAGATATTTTAGGCTCAGTTCTACATATATTTTAAAAATAGTATGGGTTTCTGTTGTGTAAACAGTGGATTTTATTACCCTAAATTTATACTCAAGTTTCTTCCGTTATTGTTTGCAGTTTAATAACAGATTTTTATACGATTTGTGTTAATCCATATTTTTTTCTGAGCGCACCATTTAAGCTAATTTAGGGAACCCACCAGTAATTTATTTTACTAGTCGTGACATCATGAACTTATAAACTCCAAATTTGATTTTTCTCTTGGGATCAACGGACTTCAGCCCGTTCACGTATAAGAATCTTAGCCTCCTTTAACAAAAATAAATTTTAGTCCTTTAAAACTCATTGCCTAGAAATAAGAGATTCGTCGATAAATGTTCCATTTAGATACAATGTTTACTCTCGCATTAGATGACTGGGTATTGTGAGCTAATTTATAAAACGTCTCTGGAATTTGCGCCAATCTTAAGTTTGTCTTTACAGGAAGGTTTGTTATGCCCTAGTTTTGAGAATTTGGATTTTACTCCTATAAGCGAATATGTGAAAGCAAAACTTAATGCTCTGAACAGCAGTTATAATGTGATATTTCATTTAAATATTTTATAACATTTTAAGTAATTGTCTTATAGGCAAACTAGTTTTAAACTTTGCTTGTCACTCGTTTTCTTGGAATATATACACTCACTGTCAAAAAGCGTAGTGTACATTGTATATAATTTTTGTTGGTGCATCAGGTAAGACGTTAATTTAGTTCATATGATTTAAAATTAGTTATTGACCTCTTCTTCTAAAATGAATAAGCAGTAATAGTCAAAGCAATTTTCTTTATTTTTGTTTAATGGGACAAGTGTTATTTTGTAGATGTAACGCCCCTCCGCAGTGTTTCTAAGGAGTTATATGTTGTCTGAAACGAATGTTATGGGTGTAGCATTTTAATAGGCCACAATTTGTTGCTACATTTTGATTAAATACTTGTATGTTCAAAGCTGCGTTCAGCACCATTTCTTAGTGTGATTAGTAAGTTTTCCTTTGTAGGATTTTAGACCGGAATAAACATTGCTCTGTAAATCTACTCGTAATGTAATTTACCACATTGCTGTTATAATGTAGCAGTATTAATTCCATTTATTGGTACACTTTTGCTACTATCATTGTGTCCAATTTTATTCAGATGTTGTCATTTTCTTTCCTGAAGCTTACATCGCATGTAAGTAGAACTGTAACAATTTCCCAATTAACTGAAGAACAGCACAACGTTCCCCCTCTAAACATATTTCAAGACGTATTGATTCTGAAACCTGAGCAGTCATTACTCATTAATTATTCGCTAAGTGTATTTTCTAGTAGTTTCCACTATCTCATCTTACGGAAACAATAGGTAACTTTGATGAAGTTTGAAGTTTCCAGATAGTTAAATGTTGTTGCTTACTTCGTGCAAGCTTTGCTTGTTATGTTACATTAGGAAACCTATGTGTTTACTTGCCCCTTTAATACGTTTATTTCATCATGCGTGGTAATTTAGAGCAATTATGGATTATACTCTAAAACATACTAGTGGTGCTATTATACGTAAATTACTATTGTGTGTTTCAAATGGGAAGAGTTCTCGCCTGTAGCCAATCAGATGCGTTAGAGCCTTCACCGCTGCCACCTCGTTATCCCCTTTTATACTTCCCTCTCTCTCGAACACTTGCGAGTGTTCGTGCCACTAGACGCAAACTTAATTATTATAAAAGTGAATTTTCCAGTTTTATAATAATGCAATTATTGAAATTGCAATAGCAGCATGAACATTTGTATATTACACAAATGTTTTAAATATTTAGTTTACAGTTAATTATAATTTATGAATTACTTATTTTTGTAATCCAACGAAAATACCAGCTGTGCATCCTTATAGCTGTGAATGTTACTTACGTTAAGAGATAATTCATCATTGTCATTGTCATTGTCTTCAACGCCTGAGTACTGCAGATTTATGATAGGTTCCAAAATCTTGTTACGTGCTATTTCTTTCCAGATGTCGTCTTCTTGTAGTTTATCTGATGTCTCATGCAGTTTTCCTTGTCTTGTGTTCCTGGTCAATTTATTCGTGAATAAGTCGTTCAACGTCACTCAGTTTTTGCAACATAATTTGAGCCCACATTAACTCTATTGGATTGTTGTAGTAGTAGTAGTAAGGGAGAAGGTGGATCTCGTCTCATTGGTCCACTGATACACTTTTTCATGGAAGAGTAACTGAATAGTACTGCTTTGAACTCTAGAATAAATAGAGATTATGAACCATTCATAAACAAATATATAATGTGACCAGATACCTTCTGGCAGACTAGCAAGTAGTGTCGTTTCCTCTCGTCGAATTTAACAAACACCTTGGCTTATTCAAAGTACATATTTCTTTCACCACGTCATGTCAAATGTTTACGTTTCAGTTCTGAGTAATTTCAAATATATGTTCACGCATACATGCCGACCAATAATGATATTCATTACAGTGCTTACGTTGCAAGGTGTTGTTGTAATATAATAGCATACACTTTATTTGTATTAAGAAAACTATTTGAGATAAAAACAATGGATTTTGCGGTTATGTTAAAAACCCTCTCCTTCCTCTGGAACAGTTTCTGCAACATCTGAATTTCTGTCTTAGCGTGAATAGTATTTATTAGAGATTGATTAGTTTGGCGCTCGTCACACACCACTTAGAGGGAATGCAGTACAACACCGCAGGACTCCGACTGGTTGCTCAGCTAGTAGCGCTCAAGGACAAACACCTTCCCATTTGAAACACATAATAAATGTATTATGGCAATAAATTTGGGTCAATAACTAGAGTCCACTAATCGTGAGTATTACTCATACACTCCTATATAGCATTTTACGGTGCTATAACATAAAACTTCAATTTTTTTTCATCTTTTACATGGCCATGTGTAACTTTTAATAGTTTTGCCTGGTCGTTTTAGTGCTCTGTAATAAGGAGTTTTCTGCTTTTTTATTTGTTTTTCTTTTGATTTAGTGTGACCGTTTATACGTTGAATTTTCATGTTTGATACTTCTTCTATGAACTGCTTTGAGTAACTGCTTGGCTCTTAATCTTGTCAAGTTTAAAAATAAAACGCTAGTGGATAGTTTTACTGAATCAAGCCCTTATATGTTAGAACCTGGCGTTGTATGCTTTAACTATTCCTGTTTCTTTTGCGTACCGTTTATGCCTTATTACGTTATTCCTTTGGGGAGGGTGTAGTAGTTTTGTGCGTGGAAATTTTAAACTTTCAATCAATAGTGAATAGTAACTTATTCACTGTTAACCTTGCTTTGAAAGTGAATGCTCTACATATTTAGTGCGTGATACGGAAAGACACAACTATATTTATAGAATATATGAGAAGTTATCCATTTTGAACCAAAACATGGTTAAAATGTAGATGCTTTTTCATAAGTAATGTTTTTTTAAGAAAACGAATTATTTGAAGTGTATTCTGACAAGCAATTAGCTAATTTTCAAAGCATACGCCATTAAATTCTATGGTCTTGAGCCATCGTTCAGCGAGATCTCACGATGGTACCAATCACTGGTTTCTGATGGGAAGAATTAAGTGACCTCCACTTGCATGCTTCTAATTTGTCAAAACTTCTTCCACGTATAAAATGGGCTATCTGTCGAAAAGAATGATGACCTATTGGTGCGAGATCAGCGCTGAATGCTGGGTTTGGTGGCAGTTCTATTCCTCACAATTTCTGAATTTTTTCCATGGTTGTTCGTGCAGTCCGGAGAGTTGCATTGCCCTGTTGTAATATAACTATTTCGGTTAGCTAATGCTAGGTATCTACGTCTCAAAATTTCATGAACTCATTGCAGTTGTTGAGAATAAAGATCTGCATCAATCACCTGTCTGTTTGGAACAAACTAAAACTAACCACACCTTCAAAATTCCACCAAAAACACATTAGTTTGGGACCGAAATGACTTTTTTTAACGATGACTTTGGCAGGTTGGCGAGGATCAAACCACTGTTTCGAGGCATCAAGGTTCCGTTAACATACTCATTTTGGTCACAAGTAACAATTCTCCTAACAAATCTATCATCCATGGGATTACGTATAAGCTTTCGACAGATATCCACCCGAAGTTCATCCAGTTGAGATGTCAGTTCATGAGGTACCACTCTATAGCATCTGTATGATTTTCCAAGTGTCATAATGTGGCGATGTGTGGTATATTTTGATGCACTAAGTTCTTCTGAAAGCCACGGGTACATTTTTGCAGATTTTCTCGCAAAACTTGGCGTGTATCCTCAATATTCTATACCTTAGGTCTTCTAGAACGTGGTAAATCTTTAGTGTTTCGCTCACTTTATTTTCGGGCAGCCAGCCAGGTGAAAAGATGATTAGATATCAACGTTTCGTAAGTGTGCATCTCTCCCATCATCAGGATAATTATAAAATGTTATAACCACAAATGAGATACCAGATATAACACAACTATAAACAAAGACAAAACACTATCAAAATTCGCATTACGGAACAAAAAACTGTTTTCAGTAAATTAAATGCCAGCTCAGGAGATGGCGTGAGTATAGAAAATTGTGTCAAAGAAACGTAACTACTTAACTTGGTTATCAAGCTGTATTGATCTTTGCTTCTTAATTCGACGGATTTCCATTTTAAGCCCGGTTTCCAAGAGGAGCTGAACTGAAATCCATCACGATTAAGTGTGCTCCTTTCAGAGGAAATGGCCAAAGCCGCCTTAATTGCATTTTGCTAAGATGTTCGTCTCCCGAAAGTTGGCTCTATGGTCGTTATCGAAACAATGCTCTGTCAGCCCAGACTTCTCATGTTGCATTAAACATGAACGGAGCATTCGTTTAATGTAACCTGAGAAGTCGGGTCTGACAGAGCATTGTTTTGATAACGACCATAGAGCCAATTTTCGGGAGACGACCATCTTGGCAAAATGCAACAGTTACTGAGAGCGGAGAATTAAGGAGGCTTTGGCGATTTCCTCCGAGAGGAGCACGCTTTATTGTGATAACGGATTTCAGTTCAGCTCCTTGGAAACCGGCCTTAAAAGGGAAATCCGTCTACTTAAGAAGCACATATCAATACAGCTTGATAATCAAGGTAATTAAATAAGTTTCCTTGTCCCAATTAATTTTCTATACTCGCGCCATCTCTTGACTTGGCGATCAATTTACTGAAAACAGTCTTTTGTTCAGTAATGCGAATTTTGATAGTGTTTCGTCTTTGTTTATAGTTGTGTTATATCCAGTGTTTCATTTCTAATCGTCTTTTCACCTGACTTGCTTCCCGAGAAGAAATTGAGCAGTTTGATTCATTTTTGAGAAACAAATTGAAAATGTTTCTATATATAGCATGGTTTGGGATTGAAGATTTTCTTAAAAGAAGATTTTCTTAAAAGAAGATTTTCTTAAAAGAAGATTTTCTTAAAAGAAGATTTTCTTAAAAGAATATTTTCCTAAATGAAGATTTTCTTCAATGAAGATCTTGAAGATCTACTTGCAATATTTTAAAATACCTTGTTCGCTATTCATTCCAATTCCTCATCTTGTGTTACGTTATGCTGTTCAGACAGGAACATACACATATACACGCGCGTGGGTAATAATGTTTATTAAAAACGCTTTATGGATTTAGGGGCCCTCAAAATGTGTATTTGCATCAAAATATTGGTATCGAGTTCTTGAATGAAATACAATGGTTACTCTACCTACCAAGTTAGGCAACCTTTTTCCATTTAGGGAGTTTTCCAAAGAAATATCTTAATTTTGGGAGGAATCTGAATACTTCTTTGCTTACCTAGGAGACGTGGTAGTAGAGAAAGTCAAAGTTAATAAAATATGATATTATTAATAAATTATAGAGTTCAGAGAGTAGAAATATTGGAATGCTTGTTCAATTACATAAGTTCTGCTATCCGAATTTATTGAAATTTATGTGTTTTACACGTTTGATGCGCCTAGCATTACGGGAAACCAATAAACTTGTTTGATGAAACAGTGCTTTGATGGGAGCGTGCTTTTGCTTATCGTTTATGCCTCTTCTTCATAAACACTTTGTTACTGCTTGGGTTTTTTTAATTATAGCTTTTAATACTATATATATGGCGAATATTAAAGCATTTTCCCTTAATCTACATGTTAATTATAAGAAAATTCCAAACCCATTTCTTTTAATAAACTATCACAGGACTGCATCTCTTTCCTCAACTCTGCAAACGTCACAAGGGCTGCAAAGCAATCTCGAGATAAGTCTAAAAAGGAACTTGCCGTGTACTCTAGATAGATCCTTTGAGATTAGCTGTCAAGGATTTCTCGTAAGACGTATCTCTAGTGGCAAGGCACGTTTAATGTTAGAGTGAAAGTACTTAATGTAGCTTGCAATTTTAGTTTAGATTTATCCATTTTTTCTCAAAAAATATTTCTCCGTCCTACCAGATAATTGAAAACGTCTGCGATGTTGAACTTCTCTACTCTTCTACAAAATTTTCTTACAAAACCTTACTTCTCTATTTTTAATTATGTCCTCCAACGTTAAGTAATATTGGAAGATGAATTAAATGGGTGAAATGATGCTCAAATGAGACCAAGGTCCATAGAGCTTGGAGTTACTACGCATTCATATCTCAGGATAGGAAAACCCCGAAAAAATTCTTATCCAGATAAGTCACCTTGACCGATATTCGAACTTGCGACCTCTTGAATGTGATGTCAACACGCTACCATCTACGCTAAAGAGGCTGGCTTATTTTTTATCCAGTTCACGTTAATCATGATAAACATTTGCAATAATTATTGCTAACTTTCTGATATGTGCAAGGGAATATGAGAATACAGTAGGGTTTAAAGAATAGTCCAAAAAAAAAGAAAAAAACGAATAGCTTCTCTTTTGAGAAAAATATAATTATTGGAAAATTGAAATAGGTAATAAGGAATATCTCGCAAATACGATAAAAACGTATACATATAATGAAAGGGTAGAGCCAAACTGAAAAATTTAATGGGATTTGAAACATGGATCTCCCGCTCTCCGTGCGGTTGATCTAAGCAACTGAGCTTCTATGGCCAACATACCGATATGACATTAAATTCTCCAACTGACTCTACTCATTTAAGCCTTATCCTATACACGGCTAGTGTGGAAGAAATGATTATTTCTATCAATTTACCTGAACAACATAGTGGTTTAATGATGAAGCCTAGGACTTAAGTGCTTACAGCATAGTAAGTCGCCACAAAATGTGCGTAAGTCATAGCATATGAGAAACCCTAGTGGTCTAGCGGGAAACATACGAGTCAGTTGGAGAATTTAATGATATGTCGGTATGTTGGCTATAGTAGCTCAGTGGTTTAGAGCAACCGCATGGAGAGCGGGAGATCCGTGGTTCAAATCCCGGCTATGGCATTGAAGTTTTCAGTTTGGCTGTGCTCTACTCATTCAAGTCTTAGCCTACACATGGCTAGTGTGGCATAAATGATTATTTCTATACATATAATGTTTGTGCAGTGACATTTTGGCTATCATCTATGGCTTGCCAACTATGGAAGTGTGTTCGAGAATGAAAATGACTTCGACATTTCCATAAAATTCAACGTATACTTACATTTCATTTGCATTGAGAATGTATTAAACATTTAATATTATACTCAACATCCTTTGTTTCATATTTGAGGACATTAGACATTTCGAAAATGTTTCCATGTAAATGGCACACTGGGTAGAAGAATTTTCTTGAAGAACGTCGTGTCGTGTTCTTGGGCATTGCTTAACTGAAATCCGAAGTTTGATATATAATTAACTATTCGTTTTTATTTATGCTGTTGACACAGAAGCGCGCGAACACACACACACACACACACACACACACACACACACACACACACACACACACATACACACACACACACTTAAGCAGAAGGTCTGTTTTCTGTAAATGTATTTAAATGTGTAGTGTAGTGTTTAACGCCCGCTTTTACTACATACGGCACCGCAGGCGGTGACACTGATGATACATGAGATGAAGATGGAGCACCGGTGGAATGAGATGGCGGGGAAAACCGGAGGTCCCGGAGAAAACCCGCCCCAGCGCCGTGTTGTCCACCAGAAATCTCACTTTGCGGTCGCCTGGGATCGAACCCGGGCCGCCTTGGTGAGAGCCAAGCGGTCTAACCACTGAGCCACGGCGTGGCCTGTAAATGTATTTAAACTCACTGGATCCTAAAGCTGTATTTCCGAGAAAATCCCCATATAATATTTTTGGGCGTAATTTAGTACCATCCCTACTTGCTCTACGTAACAGAGAAAAATAATATCGTACTAATGGCATGTTAAAACTCTGTGCTGAATACATGAAGTTAAACAGCTTTCAAAATGAAGCATGTGCTGTCTCCAACGGATTATCGAGAAAAAGTAAAGTCGGACGTATACATATTCAAAAGAAGAGAGGAGCAAATATGATCTCGGGATGTAGCAGGACTTCATCAATCATACGCGTAGCAACTCAAAACAATAGTTGGTAGCGTGAATAACTGGAGAGAACCGCATGCGACAAGTATTTAAAGCAGAGCTACTGTGTCTGTTTGGAAGCGAGCATGCAGGGTTTTTAATTTATATTACTAAATTTTATACTACTGACAAAATCCTGCCAAATCCCTTTATTATTTACGAATTGTATTTCATTTGCCTTTAGTACACAATACCCCCAAGGGAGCCAAAATTTTCTTTTGTATATTTAATTATAAAAATGCGTTGAAAAATCACATGAAATTTCACCATAACTCGCAAAGTATAGTCAATTTTATAATAAGACTGACGTCGTTTTCTGCACAGCAGTAATGCGGAAATAGTTCGCATCACGTGATTTACTGCTCGTGTGGAAGATAGTGTGACCAAAACATGAAAGGTAAGACGAAAGTTCACTTCAAACTTCTTGTTTGTCACAATATTTGATAGGCTAATTTTAACGTAAAATCACTTAGTTTTACACATTTCACAGGTTTAACACGTCTCTTTAGCATGCGTCTCCTTGTCTTGCTAGTAATCTATGACGTAGCATCGGTTTCATTTCTCTCTTACACGGAGCTGATGCCGACTCTGAACACAACTCGGATATTTGCTTGTGAACTACTTTTGTGTCTGTTCACACTGCCTGCCGTTTCCTCACCAAGGAGCCTGGATTCGCTGTACTCTTGAACTACATCGCTGCACGGTTCCACTCACTACCGACTCCTCATCACCGAGCTTGGAATCCCACTTCTCTGCACTATTCTGTGGACCCACACTGACTGACTAGTGAACTGCTTCAGTCCTCCGACTGCTCCCTATGGAGCCACACTCGACTGAAATCGAAGCCTGCAATACACACAAACAAACTTAAGACACACTGCTCCCAGCAGGCCTCGCATGGCTTTGTATACCTGCCGGGTGCAGCCAGAAGCTTCTAGTGATAGATTCTTCTCGAATTAGGTACAGGAACAGACTCAAACGTTTTCTGCGCAGTAACAATACAACTCTCTTCTAGGTTCGTGATGTCATCGTGACAATATTCTGAGGTGTTTGATTGCTACTGCATGTCTGTGGGTTATCAATGAACTCTAGTTCAGCTAATGAAGCCGATACAGTCCACAAACAACTGGTTTATGGCTAAATAAGCTTCACCTTCCCGCTTTCCGAGACTTATGCCACAAATCGCACCTTTCCGGTATGTTCTCATATCAGTAGTCATAGGAGACGCAACATTCTCTAGGGCTTCGTGTTGGGAATATTCAATTAATATAATGGCACTGGCGCATGCCCTCTATGCATAGTTCCCTTTTGAATTACATAGCGTCCAACTAGAGTAAGCACTATACACTGTGTCTCACCACCCTTACATCCACCAACTCCATCATCAGCATGAGCACAGATCATTGCTTCCATCAAGCATGAATCGATTCATCCAACTTGAGTCACTCAGAAACATCGAAATATCTTCTCCACGTGGAATAAATCACGTGCTAGTAGGGGTAGTTCTCCACTGTCACAATCCCAGTGTCAGTATAATTTTCAAATGATTTATACAGAGTTGCGATGAGTTCTATATACCGCTTTCAGTCTAGTAAGCGCTGTCTGCCCTTACCCTTAGTGTTCCTATATTGTCCGTGACAAGTCAATTGCCATTCTACGTTCAATTCTAGGCGCTCGTGAAACAACTAAACCAAACGCAAGTGTAACTGAAGACATAGTTGAAGACCTGCAGCAGTGATCCCTGAATATTCAATGAAACAAACAAATAAATTAACAGCAAAGATCTCTAAATTAAATACATGTTATTGGCTATGCTTGCTGTTTTAGAATGAACGTAATGTCTGGAATAAAAACGGATACAGTTATTCAAATAATTTGTGAAATGCTATCACAAAGCACAGATATTCCAAATATTGTGTATGTTCAGTTGTTTAGCTTGTACCTTTTGTAGTGCTCGTGTATATACTCAACCTGATATCCAATCGAGAGTATATGTTGCACGTCACGAGATAGTAAATTAAAAACACTCTGTAAGGATTATTGATGCTACATATTTCTTACCAATACAGAATAATCTTTAAAAGGACGTAAGACACAGGAGTCCCTTAACAAGGAATATTATGTATAACTACTAAATTCCTTAAGAGTTAAACAGCGTGTCACAAAAACAGAATCGAAAATGACATTCAAGAGCACTTCCAGCAGAATTTAGAACGATCTCATCACTGCTATAAGTACCATAATGATGATGTTTGATAAATTAAATTTCAGTGGATCAATTTGTTGCTACCATTTTAGAGGAACCATAGCATTAAAGTATCAGAGCTCTCTATTACTCTTGGATACGTTCATGATCAAATCACAAATATATAAAGCCACCATCTCCCTTGTTATGTAAGTGTCGACAACCTGTTAATGATCTCTTCGAATATGTAATGCAAATGATAAATTACCCAGGTATACATGGTGTAGTAGTCATAACTGAGACTAAGACATTCTAAGATCCAAAGTACAAAAATGTGCCCTATAGTTCTGTTTGTTCATTGATTTAACCATGCACTAAAATCTAGTTATCACAATCACTTGTGACATTAAATGAGCGTCGCATTTGTTTAAAACTTCACCAGGTCAGTTTTATCTAGACAAAACATTTGGATATTCCTTAGTTGAAACCGAAATTAGGGATTCAATAAATAAATAATCGTAATCTCTGGGGGAGACATCGTCGCGGGCGGCCCATCTGGAAAACACTTCACAAGAAGTGTGGACCCTTCCTTAGTAGCTGGTCACCGAAACAAAAGATGCAAAGGACCACGTGGTAACAAAAGAAACTTTGGTATGAATAAGACAGCTTTCGTGAGGGGAATCTCGGACACATCAGGACTGTCCGTCAAAGATGGAAGACTTGGCTGGGGAAAGTATCTGTTCCTGCGTAAATAACGAACTATTTAAGTGTTATTGCGTAATATGCGTGCGTTTCACATACGGTAACTCCTGACAGTAATATAGATTGGTGTCCCTTTGTCGGCAACTTCACGATTTACGTGATAATAAAGCGAAGTAGTCATTAATCAAGTCTTAAACTTGGATTCCAGTGTCGTCAGTGTCATCCTTACTCCTATATATCCACATATCCTTTGATAGGACTCCTGCCCGAGACTGAGGGTAGACTACGCAGTGCTTCAAAGTTCCATAACGTTACCAGAAAGTGGTAACAAAGCTAATGACACCAAACAGCTGATTCTAAATGAAAGATCAGTTTGATGCATTGTCGTTTGTCATTACCAAAGGGATAAAGATAACGAAGCATTGCCAAGGAAAAGGACATGCTTGGAAAATAATATTTTGAAATGGAGAAATCTGTACTTTGAAGACAAAATTGACAATGTCACGGTCCAAATTATACACCGACTTCAAAATCCGCCACAGTTGGAATTCATTGCATGGCTTGATCGTATAAAATTTAGGATTTCTGAGGAAACTTTTCTTCTGTACTTGAAAGTCTGAAATCAAAACACAATATAGGTATTGTCAGTGCTGTACTAATGGTACAGTTTTAAGGTAAATTTCTTTATCAACTGGTAAAATCCAAATAAAATCACTACATACAGTTGCTCTGAATTATACAAATTGACTTCAATGTTTTGAACAACTCCAGGTATCTTACTGCTTCAGCTGAAAGATTATTTTTGTTCCTTAAATATATTACCTAAATCCTTGTAAACTTCAGCTTAAGATAGAGCAGCCTGATGTTGGTGTCCATCGAAAGGTAAAAATTACAAGAAATAAGTAATTGTTCTGTATTTCGTGATGAAGTTGTTGAATTGTGCAGTAAGGAGGGAATGGGGTTTACATCAGGTAAAACAGTTATGAATGGTTTCCTTGTCACATTTTTATATTGAAATAAATATTCAAGTAGTATTGCAGTATCAGCATTGTAATTCAAGTATAGCTAATATAAAGTAATAAAACTAAAATTTGAGCTTACACGCCATATCGACATTTGCAGCACGATAGTCAACTTCCAAAAAAGAATATAAGTGATAGGTGAAAAATGTTCTAATATATTTTGTGAATATACAGGTTTGTTAAACATTCCTTATATCACATTTATTATTAGAAGTAAATTGGACTACAATCTACGTTATCATAATTACGCAAGTGCTTTTACTTATCCACGGACACCGTCGCTTTATGTGGGCTTCTTCCGTTCTTAAAACAGTAAAAAGGAAGTGGTTCACATGAATAAATAAAATCTAGTCACCTGAAGCTCTACTTTTATGAGCTCTGCTCCTGTTACGTGTCTCTGTCCAATTATTTTTCACAAGAGAAAAATGTTCTCTGTCTCCAGTTTGGTCCTGGTATACAGTTAGTACATATCCCGCTACCTTAAAGCAATTATATACAAGAACCTTTCCTTTCTTCAGGTCACTGGAAATATTAACCCACTTTTCTTCTGCATCCCCTTCCAGAGAGGTGACATCTGAAATTAAATGTTAGATCTACAAACTTCTTCATACAGGTGTTTTCATCTGAATCTATCTAAATTCACGTTACACCATTCTAAATTCTCTTCGTATAAAATATTTCTAATTATATCGAAAAACACACAGGACTTAATTTGACAAGTTTTAGGAAGAACGGCTTTAAATATAACAGAAGTTCAAGTAAAATTCCTTGAAGTTTTACTTAATGAGACTCGTGTCCATAGTAAATTTCAACTTCATAAAGCGTTATGTGTTTCAAAATCCCAACTGTACCAGTGACCTTCTGATTGGGTTGGTTTTATTTTCTCAAAGGTTTTCCGTAACACTTAAATTCAGAACTATTTAATTTGTCAGAATATTACAAAATGTCATTAACCACAGGAGAGAAATAATATTAAATATACTGCTAGCAAATACTTTTTATCTCAGGTTATTTTCTGTCTTAGGTTTTGCGAAATACTGGGCCAACTGCACACCACCTGCAAGTGCAAGAGAAGAGGAACGTTGTACTCTTAGTACTACGTTAATTAGTGAAATAGGCATCTTAGTTGTAGTAAAGACCGAATTCCACCCGTCAGCTAACTTTCAGCAATATTGTGACTTTGTGGGTTCGTAGAATTAAATGGTCGAGTTGCAGAAATTAAAAATCTCCTTTATTTTCGTACAAATACTCTTATAGATTACAGCAGCATTACGTTACGTACACCATTAGTCTACCAAGGTCGATCACAATAACAAACCGTGATAGCTGATTACATCATTAGCTCTCGTTACAATAACACTTCCAGCTGTCTCTCGTTCACAACACTGTTTCACAACTTGCAACTCACTCTGTTTACAATTGTCCGGCTGGCGCGTCACAATCGTTTATATATCTCCTGATAATTTCTAGATCATTCTAAAATAAACCAGAAACCGAATTATCTCTATCCGTCCAGAAGTAACTAGAAATTTCCATTTATCTCAGTTTGTTTTTTCCGGAAGAACTTATCTCCATGTTATCTTGTCTGCCGGCACTTGGTTTTCTCACTGCCTGCCTATCAGTTCCTTTTGTGTAAAGAAGCCTAGCGATCATAGATAAGGCTTCGCGACAATATAATAAATACTTCACATACTCAAAGCGTGCCCGCCTCAGTAGCGCAGGTGGTAGCATGTCTGCCTGGCGTTCAAGAGGTCCCGAGTTCGAAACTTGGTCAGTTTTTTTTAATTTTACGTACTCCAACGTTAAATCATATCGGACGATGAATGGAATGGGTGAAATGATGCTCAAATGAGCCCAGGGTCCATAGAGATTAGTTACACGACATTCGTCTTTCAGGATAAGGGGAAACCCAGGAAAAAACCTTATCCAGGTAACTCACCCTGACCGAGATTCAACTCGGGACCTCTTGAACGTGAGCCAGACTCGCCACCACCACGCTACCGAGGCGGGCGAAACTTGGTCAGGGTGAGTTAACTGGATATGGTTTTTCCGGGGTTTTCCCTTATCCTGAAAGACGAATGTCTGGTAGCTCTAAGCTCCATGGACCCTGGACACATTTGAGCATCATTTCATCCATTTCATTCACCGTCCGATATGACTTAACGTTGGAGTACGTAAAATTACAAAAAAAAAAAAAAAACCCTTGCAGTTTACGCTTTAGAAACTAACAAATGTTAATACGTTGCGCCGTGTCTGAGTGGTTAGACGGCTTCGCAAGGGTCTGCAAAGTGAGATTTGTGGTGGATAGCAAGGCGCTGGGGCGGGGTTTCTCGGATATTTCCGGTTTCCCCGCCATTTCATTTCCTCGGTGCTCCATCTTCATCTCTTATAGAATCAGTATAAGACTTGTAATACGCCTGCAGTGTCATATGTAGTAAAAGCTGACGTTAAACACTACACATTTCGTATAACAAATGTTATAGAAATCCGGCTACATTGAGACTCATATTTTGCAGGTACGATTTCTTATGTTTGAGTATGTATATTTTGAAATATTATTTGAAATAATGTTAAATATCATATTTAATCACATTTCATATTTTATTATTTCATATTTTATCATATTTTAAAATTCTGTAATATTAAATTTATCCAAACAAAACCACATGTATATGAGGAGCACGTTTTCACTATTTAAGTAGATAGACAGGTACCCAATTTCACCAACAAATATAACGCAACAATTGTCATAGCGTTAACAAAAGTGTTAAAATTCTTGCATTTCAACAACTTGTTTTCTGAAAATGTTAACAAACACGTATTAACACCGGAAGACTTGTAAATACGAGGGCTGTTCAATAATGAATGACCACATTTTTTTGACAACGTACCTTTACTCATCCTCATAATTTTGATTGTCCTTCTCAAAATAGTCTCCCCTGAAAGCGATGCACTTGTCTCAGCGTTTCTGCCAGTCTTCAAAGACATGCTGGAAACCATTTTCTGAGAGATCCTTCAAAATCGCCTACGCAGCTTTCACCACTGCTTCTGATAATGGATAATGCCCCCCACGAAGGCGTTTCTTCAAGTTAGGGAATAGAAAAAGATCATATGGGGCTAAATCCGGACTATGGGGAGAGTGAGGGCTGCACTTCACGTTGATTTTTCCAAGATAGCATTGGCAATATGCAGCCGCGCATTATTGTGGTGTAACATCCAGATTGCTTCATGGAAATGTGGTCTTTTGCGCCTGATATGGACTTGCAATGTTTTCAGGACAACCCTGTAGTATTTTCCAGTTACTGATGTGTGTGCAGGTACATCATGCTGATAATATCAATGAATGAGATGACCATAACTTTCCCAGCAGAAAGTTTGCTTTTTGGGGGGGGGCTGGTGATAAAGGATATTTCCACTCTGAGCTTTGCTGTTTGCTCTCAGGATCAAAATGAGGTAGCCAAGTTTCATAAGCAGTGATGACGTCTGAAAGAAACTTCGGATCTTCCTCTAATATTAACTTTAACTGCATATTACCTCCAATGCACGGTAGGCGATACTGAACATGTCTGAACTTGCCTGGTTCTCACAGGCGGAAACCAAGAGTACCAACAATGAAACTACTACGGCGTGTCTGTTTTACATTAAGCTAACATAATATAGTAAGATCGAATTTTAGTGCGAAAAATTATGACCGTAAAAGATTATGATCATTCTTTTTTGAACAGCCCTCGTATTACAGATATAGAAGGCTGTGGATGAATCAATTTATTTTATGAACATACTGCGATGCGCTTTTGTTTTTATTTTCGTTTACACACAGCTAAAAAGAATGGCAGGTGAACAAAATCAGAAGAGAAGTCGTGGGACAAAAGTTTCGTCAATCGAGAAAGATATTCTGAAAAGTATGAACGCGCATACGGTAAATGTCAAACAGAAAGATTTGATCTGGTAAGTATTGGAAATTAGTTTAATTCGAATGCAAATGTTACAACCAGAAGTACGAGGCAACTTTGTCAATATTACGTAAATTTAAAATGAGGTGCGAGGGCAGAAGTAACGAGAGACTTTAACATTTCAAGACGGGAGGTCAACAGTGAATTATCCACAGAATTTAGTGAATTATAAAATCGCAAAGTTATTAATGCTTGAAGTAAAGGCAACATCGGGATATTCCTATTCGATGCATGTTCCTACCTCTCTTGTACTTCCTCAGTAACTTCAAAGAACTTGTTTCGACAGTCTTAAGATGTTCTTCTGATAGATCCTCAAAATCATTTCTGCTCATAGACCGTTCTGTTATGACTGCCAATTATGTATACGGCCTAAATATAGCAAATCGTCATTAAAAGCTGCGTTCACGTCCGCCATCTTGATTCTTGACAATTGAATAATTGTTAACGACTTCAACAACAAAAGTATGGCTTGTTAGGCTAATAACAGATTTAACACGAATGTTAAGCTAACACTTGTTGGTGAAATGCCATTTTTGTTATAACTATTGCTAAACAAAGTAACAACCTTATTAAGTCTTAACATCTATTGGTGAAATCGGTCAATGATGTAATATACAAGAAGTATAAGTTAAGTAAAGGCAATAAGATAAGATACTTTATTCACCTTTTGATTTATACATAAATCATGACTTCGTCAGTAATACTACATAATTATTGAACATAATACTATATACAACAATATGTACAATATGAAGTAGTTTATACAAGAAGTAATATTTACAAACTTATTACAAATTTATGTCTTTAAATTCCTGGATGCTAAAAGGCACATGTTTTAAGAATGCTTTTGTTAATGAACATTTAAATTTGCTGTAGACCTGATTTTTGAAATGTCCAGGTAATGTATTGTATAGGCTAGTCCTATGGTGAGTAATGCTACTGCGACTCTTATTGGTACGAGAGAATGTGGTATGTATGTGATTTAATGATCTGGTGTTGTGTGTGTGATACATGTCATTTGTTTTGAACATATTTCCATTTTTATGGATGAAGCATAATCTTTTCAGAATATATGAGGCATGCTTTTTAAGTCAGTACCGTTTTGCGATTTCGCCGTCGCAGCGCTACGGTCGGCGTTACGCGCATGCGCGCTGGTTACCTACATCTCTTGTCTACGCACTGACGCCATTACAGTCTGATTCTTCATTGTATACGTTGGTTAAATGAGTGTTTAAGATGCCTCTGACAATCGTGAGTCCCGCCGATTGAGAAGTACGTGCTGTTATACGATTTCTTAGTGCTAAAGGCATAAAGCCGATTGATATTCATCGTGAAATCTGTGAAGTTTACGGACAAAACATTATGAGTGATGGAATGGTAAGGAAATGGGTGAGAGCATTTAAAGATGACCACACAAATGTGCATGATGAAGAACGGAGTGAGCGTCCTTCGGTCGCTACTGAAGATTTGGTGCAGAAAGTGGACGAAAAGGTGAGAGAAAACAGACGCTTTACAATTTCATCATTGTGCGACTATTTTCCTCAATATTCTCGTAGTTTTGTATCGCATTGTGACCAAGAACTTGAAGTACCGGAAATTGTGTTCACGCTGTGTTCCGAAAATGTTGACGGATTTGCACAAAACCCAACGTTTAGGCATTGCATTGACTTTCCTTGAGCGGTACCACAATGAAGGTGAAGATTTTTTAAACCAAATTGTTACTGGTGACGAAACATGGGTGGCCTACGTCACACCAGAATCGAAACAACAATCCATGGAATGGCGATATTCATCATCACCCACAAAAGTGAAGTTTAAGCAAACGATTTCTGCCCGGAAAATTATATGCACAGTTTTTTGGGACAGAAAAGGAGTATTGCTAGCGGAGTTTCTGCCTCGTAATGAGACAATCAATGCAGCGTCTTATTGTGAGACATTGAACAATCTGCGCCGTGCAATTCAGAACAAAAGACGTGGCAAGTTGAGTAAGGGTATCGTTTTGCTACATGACAATGCCCGTCCACATGTGGCTAATCGGACCAATGATCTCATCAAATCTTTTCAATGGAAAACTCTAGATTATTCTCCACACAGCCCTGATCTGGCACCCAGCGACTACCATTTGTTCCTGCACTTGAAGAAACATCTGGGCGGTCAGCGTTTTCAAGACGATAAGGAATTCAAAACAGTTGTGATACAGTGGTTAACACGTCAGGCGGCAGAATTTTATGAGGAGGGTATTCAAAAACTGGTGCCACGTTATGAAAAGTTCTTCAATATTTAGGAAATTATGTAGAAAAGTAGATTAAGGTACAGGCTTTCATGTAAAAATAAAATTATTGCGATTTCTATGCACGTCTTTTTTAATTCCAAAACGGCACTGACTTAAAAAAAAACATGCCTCGTATATATATGGGAGGAAGAGGTAAAATGTTTAATTCCTTAAATACTAATCCTACTAGGCGTTCTTATAGGTACTTGCTTAATTATTTTTAGTATTTTCTTTTGTAATTTAAAGATGACAAAGATTTGTGGACTTGCCCCATACTGGAATGCCATAGGTTAGAACTGAGTGAACATATTCAAGGTACATAGATTTTAGCATGCTTGTGGTACAAACTTTACTTGCTCCTCTGTATGCATAACAGATTTTGGACAGTTTATTTGCTAGATAATCAATATGTGCATTCCATTTTAGTTCCGAATCAATCCACACTTCTAAGAATAGCAAAAACCATACTATACTGGGTAACAATGCAAGGATGTGCAGCGGAAGAAATGAATTTGATACTTAACCAAACAATGTTCCATAAATGCTTGTTTACCACCGTTTTCTATGTACGAATATAATCTGTTGTTTGTATAATAAAAGACATTGTGATGTGTTTCAGGCACCTTTGGTTCCAGTTGTGGTGCTGTCGGTGATGACTTTGACGGCACTAGGGGTGTTTGTGGCGGGCCAAGTGGTGGCCTGCTTACAGAGGTCTGACATGATGGCTCTAGGAGTATCACTAGTGGTGGCGGGAGTCCTTGGGGCTGGTACCCTGACATTGGGCTGGAACACTGCTCCCTTGCCTCTCTTTGTCGTCATCCTCGCCGTGCACACCATGATGCCGATGTCTCGAACAATAGCACTCATCATAGCATTCCTTCTTACTGGGATTCATCTCGCTCTGGCAATTTTCTGGAGACCTCGAGAGGAAAACGCCCAGTTTTACACTCAGGTAAGCTTCTTGTTCAGTGCAAAGTTTGTTTACTTGACTACGTTTATTTATTGCTTGACGTTTTATTTGTTTAATATTTATTTACCAGGGTGAGTCAGGGATAATCTATATAGTTATTTTTTATACTACTGCATCAAGAAAGTTCCGGGAATTGGTTATGGAAACACAAAATATGCATTTTTCATGCAATTTTTTTTATCGCATTCAAAGTAGGTCCCTTCCGAAATTGGACGTTTATGCCAACGAATGGTGCAATTATAAAACATTTTGTTGGATTTTTTTGGAATATTTGTCAATTGTCACCGCGAATATTCCTTAATGTCTTCTATGGACTGAAAACTGGTGCCTCGAAGTGGAACTTGAGTTTTTGAAAGAGAAAGAAGTCGGCCGGAGCCAGATCGGGTGAATACGCTGGTCGTTCGATGAGATTTGTTGCGCTTCTGGCCAGAAATTCTTACAATGTTAGCCTTGTGAGCTGGGGCGTTATCGTGATGCTGTATCCATTTGTATTTCCACACATCTGGTCTTTCTTGCCGTATTTGTTCTCTCAAACGCCGCATAAGGCTCAGATAATAGTCTCTGTTTACCGGCAATCTCTCTCAACCTAAATGACGATTTTCAGACATCATTTCCTTCACTTTACCGATGCTCATTTCAGTTGAAACTGTTGATGGCCGACCAGAGCGAGGCAAATTTTCCACATCTCGACCACAGAATTTACAGAATTCACTGTACTATCCATATGCATATGTTTTTGATAAACTTGATTTACCTTAAACCCTCTGTAATATTTTCAGCGATTCAGCATACGAAATACCATTTTCAATGCAAAATTTAGACAGACTTTTGTTCATTTTTTGAGCAATTTGATCACTATTTTTGTTCATTGTAAAAATGCAACACACCTTTCGAATATACTAACAAAATGGCGCCCTGTAAACAAAGTAGGTGACAGATGACAATCAAACTCCGCTTGGGTATAGAGGAAAGATTTAGCTACAACAATAATTTTGAATCTCCTCTTATACGAGATTTTTGCATGATTACTTTCAGGTTCTTTCTTGACAGAATGAATATTGATATTTGGAGTATACTTGTATCGTTTACATTAACCCTCGATGGAGTTAATATATGCTACCTAATTTGTTTTTGCTGTTTAAATGGTGATCAGTTCTCATTCGAATTTAAAGTTCAGTTCTGTAATGCTTTTGTTTACATGATCCTCAATTCGTATAACTTTGACACCAAAGTTTATTTGTTTTAAATAGGGGAGAACAAAATCCTTTCTGTCACTCACTTTCAGTCATATTTTGGATCATGAAATACTGTACAGTTGGAATCAGTGAATCTAAGTCTGAAAACGATGTCATAAAATGAGATATAACAACGTCCAATCAGTATACTTCCTAGCTCTCCCGTCATAAATCATTCATGTAGCTCCAAAAGTTTCACAAAGAGAACCTTTACAAAAATGCAGTAGAAAATGGTGCCTAATTTTAACTTTATACTACAGGAAGACGTATTATCTGACAAAGAACATCTGAAGATTTAGAAATGGTTTCAGTGTGAGTCTAGGTAACATTTCATCCTAACTAAGCATTTTATAGGGAAATTACTGACGATGTCGGAATGATTGTCTCCCGGTCCAACAGATTTGCGTTTCCGGATGGCCAATATTCTTCCTAAATAAAATAAGTTATTTAAGTCATTAAGCTGGTGCTAGATTTGGAACATTTCGAGAGTAGTCAGTTTTCAAATAACAATAAGAAACCTTTAAAGGTCCTATTTAAAATATTGTTTCTTATTCTAACGCCAGGGGTGGCTTCTGAAGGGGGTAGCATGTTTGTCCTACAACCAAAATGTTGGGTCTCCCTTTAATGTAATGGCATATTCCATTTGGAGTTCGTTTCGGCCTTGTCTAGTGCAGGGGACCTGAGCGCGCTGTATTGTTTGCAGGTGCCAAGTAGTTCACTCCCAGATGCAAACCACTGGCATACAATAGGGAGGTATAGGGCAGGACGAACCTGGGATTTTCCGAGGCAAGTAGGGGGACGATGCGGGGCGTATGGCTGCATGTGGTTGGTTAGCCTAGCTGCCAGAGAATAGTGGATGCCTAACCTGCTCCTTTTTACATCACAGCAGCGGCATCTATTGCGCCTATGTTAAATGTAACCTACGAGTACATAACCACAAGGTTTGTGCCGTGTTTTGTTAGCTCTGCCGTGTTTTGAGTAGTGCATCAGAAATATTTATATAAATACGGGTAACTTGTGTTATAAGAAGAAACAATGAATTCCATAAAGTGTCTTTTAGCACATCCTTTTTTAAACATAACCATAGAAGAAAAAATTGAACTTAAACGACTTGGAAGACCCACGCCGAAACTAAACATCACACAGATAGTAAAAACAAAAACAAGATGTTTTAACAGGAACTTTAACAACGAGGTATACGATAAATATTCTAGAGTGTCTATGAAATGTGAATGTTGTGTTGTTATATGCTGTGAATTACCGTTAACTTGTGTGTAGAGCAGTCTGTAGTGACAGGCTTAAAGAAATTTTGTTACTTTAAAAAATTGATTTGCATGATAACTTTGTGAACCACCAATTTTCAGAGCCACCAGCTGCCCCTGTCTAACGCTCCTAAAAGTGTAATAGGGAAATCTCCGCCACTAGGAAACACATCCCTAGTTTGTAAAACTTAAATGGGCTTATGGTGAGTATCCTAGCTTTCGATGAAGGCCACATCATCTTAGCCTTGCTTGCCGACATTTCGTTCATCATGTCGTGAGCTTCTTCTAGGCTCATGTCTTATGTTCTATTTTGGAACTAATAACTTAATTCTAAATTACACATCAGTGATAGTAATTCAATCGGTTGCAGTTATTAGATCTTGTCGATGATAGCCTCTACAGAAGCTTGACTGAACATATTGCGTTTTTTTAGATGAAATATGAATACTTTCGTCATTATTTCCTTTTGTACTCGTTGCAAGACTTCAGCTATGCAATAACGAAGGAAATTAAGCATTACATTATTTTAGAATAACTTGTTCTCTATTATGTGTCCAAGTAACTATAAATAAACGTTGAATTGAAGTTTTATTGCTTTCCGCTAATATACTCTTTTTATTATAGGTGAGATCCTGTAAAGAATTTCGCCTAACTCCAATCTCTGGTATCAACAAAATGGCTGTACCGTTTCTACCGGCTCTCATAAGTTGGTTTGCATATTCGCCTCATACTCCCTCTAATGCTGCGATAAATTATGATAAAAATGAGAGAGAAACAGGTAGCAATATAGGGGAGAAGGAAACAGCCAACTATATCGCAAGTCCTTTAGAGTTTGATAAAACTTTAGCTCATATTTTTCATAAGGTTTACTTATACCTTTGGCAGCAACAGGTTCCCTGCACCCAGGTTAAAAGCTCAGGCGGGTTAGTTGGCTTTGGTTCAAGTAATGAGTACGTATACATTCAAGCGTTTTTCTTTTTACTTGTAGCAGAATTTGAATAATTCATGTAACCTTTGTCTGGCTTTAAAATTCTTTACTTAAGTAATATACATGTTTTCAAACTCTCAACTTTTTCATTTAAATATCCAAAACTCTCAGCTCTAAGCGTTACTAGTTCCTTAAGTAATATAAACCAATATACATAAATAAAAGTAGAGTTCCCTTATTCATATATTTAACGATCTCTGTACCTCTCTTCACATTTCACAACGCATTAATACCTTTACCTACACCTCTGTTCAAAGAACGCTTTGAACTTAGAAAGTAATTGTTGATCAATATCCAGTAATTATTCTGTCATAACTACTTTGGTCTTTTGTGACTAAGGATATTAAATTCTGGATCTTTCTACCGCAGTAACAAGTCACCATACATTTATTCAGCTGTTCGTCGCGCATAAATGTTGATTCTGAGAATAAATAAACCTGCATAAAATTCTTACAGAAAGAAAATGCAGCAATGATTGTTTGAGCCTTTTTCTTCCAGTCCAGTTATGCTTTCAGCGGAAAGTTTAATTGTTATTAAAAATGTAATTACTATAGCTGGAACTCCAGCTGTGAATCTTCATATTTTTGTGAGAATGCTCTTACATTGCTCTCCCATGACAGTGGCCGCCATAAACCTCTATACTGACCTATAATATCAGAGGTAATATTATTTCTATATCATTGCAAACTCCGTCTTAATTAGCTACTGTTTAGACTTCTCTTGAAGAGAAATTGTCATTCCTGTTATATAATTATCGAACATAATGATCGGTCCTGAACTATCGATATTCAATAAACTTGACTGTATGAGCGTGAATTATCCACACCAGCTTCTACTGTAGTAAACATAATAATATTGAAAGTTTTTAGATAGATATTGAACAACTGCAGTTAATATAGTAAGAAACTTTAATTCTGGTTAATTATAGACGAATAATAAAATGGTCTTCAGTTTCTCCTTCTTTACTGTTTTATCAAGTGCACCCCAAACAAAATTGTTACAAATGACTCTTGCATGGTATGTTAAAAAGCGAATACTTTTTTTTTATTTAAACAAAGTTTACTAAAATTTGTTTTATCAGCTTCTAATGCAGTAAGCATAATACATGCTGAAAGTTTTCTTAAGGTAGGTCCTAAAACATTGCAGTTAGTATGGTAACAAACCTTAATTCTTGCTAATTCTAGTGGAATAATAAAATTGCCTTCAGTGATACTTCCCGTTTACAGTTTTGTCAAATTTACTTCCAACAAAATTATTACCAATGACTCTTTCATGCTATATTATAAAGCGAATACCGTTTTATTAAAAGAAACTTCACCATTCTGATGCAAAGGTGTTGTAAATATTCGGTATTCATATAGGAAGGAAGAGAAAAGGGTTGGGATTGTACTATCGCAAACCGGTTATCTACGATAACGCGGCTAGTGTACACAAAGAGCCGGCAAATAAAGATAGCTGAGATAAGGGACTTGCCGGCACAGATAGGGTTTCACGTTTAGAAAGTTCCAGTGATGTCTGGATTGACACAGAATAGTTGTTTTCTTGTTTGCTCCAGAAATCTCTCGAATTTATCAATGAGGTATTTAAGAAGGAGACGACTCGCCAGCTGTTGAGTGTTGTAACGAGAGCTGTTTGTTATTGTCATCGACCTTGGTAGATTGTGTGTATGTGCTGTAATGTTGTTACGTGAGAATTGAACAGTGTATTTGTACGGAAAAAAAGATCATTTGGAATATCTGGAACTCGGAGTTTTAATTCTACGAACCCACAAAGTCACAGTATTATGACTTCACAGTGTTTTCACTTAGACTGATATAAAATTCAGCAAGACCTTTTCTGCGTATTCTCTACAAAGCATTTCTATGCCTGGCTTATGTTATTCAGCACAAACACAATGCAGTACGTCAATGCAAAATTTAATACTTAAATAATGTGCAATTACTATAAAGTAAATAAGAATATGGCCATATGCATATTCAGAAATACGTATAGAAACTTTGAGATCATAAAAACTGAACATAGAAGCTTGTGATTCTAATACAGAATAGTTTAAACACAGACAACAATGGAAATGCCCAGTAAATAACTTTTTTCTAACTTTATAAGTAACGCAACAGCAAATAGCTATTTGAAAAAGTTATTTTAGCTTCTGTAAATTTCTTTCGTTGTCTTCTGATCGCCTTTTCTTGTCTTGTCCTTTGTTGTCACCTCGTAAATACAGCTTTAATGATACAGCTTATATGATTAAAACCAATTTGAGTGCACATGACTACTTCACCGGTAACCCTGATACTTTACAACTCTCATATTTAATTATACCAACAATCTGAATTACCACGCGGTGTCCTACCTTAAAGCCGAGATACAATGCCACCGGTTTTTAGGAATGTTTATTCCAGCTTATAGTTTGCGACTGATTATACATCGCAGTAGCCATGTTGCAAGTAGCTAAAATGGCCTGTTATATCCACTGAGGTGTTTGTCGTTAAATAATTCTAATCTTCCTGAAAGTTACCGGAAAAATTGTATACCTGTCTCGATTTTGAGACCAATAATGGCTCTATATTATTCAAATCCTACTCAAGTTTTCATCTTAGCTTATCGCAACCATTTTAATTAACTAGATATAGAGATAAAAGTCTATTTGCAAGTAAAAGGAACTCTGTGGATGTCTTTGAGTGATACAGCTAAAAGCTCTTCCATCCAACAATGAAGCACAATAGGCTGCCTTTTCCCAAGTAGTCTATGAGGATTAACCTTTCAGAATCCCCCTCCCCCAGAAAACATTGGCCATTACCAAACACACAAATGCGTGCATAATTTGAGTTTTTATAGAACTATGAGTGTTATGGTTGAAACCACGATTTCAACATTTCCCTGGAATGCATTTCAGTGCCATTCTGAGCGGCATAGTAAGTAAAACTAATCAAAAAAGTAAATAACAATTTAGCAACTTGTATTTCAGACAGATTCCAGTACGAACATATGCCTGAGTTGCAAATGCAGAGAAGTCCATTGAAGCTACTTTTATTTAATTATCTAACTTCAGCACAGAATGTTGCACGACCTGCGAGACACAGGAAGTCTCCTCGACAGAATTGCAAATACTGTGTACATTACTCCCTATGCAGTTGGAGTGGGTCCACAGATTTAATAACTAGCGCGTCGTTTGGGCATGCAAAGCCCCATCACTTAAAGCTTTAGTTCAGCTTCTGTATCTAAAACAAGCAACATAAAATCTTTAACTTTGTTTTATACACTACCTGAATTTTCACATATGTCATGCTGTCTAAAGAGTACATTCTTGAGCTTTCAAAGGAAATTTGAGGTGTTAAAATATTTAAATATTGTTATACTGGCCAAGAATCAGATTTTAAAAATTAAACTTTCTGAAGAATAATTTTTTCTAAAATCACACAAGCTCAATTTTAAATCATACAAGATGATTTTACATGTCTTATCAACCTAGTTTCTTGTGCAATTACAATATTCTGTTCCGTTCATGTCTGCTAACAGATCTCTGGACATTGTGGTCAAATGTTGAAAGATGCAAATGCTCTCAAAGTGTTCCGCTAGTACACTTTTGATGATTTGCTCTTTCTGTGCAGCGTATCGCCAAAGACATAAATACCAGTTCCTCTGAAGTTAATATACTTTAATTTTGTAAAAGCTTTTCGAAAGTATAATAGTGCAAGGTGCATTACTTACCCTTGATGTGCCATGCGACCAAGCTTTTAGATGCAAGCTGTCAACTTTTACACTCATCATTTTATATTCTCACCAAATTAGAGCTCTCAATACGAGAAACTCAATCTGTATTTCTGAAACCTAAGACTAAGAGGCATTATCACATATATTAGGAAAAATTTGGTTAGCTTTCAGAGAGTTTTGCAAGATTGGAATCTTCATTACTTTTCTTGCAGGTATCTCTAGATCAGCGGCCACCAAGTGGATCGATTTTGTACTAGAGCAAATGACGTAGCACTGTGCACTGCCACGAGTGCCGTGCGACTTCAGTTTGAGACAAGACGTGGAATTGGACAGCAGTGTTGTCTCGTCTCTTGCGGTTTGTTTTCGCAAACATGTCGGTTGGAGAATGTAAAGTGACACCTAAGACATCTACTCCTACATTTATGCTTTCATGGGAAGAGTGTTTATATATATATATATATATATATATATATATATATATATATATATATATATATATATATAATAGAAAGTGGTAATGTCAGAGCATTCAAAATGAAACTATCCTTATGGTAGATGCGTTAACCTCAAAGAACTTGGTACATTGCCCAAAGCTCTCAACAGTTCAGCAGTTTGTTCAGGCCATGGGCTTGAAAGAATATGTTCAAATATTAAGGGATTTGAACCAAGAATTTCAGAAAATGTTTCAATACGTGCTGGAATTACAGCCAATTTTCCAAATATTTGCTTACCCTTACTCTACAGATGTTGGTAAAGTTCCATCTGAATTGCAACTCTAACTTATTGATTTGCAATGCAATCGTCAAATGAAAAATAAGTTCCATATAGAAATGCCGCTGCTTTTTGAGTATGTGTGTGTGTGTGTGTGTGTGTGTGTGTGTGTGTGTGTGTGTGCGCGCGCGCGCGCGAACAGTTTTTCTCGCTAATGAAATTAAACAAAAACTGCTGCAGAATTCAATTGTCGGATTAGAACTTAAAATGTCAGCTTAGACTAGCTGCTGCACAAACATTGGTACCTAATTTTGAAAAACTAGTGTGACAAAAAAAAGACAACAAAAATCTATAAAACTAGGTTCCACTTCTGAGTAATATGTTATGCTTATTGCTTTTCTTCGAGCTGTTATTTAATACTGCTGTATTGTAAGTAAATTGTCGATTATTTTCATTTTGTTTAAACTATCAATTTATTGTTCCTTTGTTTCTTTTTATTAAAATAAAGGTACATAGTTGAATGATAGTGAAAGAAACAATTAAACAATTTATATAACAATTATATCCTTTATATCAAAATTCGATTATTGTTGCACAGTCAATTGTGCATTAAAATTGCAAGATCGGAATTCCGCCACTGCTCTGAAGGCGGGAGACTATTCCGGCGTGTAAAGGGTAAAGTTGCACGACCTACTCTGCACACTGTGCATTGAGATGGTGGCCACTGCTCTAGATATTCTGAAAGATGTGAAACAATTTTATATGGAAGGCAACATTTAAGTTAATGTCTCCAGTGTTCCAGCATGTAATTCATAGAAACACTGGCAACTGCATATTCTAGTTTAAAGCAATATCCCCAATGGTGAAGAGTTGCAGTGTCCGGAGAGTATACCTCCAGAACATGTATTAAAAAAGATAATTTTCTTCATACCAGAAACTTATTACTGGACGCGTCATTTACTTCGGAAAATGTGAAGAAGGGTCTTATCATGCATTCTGGTAGCAAATTATACATGTCATATTCTCATTCTTAATGTCTTCATTTCATTGTGTTAATGTAAACTCCGTTTTTGCTTTGTTTTGTTTCTGCGCGGTTAATAAATATTTGAAATGTTAACAAAACACTGTGAAAGCCCCGAAAGTGAAATTTGTTAACATAAATTTAAAATAACATGTGTGAAGTAATATAGAGTACTACAGGGAACATATGTAGCGTAAAGAAATAACCAATAATGTTCGGATATCTAATTTAATGTAAAATGATCTGCTGTACTTCATAATTATATCTATATTTATTTTATATTACATATTTCGTTACACATTTTACAATATTTTACTACACATTTATGTCGTCTTTCTCAATTTATACTAAATGAATATTTTTGTCTCCTAAGCCATTAAATGGCAGGCTGCCGGCCATTGAAGAAAAAGCCCATATGATTTAAAAAATAATGGGATTTCCTTGCCCCACAGAAAAAAAAATTAGTGACTACATTCCGGCTTGTTTCCCGAAACCCACCATCATAGAATGTATTTTTTATATACGGACACAGTGATTAATTGTAATGTCGTCTACACATTGATGCGGTATTCGGTGAAAGGAGTCAGATAGTGGCAGCCTCTACATCTGCACACGTCCAGGTTCATTGATATCTGATGTACTGCTGTTGCTCCGTACATAAATTATTCGGCCTGACATGGTCAACCAGCATTCAGTTCCCTAACGGTTTGTTCACCAATAGTTTGCACCAAGTCTTCAAATGTATGCAACATACAAGCCCGAACTCCAAGTAAGTAATTTTACAATGATTCCAATAGAGAGATAAATTATAATGTAATCATAGCGAAGATGGTTACTTACTCATTGTAGCGTGGTAAAAGAACTACAAAAAATGTAGTTTCTACGTCAACTATCTCTGTAACAATCTGTCAGCGTTTTTAACAGTTCTCTTGTTTATAACTACACAAAAAAAACGCATGGTCTTATTCAGCATCGCTCAATAGGTCTGCCTGTAGGACGTTACTAGGCTACCTATTAGAAAAACCTAATCGGTAGATGTTTGCAAGTGCCATACCCCAAAATATGCTCTATTTCACGAAACAGAGTACCAAAATATTCTCGGTCATTCTATCATTACAAAGAACAACGAACACGAACAGAGTCGAGAAACAGGAACTAAAAAAATCCAGAGGCTTATTTATTGATGCGCTACCAGAATAACATAAAATGTAATTTATTGGAAAGTGCTCCAAAATTTATGTACACAAAATAAATGTTCTAAGATTAGAAATAGTTTTAAAGCTGCTTCCATCAACGTGTTCAATACTGTACCAAATTATTTAAATATTTCGTGTGCACGTTTTAAGAATAAATAAACTCATTATTTTATTCACACAACTCAGCTAATGTTATAACACTAGGATATTTTAGAACATTATCTATTGCTACAAGATTGTTACAGGCGTGGAGATGTGATGATAGAGATGATGTAGGACAATGCTTTTGCTGCGTCCGGTCCTTGGGGATGGTGCTGTTGATTCAGGTCTTGCAGTCGTTTTAATCTGAGCTTTTGCTCAGCCCGACGTCTCAGGATGGATTCCGCGGCTGCTGCTCCAGTCGTTACATGAGAAAAATTCTGAATTCAGTGGTGGTGTTGGGCGATGGAATCCTCTTATCATATATTGAGGAAATAATTCCATTTTCTTCTTTATTTAATATAATGTAAATCTTTTAATTTTGAGAACAAATTTACAGAATACGCCATAACGTAGATATACAACAAACGTTATCAATGTAATTGAACTGCATTTACACAGAAATTGGAATATAGCTTATAATCTCTATAGATTTTTTTCTACACGCCGTTCCGACACAATTATACTCTGTTCCCTTCGCCGTTACACGATTGGAAAACGCTGTTTTTGCAAGCCGCTTGTCCAAGATAATTGATTTTTCTCCCTTCGTTGTATAACCACCAAAAACTTTCTTAATGGTCCACGTCAACACTTACGTCATACCATTTTTGTAACCACCAATACTAACACATTACATCACATCATATACATATTGCATCATAGCATTACCTTCTGCATTTCACACCTTCACTTCTTATGGATATTAACTTTTCCATTTCAATCCTCAAACCACCGTTAAACATATTTAAATATTTTCAACACTCGGGGCCTAACCCAAAACAATTATTACAGTATATATGCATTTAGTTCTAATCAGTTTTGATATTATTATACAACTTTAATTTCTTGGCAAATAGAGATCCATCTAAAAAGAGTTATTGGATTACAAGAAGTGATAAAATACATTTTCGGTCTAACATCTACCCCCTGTTTATAAGAATAAACTTTAAGATTACATAGGCATCTAGGTTGTCATTTAAAATTTTAATTTTGCATACCCATGTAAAGTATAATCTTGTCTTCCAAATATATATCGTGATTTGATTAATTCCGAAAGTATTGAGGAAGACACTATATTGCTAATTGCAATTGAGATTGTTTATGTTACAAATATTGCTAATTGCAATTGAGACTGTTTATGTTACAAATTATTCCTGATTATATAGATAAAACGATCTATAAATTAAATATTCACATCCGTTGTTCATTTGGTCATAGAAGATCATTATGCCGGCACTCATTTGATTGCCTCATCAGTTTTGTTTGGTGTCATAGAAGCCAGGTTTACAAGAAGTTAACATGAGCTACCCATGTTTTTGTGAGACACGATGCTATAAGAAAACCACTACAACCAACTCCATGAGGACCACAAACAGTATCGGTGGATAGATTAAAGCCCGCATTTTTGTTCTGTTACGCTGAATCAACACCTGCTATGAATGTCCCCACTAATACAACACCTAATGAGATCATTCGACAGGAAAACGCTCCTATAAATGACAGTCCGGTTCTCCAAACTTAAAAAAAAAAAAAAAAAAAAAAAAAAAAAAAAAAAAAAAAAAAATCAGGAGGAAACTTCAACTTTCAACAGCGTTTTCAGGAGGCTGTTTTACGGGGAAATAGTCTGCGGCTAGTAAGCCTCCGAAGATGTTGGCTATCCTGAATTTTTATTTGTCTCTTTACCACTTATGTTTTGTTCAGTATAAAACAGATTTGATAGTACACAAGTCTTTATTTGAACTCATCAAGATTAGCCCCAATAACCATAATCTAAAGGCTTTAAGGGCAATCTCACTGTTTCCACTTTATGCCCTATAGCTTCCTCTTCAAGACTGTGCTGAACCCATCATATTTAACTACTACTCAGGCATACGAAATGTTATTGGCAGCAATTCCAACTTCCCTGCTACTCCAATACAAGTCTAATAGCAGTGTTGTTCTTGCAGTGATCTAATAACGTTCAGGTGCACAGCAGCACCTACTGATTGCAGTCACTAGCTTATTTCTTATATTTTATGAACACCTTTCCTACCTCCACGAAATGCATGCGCACACATAGCCACCATACAATATAGGAACTGTTAAGCAGACTCGCCTCTTGCTATCTGAGTTTCAATGAAGCACGTTTGGTGGAGTTCACTGAACCTTTTGGAAAGACTGACCGCCTTGTCACATCTATACGACTTACATGGAAGTTGAGGTTAGCATATCTACAAAGATATTTTAAACTCGGTTTATATATGCAGAAGATGTTTTTCGAACATACGCTTTTGGCGTTGTATATCATACGAAACTGGCATTAAATCTAATATAGGAAGAATAATAGAAAACAGCGCTCCTTGCGTTTGTTCAAGACGAAACAGAGGAAACTCATAGAAGCAGTACCAATTCTTGCGCTGAGTACCATCCACTAATCTGACCAGGTAAGATATAATATGATGAATGGAATTTGTACACTACTTGGAGACTACAGTGGAAGAGGGAGGATTCTTCTGTACATTTACTTCTTACACCGAGCTTCCTTGAGGAAACTCACTAACTTTATCAGTGTTTTCCACTTGTTCTTATGGTCAGAAATACGATATATATGGCTTGCAACAGAATTTGTAATGCTCCACTGTCATGTACTTTGAAAACTAGAGATTCAGGTATCAATTTTAAATTTGGCAATTTTCAATTTTGAAAACAGTAAATTGAGGGCTGTTCAATAGAGAATGATCATAATTTTTTACGGTCATAAATTTTTGCACTAAAATTCAATCTTATTATATTCTGTTAACTTAATGTGAAATAAATACGCCATACTGGTTTCATTGTTGGTACTCCTGGTTCCTGCCTCTGAGAACCAGGCAAGTTCAGACATGTTCAGTATCGCCTACCACTGCAGTGCAGGTAACATGCAATTAAAGTTGATGTTAGAGGAAGATCCGGAGTTTTTTTCAAACGTAATCACTGCTGATGAAACTTGGCTATATCATTTTCATCCTGAGAGCAAACAGCAAAGCTCAGTGTGGACATCTCCTTCATCACCAACCCCAAAAAAATTTAAAGTGGTTGCCTCTGCTGGGAAAGTTATGCTCATCTTATTCTTTGATATTCATGGAATGGTTTATCAGTATGTTGTACTGAATATCTTGCAAACCTCGACGTGAAATGCATCTCTCACCCTCCCTATAGTCCGGATTTACCCCCATGTAACTTTTTCTATTCCCTAACTTGAAGAAACGCCTTCGTGGGAGGCATTATCCATCATCAGAGGCAGTGGTGAAGGCTGCAGAGTCAATTTTGAAGGATCTCTCAAAAATGGTTTCCAGAATGTCTTTGAAGACTGGCAGAAACGCTGGGACAAGCGTATCGCATTCAGGGGAAACTATTTTGAGAAGTACCATCAAAATTGTGAGGATGAGTAAAGGTACGTTGTCAAAAAAATTGCGATCATTCTTTATTGAACAGCCCTCGTAGTATACAGAAAAATACCACTAAGGAAAGAATGAATATACTTGCATATTTTTGTAATAAAATACACATTATATAATGCAGATATATGTAGTTATTGCTTGTTTACAACAGAAACACAAGCAAGCATGAGTTAATCATACAGGTTCACATCTGAGATGAGTATTGGTATTAACTTTCCATTTGAGAGAATATTTATTTTAGTTTCTATTTTTGATGATTCGGAAAAGCCTCTTATCTTTACGGAGGTAGAAAATTAGGAGCAGATATAGTCTACTTGGATCATTGACTACATAAATCTTGTTATCTTAGATATTCATTATTTTCCTTTATTCACTTAGCGCCTCTCTCTTCGCTTCTCGAGTTTTTATTTCCCCTTCCTTTTAAAATCTCATTCACTTCCCATCTTCGTTGAGTAAACCCTGTTAATCTACAGCGCCTCGCTGTTGTGCTCAACTCGGTCATATTTTGTAGTAAGTTCGTAAACTTGTCTCCATACATAATGGCACCACATACAAGGCTTAACAAGGTTGAATATTTTCATTTCTTTTTCGGTAGATGTTCTGCTGCTTTATCTGATAAAGTAAAAGTGGCCCCACACCATTCAACTTCAGGTTTTGAGAAATACAATGGAGCACAATGTGCTAGGTCAAAGCTGTATGGTGGATGGTCCATGCTGCTAACTTTTAGGGCATTCAGATACTCATTTGTTAGTTTTTCTGGATGCCAGTTGTATGCCGGCAGATAGGAAAATGAGCTAAATGAAACGCTGTCACATATAAAAGTATTCTGTTTATCTTTTCGGCAATTTCATGTAATTTGTAAACCTTTGCAGTAAACTGGCATTTATAGGTATATCAATCGGCAGTAACGTACATCTATCTTCTAATGTTATAACACCCTTTTGTTGAAAAAACTAACAACCATCTTCTTACCAGCATTGCAAATTCGTCAAATTTTAGTTGGCTTAGATTCTCTTCGAAAGATCTATTAGCTGATTAATTATTTTTTTTTTCAAGATTACATCAATAAACCCATTATCAATTATCATTAATCATTTTGTAAACCAAAATTGAAATGTAGCCTTAGAATTTTATCAGATTTTTTTCTGCGCCAATCAGTGCATTCTTAATCGGAAGTTACTTTACGTAGAATCCATTGATAAAGTTTTCTAACGTGTAACGTTCATGTACGAGGGCTGTTCAATAAAGAATGATCACAATTTGTTCTTGACGAGTACTTTTACTCATCCTCATAATTTTGACGGTCCTTCTCAAAATAGTCTCCCCTGAATGCGATGCACTTGTACCAGCGTTTCTGCCAGTCTTCAAAGACATTCTGGAAACCATTTTAAAGAGATCCTTCAAAATCGCCTCCGCAGCCTTCGCCACTGCTTCTGATGATGGATAATGCCTCCCACGAAGGCGTTTCTTCAAGTTAGGTAATAGAAAAAGTTACATGGGGGTAAATCCGGACTATAGGGAGGGTTGATTTTTGCAAGATTCAGGAACAACATAGACAATATGTGGACGCGGATTATCGTGGTGCAGCATTCAGCCTGCTTCACGGAAATGTGGTCTCTTGCGCCTGATATGGACTTGCAATATTTTCAGGACATCCGTGTAGTATTGTCCAGTTACTGATGTGTGTGCAGGTACAACATGCTGATAAACTATTCCGTGAATATCAAAGAAGGAGACGACCATAACTTTCCCAGCAGAAGCAACCACTTTTGCTTTTTTGGTGGTTGGTGATGAAGGACATTTCCACACTGAGCTTTGCTGTTTGATCTCAGGATCAAAATGATGAAGCCAAGTTTCATCAGCAGTGATTTCATTTGAAAGAAGCACCGGATCTTTCTTCAACATCAACTTTAACTGCAGGTTATCTCCATTGAAGCGGTAGACGATACTGAACATGTCTGAACTTGCCTGGTTCTCATAGGCGGAAACCAGGAGTACAATAATGAAACTACTACGGCGTGTTTGTTTCACATTAAACTAACGGAATAAAATAAGACTGAATTTTAGTGCGAACGTTTATGACTATTAAAAAGTTATGATCATTCTTTATTGAACAGCCCTCGTAAAATGTTTTGTATTTGATTCATACCAATGCCCAATGTTGACGGAATAGGTTCATGATACCCAATTCATGATTTGGGTACTATTTCCTGCAGATATTAATAATAGGGAAACTATAAGTGAAAGGATTATTAAGGAAAGGCACAAAATATTTCAAGTTGGTTCATTTCTACAATCTCTTTATACTCTCGAAAGTTCAAACATAAAAATTTTCAAACATATCAATGTACGTATTTTCCAGTCACTGATCACTGAGTCTTTATAATTTCTTTAAATATTTTTTGTTTTGCACTAAATCCGTGAAATTTGAAATAATTTACCTGAGAAGCACAGGGGAAAATTTTGGAACAGAAATTTAGAAAATGTGTGTCCGAAACTTACATTATGGAGCGAAGCCAAAGATGTTGTCCCCTGCGTGCGAAACGGCGAATAAGTCGAAAAGTTCACTGTGCCATATGAATAACCGAAGTAAGATACTTGTCCTCCACCTTCCGAGGAAACATTGGAGCCTGGCCCTCCCAGTGGTTGCGCTATTCAACTGTTAGTCTTTGTTGCTCCCTCTACCGGCAACACTAGTGCGTCCTAGCGCTGCGCAGCGAAACTTGTAGGTGGCTGAAAGTAACAAAGCAGTATAGCTGTTAAACTAAGGGCAGACGATATCCAGCGTTCAGCACAGCTCGGATGTAGAGAAGAGTCGTAGTTACTCGAAGAGGATGCATTTGTAGAGTAAGCGGGCACATCTCAAATTCATCTTAAGAAAAAATAATTTGTTGTATTCGCTGCATTAATTCTAAATTGTTGACCTGGGGCTTCTTCTCCAAATTCATATCTAACGTGACATTCCCATTATTTAGAGATTAATGAACATTTATGATAGTAAAATAACCTATTTTCTTTTAGCTTTTCCATTGGGCGAATTAACTAGCCATAAACATACTACCGATTTGTATCTCACCGCATTCTTAACGATAGATCTGTGAAGACTATAACTTTACTCCAATATTGCTGGGCATTGGTGCTGATTAAGGTATGCGTAGAGTAGAGCAAAGAGATACTCTCAGGGTATGCGTGGTATGTAGGAGTAAGAATGGCTCTAATGACACTGGAATGCAAGTTTCAAATTGGTTTAATGACTGCTTCTTTTTATCACATCAAACTCGAAGTTGCCGACCAAGGTTATCAATATTTCACTGCTCAGAGTGGCGTATGTAGAATGCTTAGTACGCGATAACAAAAAAATTCTTTATTCATGTATGACCCGACAGATCTTCTCTCCGGTTTTGGCATGCGTTCGACCAAGACAGAAGCAGATGGCCGTCTTAATCGGCTGCCAGCCACGGAATGCCTTTCCACACAGCTGCGTATGTCGTTTTCACCTCTGGAAGCCCTCTTTATTCACCCAAAACTCATTTGTGACTATTTTATCTTTTGTGATTATTAGTCTCGGTCATCCCATTATTAAGGATTCGAAGAATATCTTTTAAAACGAAATCAGGTGCTATCCTTTTAGAATTCTTGCTAAGAAAATCCCCTTTCTCCCGTGCCATTGGTTACATAACCAACAGCACCTGTTCGTGTCGTAACAAATATACGATACAATGCTCCTTTGAAATCCATTACTATTCTTCACTCACTGCATCCCTTAATTTAGGTATCAGCATGCAATTGAACGAATATTTGATGCAAAAAGTACTGTAATATTTTGTCAGGGATCAGTAGGTCTATGTCATCTTATTAATAGATCTGGCCCGTAGGGAAAATACATGTTCCGAAGAAAAAAATGTATCCAACATGTTATTCTGAAAGAACAAAAATTCTTTTACCCCCTCTACACGTAAAGCTTGGATTAGTGAACTTCGTAAAGAGGATAGAACAGGGTGGAATGGCTTTTCCATCCCTTAGAGAATTTTTTCCAGATCATCGATGCCAAAGTGGAAGATGTGATCATTGTCTCGCAGAATTTTCATTTTCATATACTAAAAATCTTGGATAAGGTTTTCAGAACTATGAGAAAGCAGCATGCCAAGTACTTAAATAACTTGTAGTTCACTTCTTGGGAAACTGAAGGGTTAATAACTACCTTAGAAAAATAAAATAAATGTATCAGGGACAAATAACACATCTATACTTACGAGTTACTGTTGGGTTGTGACAATAGATGACCGAGAAAAGGAGTACAAACGACCACCAAAGAGAAGAGGTTCATGGGAACAAGTCCTTTTTTCTCAGATTAGTGAAGCTATAAAACCATTGTTAAACCCACTAAACAATATATAATATTACATTCCTTACTCTCGACCTCAGTGTCTATTTTCGGAAACCAAAAATATTGAAGTGCACTTGAAATTACTGACACCGAAATTAAGAATTGCAATGTATAAAGAATCATGATGGATTTCAAAGGAATGCTGGTTCTTTTTTACAACACGTGCAAGGGCAGTTGAGTCGAATAGCAGTTGGGGTGAGTAGTTGTTATAGCAAAATAAATGTAAGAAACAGTGTCCTTAGCAGATTTCTAAAGGATAGCACTTGACTTTGTTGAATGAGGTATTCTTCGGTCTCTAATAATGACAAAGACAAAATTGTTACAAAGGGAATCTTTTGTTGAATGAAGAGGCCTTTCAGTAAGTGAAAGTGACACACACACCCACGCGCAGATATGGAGGACGGTCTTCGGCGTCAGGCCATTAATGCAGTCCACGGCGTGAGGCCGATTAGGGCGGTCCACTTCTTCTGTCTTGGTTGAGGACAGACCAGAAGAGGTGAGAGAAGATATTTGTCGGTTCATATGTACGTGAAGAACGAATTAAGTTTATCGAGTAATAAGCATTTCACCTTTAGTCTCTCTGAACAGTGATCTATTGGTAATCCTTGGTCGGCAACATCAAGTTCGATGTTCTGAGAAAAAGAAGCAGTCAATAAATCAGTTTGAAACGGGCATTCCAGTGTCATTAAACTATCCTTCTCACACATATCCACGTATACCCTGTGAGAAACCTCATTGCTTAACCTTGAGCTAAACAAAATTGCTTCATTACTATACCTTAAGAGTTAGCAAACAAAATGCATCATATTCGTTTTTCTTTAAGCAGAATTCTAGCAGTTAAGTACTTTGAAAAACTAAGCATTCTTAAGTATGTTTGTTGAACAATGATTATCAGTTTACCCTTCCATTAGAATATTTAACATTTGTTTCTGTGGTGCATCAGTCTAAGTTTTGCTTGTATGGCTTCATGTCTAAATTGTATGTATTTCTGTGTCTTTCTGAGTTCTGTAGTTTACGTAGAAAATATGTATACCAGAAAATAATGTCTTGTCCACCCACTGAGAATGCTCTTTCTTTTTCTGCTCAAAAATTATACCAGTTTACAGATATAGTTTATGGTTGAAAGTTTATTTGAAAATTGGAAGGTCAAAATCCAAGCTTACCGCCAACAGCATTTTGAGCTGTGGGTTCGTTATTAACAAAGAACCGAGAATCTTACAGTTGTTTCTGACCTCCGAAAATCGTGCACAGAACATCTAACACTTAGCTCGGGTGCGGTCAAGCTTGTCGAAGATTTTAACCTCATCAGCTGCTTGAGGCGGCCCGGCCCGTAGCGAAAATCGTCGAGCTCTCCCTTGCGTTCAACGCCTCACAATTAAGGATCGGTGGCGTGAGGAGGTTAAGGAAAGGGAGATTGTAATCGGTTCGAGGAGACTTGTAGCTCCCGCATGAGAACTCTCATTTGTACTTCAGGAGTGGGTTCGTCCTGACTGGTTGTGGGTTGAATAATGACACCTCGAATCTGGTAGACAGTAGTTTATTATTGTCCTTAGGTTCCTTTGCTCGCCACCGTAAAGTCGTCGTCGGTGTGGTTGCTGTGTTTAGCGTCACTGTCAATATTGTGATGTGAAGCACGGAGGCAGTAGCACTGCGTTGTCAAATTGGATATATTCATCGTCTTCCCTATATATTACTCTTTGTGCTCTCACTGGAGCGATTGTTAGACATTACACTTTGTCTCGGCGCATGGCGCGAAGGTGTACTTCTTAGATGAAGACGAATACGCGTCCGTCTCACGTAGAACTCAGGACCGAAGTGTTCTTACTAGCAATACCTACTTTCCGCCATCACTTTGAATTACCCACACTCTAGGTATTTCTCGGAGTTTGCAAAATCATATAGACAAATATCAATTTTATATTGGCTGATAATTATCCCCACTTGAGATCAATGTTCAGAATTTCCAGTTTCGGACCTGATATCAGAGACGCTTTCTATAACGGTCCCCATGCAAAAATTTACGCGGAAGCATGCGTTCTGCGCGTCGGTCAAAATCTTATAGCCTGTTGTCAGAAGCACGCATGGGATTTTAACAATGGGTTGGTTTCCGACTGGATGGCACCAAATTTGTCTTGAGGGCAAAACAGACAATCGAGTAGGGTTGTCTGTTTACAGGAATTGCAAAGGGAGTTTACTGATCTTCGCAGAGTGCCCTTGTCACTGTGGCGGTCTTCGGAGTATATGCTAGCATTGTGGCATATGTCTATTCTGGTATACGTCATTTATTTATATTTATTCCTTTGTTTATGTTAGTCTTTCTGGTATCAAGTTATATGTCATCTCAGTGTTCCTAGGAGACAGCGGCTGCGTCATGCTGTCTCTTTAGGCACAGTATATGTCTGTAGTTGGCAAGCCGAAAAACTAGTATGTTAATTTCACCACTTCATATGTAGCAAGTTCGGTTTTTTTATAAAACATGGTACATGCATTCATTTTATTGTCTTTTCGCCATTTCAAATCAGTTCTCTGCGCTTATTTTCGTAACATTAACTTATGCAACTACATATATTAATTTGTGTACCGTCCTTTCTTAGATATTCAATTGGTAAGGAATATTTTTGTTAGAAATTTAATAAAGTGCATATTTTTATAACTTGCCTATAGTTGGTGCTCAATATTTTGTGCAGTAACCCATCAGATTGAAGTTATGAGCTTTCCCAACGAATTACTTAGAAATGTGTAGTGTTTAACGCCCACTTTTACTACATACGGCACCGCAGGCGGTGACACTGATATATGAGATGAAGATGGAGCACCGGTGGAATGAGATGGCGGGGGGAACCGGAGGTCCCGGAGAAAACTCGCCCCAGCGCCGTGTTGTCCATCACAAATCTCACTTTGCAGTTGCCTGGGATCGAACCTGGGCCGCCTTGATGAGAGCCAAGCGGTCTAACCACTGAGCCACGGCACGGCCTGAATTACTTAGAAAGCGAAAGCGGTTTTATCTACTCTGTTTTGTACTGGCGCTGGATAAATAGTAAAATTCATTTCTGGATGAACACAAACCCTTTGCATTATAATTAAAGTTTCAGAATATATTAAACAAATTTGCAGGACAATTAACACGCAACACAGTAAAAATAGTGGTGAAACATAAACAAATTTCATTTCATTTAGAAACTTTCACTGTCGTCCTCGTATTAAGTGTTGACCATAACCACAGTCATTTATGGGGGCCAAGTCTATTTGTCGTATCGGTCGAGAGTGGATAGTGTTTTTAGTAGACAGAGGGAGGGAGTAAGGATTGAGGGAGCTCATTAAACAGGTCCAAATACAGTTGTGTAGAGAGTTGACTCAGCAGTGCAGTTGTGATTCAATGGATCATTTATAGTTGTCCTGATTGTGTGCAACTGTCACAGGTACAAACGGTTACGCTACAATAAGCGTTTAAGAGACAAAGTGTTCAGCAGTAATTGGGATTCTTGTTCGTTAGTATACAGGATGAATGAGTAATGTTTTTCCAAACCTCGGATAGGGATTCCTTACGTCACAAGAAGTAAACAATTTCGTATGTAGATATGTCCTATTATCTTTTGTTTTCTCATTATTCTTGTCTTAAAGTGTGCTTTCAATGGCCTTCGGCCCAGATTCACTTCATGTACTCCATGCGCTCATAGAAGGCTTAGACCCTTGTACTACATACATGAAATGTGTAGTGTTTAAACACGCTTTTACTACATGCGGCATCACAGGCGGTGACACTCTTGATATGAGATGAAGATGGAGCAAAAGTAGAATGAGATGCCCGGGGAGGCCGGGGATTCCGGAGAAAACCCGTCCCAGCACCGTATTGTGCACCAAAATCTGACTTTGCAGTCGCCTGGTATCGAACCCGGAGACTCTGGAGACTTATTTAGGATAAATACCATCTGTTTAGGATTCAGTTTTTGATTGTCACGAAATGGTTTATCAGCATGTTGTACCTGCATACACATCAGTAACTGGACAATACTACAGGGATGTCCTGAAAACATTGCAAGTCCATATCAGGCGCAAAAGACCACATTGCCGTGAAGCAGCCTGGGTGCTGCACCACGATAATGCGCGGCCGCATATTGCCAATGTTGTTGCTGAATATCTTGCAAAAATCAACGTGAAGTGCATCCCTATATATATAATTCTTTATTGAACAGCCCTCGTAGCTGACTGCTTGGTAGGTATATACGCTCCACAAACAAGTCTATAGGGACTTTACCCAGGACACTTTCTAGACTTACTTCACGAAGATGTACACTTGAAAATAAGGTAAATGTGGATTATGCATGATGGGGCTCCAGCACATTTTATTCGCATTGTTCGAGATGCATTAAGTAGTATCCACCGTGACCATTAAATAGAAATAAGAGGACCAGTTCCACGACGTACACGTTCACCAAACCTCAATTCTTTAGATTTTTATCCCTGATGACACCTTAAACTATTGGTTATTGAGCAGCTATCGCTCATGAAGAAACTTTTTATCGATGTGTTGTGGAAGCCTCTGAAACCATTCGAACCATCCCGGAGGTTTTAAAGGTGTGACAGGGCATTATTCGACGTGCAGCCATTCCTAAAAGGAAGAGGACATTCGGTGCATTTATTATGGGTTTTGTGGATTATAACTGTACCAAGGTGTTGAACAGCTCCTAACGAGAAAATAAAGGATTATGGGACGTTCCTTACACCTTCTGTGGTGCAAGAAATCCATACCCGAAGTTTGTGCTCTCCTCGGTAGCGTAGATGGTAGCATGTCTGCCTCACGTTCAAGAGGTCCCGAGTTCGAATCCCGGTCAGGTCGAGTTACCTGGATAAGGCTTTTCCGGGGTTTTCCCTTATCCTGATAGACGAATGTCGGGTAACTCTAACCTCCATGGACCCCGGACTCATTTGAACATCATTTCACCCATTTCATTAATCGTCCGATATAACTTAACTTTGGGGGGGGGGGGAAACGAAGTTTGTAAAATTATTTGAGATACATTCTCTATATGTATTACGCAGATGATGGTACCCAAAGCTAAATTAGAACATCAGCAAAAGTCATCTAGATTATCCTGACAATGATCCTTTTGCTTAAAAAAGCACTACTTGACGTAAATGAAATATCATTATATTAAATTTTCCATGAAATGTTTTTCGTAAGAATACTATCGCAGCAACGGGCATAATGTTTCGGTGCAAATAGATAACAGACGGTGGATAGTGTTTCAGGATAATAAAGAGCTTGCATAAGCAGTTAACGATAGCGCGGCTAGTGTACACAAAGAGCAGGCAAATAAAGATAGCTGAGATAAAGGACTTGCCGGCATAGATAGGATGTCACGTATGGAAGGTTCGAAAGATATCTCGATTGACGGAGAAATGTTCTTTTCTTATTTGTACCAGAAACCACTCGAATTTATGAATAAGATATACAAGAGATTGTGACACACAGTTGTAAAACAGTCGGTGTATAAGTAGTAAACAGCTGTGAAGTGTTGTAACGAGAGATGATGATGTAAAGTGATCAGAACGGCGTTTGTTATTGTCATCGACCTGGGAACGTGTTATATATGTGATATAATGTTGTTACGTGAGAATTGAACAGTGTATTTCTACGGAAATAATGAACATTTAGAATTTCGGCAAATTTGACTTTTAATTCTACGAACCCACAAAGTCACAATACCATCCTATCTGTGGAACCGTATAGCACTCTAGTAATATTGTTTTTCACTGAAAGGCATTGCCTCTAAATACAAGTGAACTTAACATTAGAGCTGTACAGCCAGCATTTATTTCAGTGCTACATAAATCTAACTCAGCTTAATCTGTTCTACCCGTAATGAATTGATTCGTCGGAAGAGGTGTGATTAGTGGCACCGTAATTTCAGCCTGTCTAGTTTAGCCCAATCCATCGCTAGGGCATACTCGCTGCGGTAACGTTCGGTAGACTAAAAAATAAGAATGTATACTTTATAGTTACGAAGCGCAATGGTTTTGAACAGATACTACATAGAGAATTTCAGCTTTTCTTATACCATTCCAGCTCATTTTTGTCTATATAAAGCTATGCCTAATTTCGTTTATGTATGCCAGAATTGGTATGAAATATGTATTAATTTTAATAATGTTGTATTGGAACTTCAATAAAAAGTTTAAATGTTATATTTATGTATGATATATTTATTGTACATATTCCAAAAGTTTACAATTTACAGCTTTTGGTGACATTTATTTGTCGCTACCTTGTTGCTAGCTTAGCTTACATGACACCCTGGTCTTCTGCTCTGCCAGGTAGCTCTTAACCTCCATACGTCCTTGACTACCTAATTAGTCCCTTTCTTGCCCCTCCTCTTCCTTTCTTACAGGTTTTACATTTCTAGCCCATTTTTCTTTTACTTTCTGCAAGAGCTCACCAATACTTCTTATCTTCTTTTCCTCCCTGCCCGTTAACATTTTTATAGCTACTATCCCTTTCTCTACTTTCTCCCATTTTTCTTCCCAAACCTTTTTTCTCCATATTGCAACCTCCTAGTATTCTGTTACATAGTGTTCTATGCTTTCTTTTCCCCTGCACAATTCACAAATTACCTTTTCCCTACCTCTTATCCCTTTTAGAAATATTATTCCTGCTCTCATCCATGCTAACCCTTCTCTCTCTTGTCTATTGCAGTAATCTACATATGCTTATAGTCCCCAATTTCTTTTTATTATCTTGTAAAATTGTAATGATTTCATATTTTCTAGATTGCCCCATATTTCGTTCTATATCTTTTTACTAATTTACCCACATCGCGTGTATTCCTTCCCTCTAATCTCCATATATCACCCATTCTTATTTTTTCCTCCTATTTCTGCCCACCAACTATTTGAGTTCCGTAATCTTTTTTGCTGTCTCATGTATAATTTCATAATTTCCCCTTCTTCTTTAACCAAATACCTATACCAAAATTTTATTATTCTTTCCATCATTATTCCATTTCTTCTTGTCTTTCCTAATTCTATTAAAGCTTCTTAGTAAAGTTATAGCTATAGCTTGTTTTTAGCAGCATGTGCTCTTAATTAGTATTAATATTATTATTTGTTAATTTTCGTTTTACAGGTACTCGGGTGTTTACAAGTTTTCTTTTGTTTAGATTGCTGCTGAGGCGGTGTTTCTGCTATGTGCCAGTGGAACTGGGATGTACTATCGTCATATGACGGAGGCAGCACATCACGACACTTTTGTCGGTACTAGAACTTGCATCGAGTCCCGGGTGAAGCTCGAATGTGAGAAAGAACAACAGGAACAGTTACTGCTCAGCGTCATTCCGGCCTACATCGCTGCCGAGGTAAGTCCTTGTCATGAGCTGCTTGACAAATGATGATGAAGTGATTAGCAGAATAAGAGCAGATATTTCCCGTTTGACGCTTCAAAATAAGTGAACAATGAGAGTAAAGCGAATATAACAGAATACTTTCAGGGAATGTCGGCCGGTCTACTTTTGTGACGTCATACTCCCTACCCAAGCCCTTTATGGTGAACAAGGTAAAATTCCACATAGATTTTGAATCTAGGACTTGTCTCATTTATTAAGAGAGTGAAACCGCATCAGAATTTGGAGAGTAATGCTTAACAAGGTGTTAGATTAGGATTACGCATTCAAGATGACATCTCGCTTTAAAAGCCAAGATATTTTCGGCCTAAAGCACCAAACCTACTACCAGAACCTTCAGGTATGAAATTAAAAGAAAGGTGCCAAAGAGCCTTCCTTGACAAATATTAGATAACTTTAACTTCCCTTCAATCAGCAAAAGAGGGGCTAATTTAATAGCTTCGAACGATATGGTCCAAAATGTTTCCTCACGAAAATCACCATGATTCGACGAATTTCGTGGCGTTTTTTGATACTTGCATTTGTTTCAGATTTTTCGACATTTCCGTCTAAAATAGAGAGATACAAAAAGACTGAAAGTAATATACGAAGGCTGTTCTATAAAGAATGATCACAATTTCTTTTTGACAACGTATCTTTACTCATCCCCATAATTTTGATGGTTCTTCTCAAAATAGTCTCCCCTCAATGCGATGCTCTTGTCCCAGCGTTTCCGCCAGTGTTCAGAAACATGTTGGAAACCATTTTTGAGAGATCCTTCAAAATCGCCTCCGCAGCCTTCACCACTGCTTCTGGTGATAGATAATGCCTACCACGAAGGCGTTTCTTCAAGTTAGGGAATAGAAAAAAGTCACATGTGGCTAAATCCGGACTATAGGGAGGGTGAGGTGTGCTCTTCACGTTAATTTTTTCAAGATATTTAGCAACAACATTGGCAACATGCGGCCGCGCATTATCTTGGTGCAGCATCTAGCCTGCTACACGGGAATGTGGTCTTTTGCGCCTTATATGGACTTGCAATGTATTCAGGACATCCCTGTAGTATTGTCTAGTTACTGATGTATGTGCAGGTAAAACATGCTGATAAACCATTCCATGAATATCAAAGAATGAGATGACCATAACTTTCCCAGCAGAAGCAACCACTTTTGCTTTGTGGGGGTTGGTGATGAAGGAGATTTCCACACTGAGCTTTGTGTTTGCTCTCAGGATCAAAATGATGTAGCCAAGTTTCATCAGCAGTGATTACGTTTGAAAGAAGCTCCGGATCTTCCTCTAACATCAACTTTAACTGCATGTTACCTCCATTGCAGCGGTAGGCGATACTGAATGTGTGCGAAGTTGCTTGGTTCTCACAGGCGGGAACCAGGAGTACCAACAATGAAACTACTGCGACTTTTTTGTTTCACATTAAGCTAACAGAATATAGTAAGATTGAATTTTAGTGCGAAAAATTATGACCGTAAAAAATTATGATAATTCCTTATTGAACAGCCCTCGTACTTTAGTTGCAAATGCACGAGTATTATACGAAAAAGTTAAGTACGAATATAATAGTTCACCTTGGCCAACAAAACGCAGTTTTTAAGCATCCGAAGTTAAATAATTTGTTTCAATAAGTTGGTGTTTATTGTATATTTGCATATTATATTTATTGATATTATTTATTTATTAGACTTTTCCTCTGTACTCTTCAATAGTACTTTTTGGGGAGTTTTAAGATTTTTAAACTGATCATAAGGAGTTCCAAAGCTGTGACTTAACACTAGAAGGACCAGCGAGTATGGTCTACAAAGAAGGACCAACTCGTCATTTTGACGGGTGCAGTTTCAGTTGCCCTTTTTAAAATAGTAAACAAATTTGAATGCATACCAGTTTATTTAGTATTATTTATACAGCTTACCAGTATATAATTTTACTTTTGTTTGAAGAATTACATGATAAAATGAACAGTTTAGGCCCAAAAATTAATCCAAATATATGCTAAGCAAACACATGTGTTTCAACATAAAATTTTGAGTACCACAGTATATAGTAGAAAAAATACTTATAAACCTGATTTCGTTCATTCAAAGCCACCGGCAGCATGTAGCACCCCAGGAGACCGCAAAGTGAGATTTGTGGTGGACAACACGGTGCTGGGGCGGGTTTTCTCCGGGACCTCCGGTTTCCCCCGCCATCTCATTCCACCGGTGCTCCATCTTCATCTCATGTATCATCAGTGTCACCGCCTGCGGTGCCGTATGTAGTAAAATCGTGCACTGAACACTACACACACACACACACACACACACACACACACACACACACACACACGTGTATTCAGCGTTGCCTAAACACAGTCCACAAACATACTTGCTGCTAAGTTGTACATGAACTGACGTATGCTTGCTTTTTCACCTGTTACTTCCTTATACAGTACCCATGTATTAATAGCTGCCAAGGCCAACACATTTAAAAAAAAAAAAAAACAAGCATAGACTGACTACCTTCTGCATCCATATTTCACTGTGTACAATCGAGCCATTTGATCGATGACGTCAACTTCGTACTTGGTGTTATTCTAGTACGCCACTGATTCTGGTAGCTTTTTAGGATGTTGTTTATTTATAGTAACTGTCATGCATTGAAATCAAAAGAAGCATATTTTTGTTATTTTTTCCCTGATAGCATGTCAGAGTTATGTCACCTAACTCATAAAGTACAGTTACGTGCAAAGGTGCTGCAGCAGGTTTTGATGATTCAGGGATTACGCTTCTGCATTTCCTCACTGTGCCCATAATGCTTGTACTTTTACGGTTGAAGCGTTCTGCAGGGCATTTGGTTGTGGAAAAATTGTCACATGTAGTATTTCTTCCTGCAAAAACAGAGGGCTGTGTAAGACGCATTACAACATACTCTGCAAGAGCACCTGTGGGGTACTGATCGTCATTGCCCAGGTGAGGAAAACCATTCACTAAATTCTTTGAATTTGCATCAACTGCAAGCCAAAATTTTATTCCAAATTTGTCCGTTTATTGCTCATATATTGAATGAAAGATCATCTAGCCTTGCAAGGAAACAACTGCTCATCCATAGTGATATTTTCACTTAGAGTGTAACACTGCAAGGAATTGGCTGTGAAAGGATTCCAGACAGGAGTAGCAGCTGCAAAGCGATTTGTACTTAGTCTTTGAGAACGTGTGTCCTTCTCATCAAATTGCATAAATCACAAAATTTCAGCGATTTTGTTTCTGCTCATTTTGTTCCAGAAAGATGGTGTTTCCTAGGTATTATACCATAACAACTTTAACGGAAAGTTTTTTGCTCCAACACCTTCTAAATTCATAAGTGGTAGCACGAATTGGGGCTCTTGGGCAATAACGTTTTCTTCATCGACAAAGGGACTGCAGAGTGCCATAATGCAATTAAGAAGGAAAACAACAACAGATGTGGACAGATCCGAAGGCTGTTGTTCATACTTACGTACCCGTCAAAATGACGGATTGCGGTCCTTCTAATAGTTTGTACCAGCTTTTAGAAAAGTCCAAAATGCTTAATTCTTTGTGGACATGTTTGTCATAAGTATTTTTAAAAGTCTAGAAGTGTAGAAAAGCATAAGCAAGAAATAAGTCTTTTATAGCAGCGCATCCGTCAAAATGATGGGGTGATCCTTCTAGTGTTAACAAACAAATGAAGCATATGGAGTGTATTTTTCTAAAACCAGGTAAAATTGTCTCAGTGCCACCCAAGAAATCGCTAAGCTACTTTAGAAACATTACCCTAATACTGCTATTAGGCTATTGACAATACGTTTTTAAAGGTCGCAGCGAGCTGAGGCTTTGACCCTCCACATAATCTCATAAATTTAATATTGTAACTTATATTTCATATGCCTTAATTTACCGTCCATTTCACTCTAACTGAATGGAGAGTTATAAATCTGGTATGAAAGCAACCAGGAGTCGGTTATCAATTTGAAGAAACAATACCTATTAGGACTTTATAGTTACCTATAATATTGATTATTAAAAACGTGACGTGCTAAGCTCTATATTTTTTAACGTAATAAAATCTGCAGCGATCCCCAATGAACTCTTGCAGAGAGCTGTTTCAAAACGGAAGACAATTGGGATTGATGGATCAATCGAACCATTAGCCGGCCGACTAACTAAATTACAATTTATACTAACGTACAACTGCAGCGTGACCCAATTTTCGTTACTTCATTAATACCTTTTTACCAAACGAAGGGCAGACGACCAAAGCTATATTTTTGCACTATTTAACAGTAAATCTCTACATTCATTTTTAATCCTAAAGAGTAAAGCATAAATACGAGAAAAATTATTATAATAATATAGGTATGTAGTAAGTATGGGTTTCTATAAACTTGTAACACAATTTCTTCATAATTTAATACGAGTCGCTGAAAATACGAGTACACCATGAAACATAACTGAACGTCTAGTGTCATACTTGGCCATTTCTCAACTTACGTAACGCTTTACTTTAAAGAATATCTTGTTAGATGGTAGCTTATGTCGCTTATATATATAATTAGCTTATATACATTCTCCACAACAAAACCTTTCTTGTCAAATGATGCAAAATTTGGATTATGTTGTACCCTCTACAGCTTCATCCATTGCATAATTCCTTTGCCATATGATAAAATTACATATAGACTCCTTTCCTAAACTCTGGAGCTCAAAAGCAAGCAATATTGCAAACAGAACTAAACCATCCACAAACCCTACAAGATCATTTACTTTATTACACGTCAATACTAGCCGACCATTCTTTTGCCAAACCTAAAAGTAAGTAGCTATAGACAAGACTGCTAACTTAAATTCATCTAATTTATCAGCTATTCGTAGCTGAGTATTCCATATGCTTTAAGATCCGCATTTCAGCAATACAGCCAGTGATAACTTTTGTAGCATACCAATCCCCGAAAACGTCCATCCATTTACAAATACATTTACAGCAAGGCAATGAAGTGAGAACTTAAATCATCATTATTTCAAGTGATTTCCAGCTTGCTTCTTTAACTGCGCAGTAATCCTGGCTGCTAGATATGCCAACCTCCTCTTCTTGTTTGTTGTCTGAGTTCTTGTTAAAGCCAAAAGAAAACAAACACGTATGCTAAAAGCACCCTTTTGTAAAGAGAGCCACTCTCGCTTGATGCTTCGATTTTCTCCATAAGTTTTAGTCAACCTGAGAACCTGCAATTAACATCAGAAATTCTGTTTTTAAACACTAAAGTTTTATTGAAAGGTACGCTGTTTAATTAGCGGAAAATATTAATATATTAGGAACCTAAATAGTAAAACCACATTCAAAAAATAATATATTGCATCTGAGGCGATGACATGTTCGATCCTCTCGGTTGTCGTCAATGATTCTTCTTATTGGTCCCCAAGGATATTAGCTTAAGGTCCCAGGTGTAGCATTTTGGAAGCTCTCTTGAGTTTGGTGTTAGTCCTCGGCTTACAGCAATTGCCAGGTTTTTGAGAGATCACGATGTTTACCATTCGTGAAAGTGACATAAAAGAATGAACCCGAAAAATCCGCGTTATCAAATTTTAGCAGAAATATCTCCTTTTATTTGGTGTGTCCAGTAGGTTCTGTTAAAAATTACATCATACAACGTTAAGTCCTATCGGATGGTAAATGAAATGAGTGAAATGGTTTTCAAATGAGCCAAGGTCCCATAAAGCTCAAGTTAACTGACATTCTTATTTCAGGATAATGGAAACCTCCGGTAAAAATATCCAGATAACTCGCTCTGAACGAGATTTGAACTTGGTACCTCTTGAACGTGAGGTAGACACGGTCCAGTAAGTCTTTACACTTACGTCTAATCACCGTAGGCAGTCACCGTCAGAACTCTGTGCTAAACAGTCTAGACGAGGCAGTGATGTCACACGATGTTTTGAACTTTTTGAAGTTGTTTTTATAACTTCACTAATATATGTTGGTTTATGACTTTCAATAAGTTCGCCAGGTTCTGCTACATGGTTTCCTGAGAGTTCTATTCATGGAACGTACGCACTTCTTCGTTCACGTATTTACACTAGTGTCCAAAAGTTAAGCATATTTCGAAAAACAGCGAATGAAAGGGAAAATGACATTAGAGCGTGCGCCTTTCCATGTCTCTGATATGTAACTGAGCTCACGCTTTAAAGGTCAACAAAACCATAGCAGCAAACGCATAGCAGATCATCAGACCCAGTGCGTGTCTCGTTCGTTATTGTTCTCCCATTGTGGTCAGAGAGTAGTTGCATCACGAAGTGTTTACAAGACAGCATCAATATGCCACAAAGACTTCAACTGGACCTTATTTTGAAGGGTAGAATCATCGGACGTCTAGAGGTAGGTCAGATGGAAACCACAGTATTTCGGGCCCTGAATGTGCACAAAGTGTCATTTCCAGAATTTGGTGACGGTTTTAAGAAACAGGAAGTGTTCGTCGGATCCCTGTATAATGTCGCTCACGGGTCATAATCCCGCATTACGACCAATAGCTGACCATAATAGCTCGTCGACATCGGGGATGCCGCAAGATAACTGCCTTCCAAGCTTGCAACCACCTCCGATGTTCGAGTTTCGAGGCAAATTGTATACCGGAGACTCAGGACAGTCGGCCTCTGTCAGACGTCCAGCAGTGTGTGCTCCACTCACTTGAAGACATATACCGTCCCGTTTACAACGGAGTCAGCAACGTCAACATTGGACCTTGAATAAATTGGAGGAAAGTGCTGTTTACAAAGGAGTCCAAAGTCTGATTAAACAATGATTCTCATCACATAATTTGGAGAGAACGTGGAACCCAGTTTCATCCCACTAACATCGTGGAAACACGCCCATTTGGTGGTGGCGGTGTGCTCATGTAGGCAGGCATAATGTTCAATGGACATACAGATCTGAACACCTTCTACGGTGATACTGTGATTGCCCAGAATTGCAGAGAAGAGGTACTGGAACCAATTAACGACTTTCCATATGCGCAGTTAGTCCGCACTTCATTTTAAAAGACAATAATGTACGTTCGCCTGGTGGACCACTATCTTGAGAGGGAACATATCCAACGCATGGAAAAAAAGTAATATATTTCTTCTAAAATCTTGGTGAGACACCGATCATAAATATCAATTTCAGTATTAAAATACACACACATACTTGGACCTTATGAATTTCTATCTGGAATGCAGCTAATTCTACTTACAACAGGCTAGAATTGCACAGAATAAAAATAACAAAAGTAAAGCAGAAGTCAGTCCAATAGGACCACAATGTCATATCCTCATATGGAAATGATATGTACCATAAAATATTTGTTTGAAACAAAGGTATTTTTAAATATATGAATGTCTTAAATAAGATTTATTAAACATGTGTATAGTTTGTGTACAGTTGACGTTTTACCAGTCTTTCGTTAACTTATTAGTGGTAGAGTTCTGCTTTGACATTTCACTTAATGATATTTCGGGCATGGCTTGCCACAGTTCACACATACATAGTCTTCCTTGGGTTCATGGAATGAGACGTTCTGGCAGATTCTCCTATGGAAACCATTGGCGGCAAAATGTATATATAGGTGTCGTTTGAACCCTTCTAGGTTTTTGTCTTCATTGCTTCGGTCTCCATTATTTCTTGCGGAATGTCGGCAGCTTTCTTCCGTCTCTCCTCTTCAATGAAGGGTTCTTCCGCTAGTTTGTAAGCATAACAGTCTCTTGTGAATTTTAATAGCGAGAGAGCTCGTTTCAGGAATCTCACTTTCACTGTTTCCAGCTTCTTGAGGTTGTTGACTATCAAGTAAGGCATTATTAATTTTATGCCGTATGTGGAAACCTGAGCTTAAAGAGTTTTGACGCAGTTGTGAGGGATAGGCTTTGGAGCTTAGGCATTAGCACAATTCCCAGATATTTGAAGTTGAGTACAAACTCTGAGTTTTCGTTTCCGTACGTGAGGTAGTCCCCTCTAGAAGTCCTTCCTCTCCTTCAAAATTTCATTTTCTTTGTTTTGGCGCTACTTATTTGCACAGAATTCTCTGTTGCCCATACTCTAATGCTCTCCATATCTGCTTTAAGATCTTCTTGGCTTTGGAGGTGATGACCATGTCATCTGCGTACATGAGTAATATAACGGATATTGCATTTATGGTTTGTCCAATATCTGAAGTCATTATATTGAAGATAGCTGGACTAATCAGATCCTCTTGTAGGATATCTCTTGTAGGACACCTCTTGTTTCGGCGATGTTTCTATACGTGACCAAATTGTCCCATATTGTTACGTCTTTCATATTTAGAATGGGTTTCTATTTCACAATTCGATCCGCCCAATATCTTCTCTATCTTTTGTATCAGTTTCCGTCTAATGGTACCTATGAATACCTTAATGCAGTTAGTTTTTAACTGTATTCTTATGATTATAAATCAAACAATATAGAAACTTTACATAAAGGAAAAAACAGTAAAAATAAGTCTTACTTCTTTAGTACAATAGCTATCGCGTACGGCTAATATACTCAGTGTGAACTGCCAATTCACAATTATTATAATCAATAAACTATTGGCTTAAAAGAAATATTATTAAGTAATAAAATATGTAAATTAACTTATATTTTATTTTTATAAGTCAATATCATAATTGAAAAACCTGATTTTGCGGTGACATCTTTGATAAAATATATTCATGGGGCTGGACCATAAATTGGCTGCGAAGAGTGTGTACCAAACATGCTTACAGGTAGATAAGCTAAAAATTGAGGGAAATGTTGCAGTCAAGTCTATCACGACTTTTATGTGATACTGAATATCCCAATCTCAATTACGTGTTTAATATTTTGTTTAGTTCTTTAGAAGGAATTTCTTGATCAGTTATTTGTCTACTGCACATTCCTCAAAGGCACTCTTGCAATTCGTACTTGCCGGATCTTTATGGATGCGATTTTCATAGCCAAATAATTTTAATGTGAAATGTATTTGAATTGACACCGCAGCATATGATTAAGCGTTTTAATCTCCATAACCACACTCCATAACCGATGTGTTCACTACAGGTGGCAGTGTGTTGTATTTGACAGGTTAAGAGAAAGAATATATCTCATTTAGTATGATATTGTTTTAGAAAGTTATTAATTAAGGAAGTGATGCAATGCCCAAAGACGACAAACAAAGTATGTTGAATTGTATAGCATGAAGTAATACGTGAATCCTTTATGGCTCCAGTAGAAGTTGTTGAAGGTAATTAAGTTTGTTTTGAATGTAACAGTTAATGAAGGGAACGATGTAAAATAGGAAGTGGCATTCATTTATTTAAGCGTTTTAATAGTGTTCATTTCAGTGGCTTTAGTTTGCTCCCATCTGCTGTCTATTCGATGAAAGATGACAATATAGCTCAAGGAAAGTGAATTCAGGAGTTTCATGTATTAAAATGTATTTGTGAGCCCCGGAAACTCAATTCGGAGGATACTCCTGCACGAAAACTGTACGGAACTTAGACAAAGCCCTTTCCATTTCCAAATCTTGCGCAATACAGGGATTTCAAAACTTTTGTAGCTTTTGTTGGCTTATTTATTCAACACAATAAACCATCTAGTTTGGACCACGTTTTGATGAAAAAATACCTGAATCATTAAAATAAAATGTAATAAAGATTCCAGCAACTTTAATATCAGAAAATTTATGCAATCAAGAATGCCATTAGAATTTCAAATATAAGAAAAGCAGCTGGTACGTCACTTTGTAATATAATGAATTGGAACCCTGGAAGTAATATGTAAGACTACAACAAAGCAACAATTTGGCAATAAATGGTTGAAATCCTAACTTTTGTTTCTAGACGGATAATTTGTATTGAGAAATAACCGTTGCAAACTCTCTGTAATTTTTAAGGACTTTTCCGCTTTTCAGCAGCTTTCCTTTATTCCCAATGTCCAACTTTCTCGGGTGTAGTTTTTACATCCTTTGATTAACATTGAATTTCCATAAACATCTTGGTCGTCCCCTCTTCCCGCTTCCATGATGTGACCATTACAGAAATGTCCTGGGCCATCTCGACTGATCCATTTGGTTAACATATCCATTCCATTGTAACACTCTACGTTCAATCCTTTCTATGACTCCTACAGTCCCATCATCTGTTTTAACTCCACATTATCTTTTCTACAAGTCTTGATACTTCTTCTCCTCTACGAATTCCATCTGCACTACTTGTATCATCGTATTTTTTCCCTTTGTATTTAGGTTCATTTTTCAGATCCATAAGATAACATGCCCTCCAAATTTTAGCATTGCTAGAATTCTACTCTTTGTTCACTAATGCTGCTACTCTATATAATTTGAGCCATCTAAATGTTTTACCAAATTAGATGATAGTTTCTATTTGATAAGAAATTTGTTTAAGGAGGTATCTGAAGTTCCGTGAAACTAATAATGTACTTCATTTTATAATGAATTCCGGATCTATGAAAATTACATAATTACATTAGTGAAGTTGATGTATTGAAGCTACAAGCAGGACAGTATCATATGCACAGAATGTACCCAAATCACCGTCCACTTGTTGCTATTACACGTCGAAACGCACACTGTACGCCGGATGTTTGGTTTATGTTACAGGTTTTTAAGGGGTACGGAAATATAATCAAAATACTTTAATTGAATTCAGTTTATGTAGTACAAAATGCTTTGATGTACGATGAAGCTATAAAGTGGCTTTTACAGTAAAGTAAACCAGCATGACTGTTTTAGGAAAACAAAATTCTGTTTTATTTCTTTGGTACAACTCATATATGATCGTTTATCAATTAATAATTATACATTTGTAGTACGGACCTCCCGTCTATCAGTATATTTGCATTTGAAATTCAGTTTAAAATACTTCAGCGTACCATTATGTGTAACATAGGCCTTGATGTTGTGGTTCTTTATCCTTCGATTTTAGTTTAGACTTCCTTAATCCGTATAATGAGGTGTAGATACCGTTCTGTATTCTGGTGTGTTCAACGGAACATGTCTAGTATCATAGTGCGGCAAGGAGGGACTGTGCATCGGCAAAGGACCGCAATGTTCCCTCCTGCCTTTCTCTTCGTACTTGTTGATAGACCTGTGCTTTTAGATGTTCCCACTAAAGGAAATCTACGGGAATCAGGTCTGGGGAATGAGGGCCAATTTACCTACGTGAATAGGCAAGGTGGAGGAAAGCCTGCAGGTGGTGGTGTGTCATCCAGCTGTAGCCAGTGATGTCTTGACAGTGCCAACGGGACACCTAAAAGTGAACCTCTGTTAGTGGAGTCTGTAAGAGGTTCAGGAAACGTTCCTTATCGACATCACCGTCCAGAAAAATTGGTCCAATTATATAATCATCTGAAATACAGCTGTAGCATAAACAAAACAGCTACGGAAGTGTAGTTCAAAGCAATTTCTCAAAGGATAGTCTTCAAATTCATCATCATCATCATCATCATCATCATCATCATCATCATCATCATCATCATCATCATCATCATCATCATCATCATCATCATCATCATTATCATCATCATAATCATAATCATTTTCATGAGGAGGAAGATGAGGAGGAGAATGATGAGGAGGAGGAGGATGATGAGGATGAGGAGGAGGATGATGAGGATGAGGAGGATGAGGATGTATTCAGGGTACGTAAATGTTAAAATAATATACCTCATTCATAGCGGGATAAACGAGAGATGTAAAATAATGAGAATTATGAGTGAAGTGTCAGCAGAAAAATGACGATAGCGTTAAATATTGCCCGTCTCGGTGGCGTGGTGGTAGCCTGTCTACCTCAGGTTCAAGAGGTCCCGAGATCGAATCTCGGTCAGGGTGAGCTACCTGGATAACGTTTTTTCCCTAATCCTGAAATACGAATGTCGGGTAACTTTGAGATCTATGGACCCTGGGCTCATTTGAGCAACATTTCGTCCATTCCATTCATCGTCCGATATGACTTAACGTTGGAGGACGTAAATTCAAAAAGATGGAGTTAAATATCAAAGTAAACATCAGTGATATTGATGAAATGAAGTTTGATTCAATATTCTAATTTGCTTTCTACCAAGTACATTTCAAAATCTCAGAAAAAATAAATATAAATGCAATAGGTATAAAAAGAGTTTGCAGATTTATGGATTTAAATCATCATCTTTAACGACAACTTTGAATTCCTTATACCATCGATAAATTTATAATATTTTAAAATTTCGACTAGTGCTTAGCCCATATTATTTAGCCCTAGGTTTATCTAAACCAAACTTTACATTTTGAAATGTTGTAATGTAATTCTGTAAATATTTTGAGGGGAGTTAATTTAAAAGGCATAAGGGAAAGTTGAACTAATTGTACTTATTTAATAAGTTCAAATTTTGTTCTTGTTAGTTTACACCCGAAAATCATATGTTCAGTTATTCCTAAGCATCCATTGCTACAAAAGTCGTTATTTTACCAATTTTTCAGCTCCTAAATCCAAATTCTTTAGCCATGTCAACCAACTTCAGGTCTTTCCTGGGAGGCCCATGTGCAGTAACAGAACATAATCATGAATAAATGTATAGCACGTTATATAACACATAAAACGGTGCTCTATAAAACTAGTGGTTTAAAGGTAATTTGTGAGTGAAAAATCCATTATTTTCATTGCAACTTAAATTGATATATATTCAAACTTCGTATGTACCAACTTTCATCTGTTTCTAATCAAGCTATGGGTTTAACATTCCTGCATGGACTATTAATTAATAGGTTGTGGAAGATCTCCATAAAAGCAGTTTTCATTGACGTACTTATTATAGAAGTTAGCATTCTTTTATTATTTAAACACAATTTATCCCGTTCCGAACGACAGCGCAAGCTTTCCACTGTCATGTCTGTTCAAATAGAGCGCCGCAGAGTGAAGTTTGACTTGCATTCGGTGGGAAATGTGTCCATAACCCAACCCTCCAATTCCCTCGGGTTATAAAGAAAAAGATGAAAGGCGTAACGCGAGAAAATTCTCGACAGCTCCCGGCTTTCAGATACTCTCTCTTCTCTGTGATGACAGCACCATTCCCATTGCATTGTCTAATTTATAGCTTCTCGTGTCATCCCCGTTGGGAGGAATTGAGGATTAAAATATAGGTATCAGTAATGTGGAGTGACGTTGCTTCCCCAGCTATTCGCTTTTAATTTCCGAACGCATTTCTCTATTTTAAATATATAATTTAGAAGTTATTTCGGTATGTAATTACTGTACCTTGTACTTTTATATACACATTTCTTAACTTATAGAAGTTATCATTTGAACGGGGATAAAACACCTTTGTCCTTTTAAAACGTATAAACTAAAACCAAACTTAAATCAACTACAATGTTAAAACTATTAGGCCCAGTTGCATAAAAGATAATCTAAGTTCAAACATATGAAAATGATCTTCAGTCAAGCTGAACTTAGAATTTTGGTTGTATAAACGTTTATCTGAGTTCATGGCCTCTTGATCTAAGATCAAATTTCACTGGTGAATTGCTCCAGTTAACTTGATTGAACTTAGATCAGCAGAACTGCAGAATTTACACAATAGTGTCTGAGAAGAAATAAGTAGTGCAGCTTTAAATAAACAGTAAATAAAGCATTTTTGTGATTACTTGTGTAAATAATTAGCCTGTTAATTTCACAAACGTATGTTAAAAATGCATTGTTTGTGTTCATAACCTATACATTTTTATTATTTTCAGAATTCAGATTACTCTGATATATTTGATGATTAGAATTGTCAATTTGAAAGGTCTGCTCGTGTTTTCCAACATAGAGGAAATTCCATCTCATAACTAAATGACAGAAAATTCAAAATGAGAGTTCGATGACCAAAGCATGTAGTTGAACTGGAGCATAGGCTACATGCACACTTAAGAACACAATCCCTAAGGAAATATGCACTTAATCCAATATTTATGCTCATGCGCACATTACGGTTCTATGCAACTGAAAGCTTCCAAATGGTGAATGGGGATATATTTAATATAAATAAAGGAACTGCGTTTAGAACAAAGTTACAAGGGAGACTGCAGCTTTAAGATCTCATTTCATCAGGATTCCTATGAAAAAGGGTGAAATAAGAAGGGTTATGTGAGATTTAAAGTTAACCGAACGCATCTGCTCTTTTGCCTGAACTTCCATTTTTATATAAAAATATAATAATTTGTTAACTTAAGACTTCATTTATCTTCCATTTTTTGTTTATATTTTCCAGCTCACAGTATTGTAAACAACGAAAATGAAAAAGATGTGCATTGGGCCTGTAATGGAGATAAATTAAGCCAAATAATTAACTTTGGATAAATACTGTTTCAATATGGAGTAAATTCTTATACTGTTTATTTAAAATAATATTATTTCTAGGAAAAGTAACCATAAAGCGAAAGATTTATTTAGTTTTTGTTATGTCTAGATTGGCTATCTGTGCACTTGAATTAAACTTGGGATAATTCTCGAATCCTTTCGATACAACACGGAAGTTGCAACTTGTTTGGCGATGTTGCCGCATTTGTTTTTGTGATCTCAGATCAGTACTGAACGGCGTTCATCTGATCTAAGATCAGCATTGTACAACCTACTTGGGTTTGCAAATTTGGTTCAGTTTTGATCTTCGATTATGAATGAACTGCAGTTTTGCACCCGGGCCTTAATGTTATGTAAAATTTCAAATAGTTCTCCCCAAGTTTAGCTCATAAATACATCATTTGAAGCTGTTGTTTCTAGTTATTTAAATTCTTATATTTTAATAACAGAACATATGCTTCAGATTTTTTATATTTATAGAAGAATAATATGTTTTATATACAGTAAATATTCCAAGGGGTACAATAATTCAGTAGTGAGATTACCTCATGCATTCCGATGACTATAAACGCGGAAAATAAAGGAAAATAAAGCTGTATAGGAAAAGTCCATAAGGTTGAGTTTTAACACTTCAAAAAACGACCTGCAAAATATACTAAATCACACCATTTTTGTAATATTACGAAAGGTACAATCCAATATTGTATCAAAATAACTTAGTTTCTTCAATTTAGTTAGCTATATATAACTAGAGAAAACATATGAGACCGAACATTTACTATAGAACACGATAGACTAATGTTCATTCACATCGAAATCAATTTATATGGCACTAATAAATACGGAAATATTCGCGATTAATTTTGTGAATTTTCACTTGTTTTAAGCAAATTACTTTTGAATGTTAAGCAAGCTGTATTTCTCATCAATTTTTAGAGACTACATGAAAGAAATCGACTTTTTAAATAATGGCTGGCCTCTCAGGTACTGTAACATACATAGATAGAAAATTGGTAGAAAATATAAAATTGTATAATGAAATTTTTTAAAGTATAATGAAAATAATCAATGTTTAGGGGAAGCAACATCTGTATTATCAGAATTCCTCTGTTTAGTTTGAGAAGTTTACAAACTGCATTCTCATAATAAACTATGTGGTTTAGAATAGAGGTCACAACAAAATATTAAATTGATTATAAGCACAGACAGATAACTTGAGGTGCGCCACTAAGCATGCAATATTTGAAAATACAAGTGTTGGACACAAAGTAGTGATAACACTGTCCTAACGTAAACCACGAGCTGCCATCTGTTGACAAATCGAAGGCCTGTAAAACGTGTTTATGCAGCGAGTAGAGATGGCACTGTCACTCTACTGCAGTGTGTAGGCCGTCAAACTTCATAGCAATAGTGCAACCGTCCTAACATCATATTTACAAATGTACAGCAAAGTTCTTGGCACAAAACTAAAGTGGCACGAGTTCGGAGTACGCAAGAATGTTTTAGGGACTGCGTGAAGCTTGTGGTGAAGCAGCTTTGTCATACAGCACAGTCGCACGATGAGTTAAAGCGTTCAAAGGGAGCAGAGAAGCTGTGAAGGATACCCGCGTATAGGATATCCCCACGTGGAGAACAACACAGATCAACTTCTTGCTTCCTTGTTGGATGTTGTCTATGGACTGCGCTTGAGTGGGCAGCAGAAGTCTGAGTATGACACAAGTGTGCTTCACATTCTGCATGACTTCTGGTTTACCGCAAAATTACAGTACGTTGGATATCCCCAGGAACTTTCCTAAGTGTGAGAACGGCACCGCTTTGCAATCGCACAAGATTTGTTGGGCCGTTAGGAAAGGGAAGCTAACTATGAATCATCACAACCGACGACAGTCATACGAACCACAACTGAAATGCTAATCCGCTGCTACTGTGCAGGACCTCCTGCGACGCTTGCAGTGGGAGATTCTAGAACATCGATCCTGCTCACCCGATATGAGTCCTTGTGATTATGATCTCTTTGCCAAAATAAAAGAACACTGCGAGGGACGCGGTGCAACATCAGAGATGAAACTATCCAGGCAATAGCGCGGTCATGCCATGCCATGTGGTGCTGGCTGGCTGTATATAGCCAGAAGGTTTTTGCTGCGTGCCAACCCGTTAAGGGTTTTACCGCAGGTAAGGTATTCGAAACGGGATTTTGTAGGATGTATATGGTGTAGGTTTTGAGGTTGATGAATTTTGTGAGGTTACAATTATTGTACATTCGGGATGAAAGGACAGGATGCAATATCCAGCACCCTGGTGTTTTTATTTTAGTTTAGGTTGGGGAGAAATTTGTTGCCAAACAACTTAGGAGATTATGTGGAGCTCAGCTTTAGCTACTGTTAGGATTAGCTCCTGGGTTATCTTGGGTGCCCGCATGCCATGCGGGGGGCCCGATGTTGTCTAGAACGGCATCTAGTGGGGTCATAATCTCCCAGTGATCTAACAAGAGCGCTTCTATGAGTTGGTAAAGTTGCGTAGAATTTTGATGCCCGGCGCCTAAATTCATCCTCCACGTATGGAAGTCCCGAGGCTTCGTGAAGCAGTAGGACGGTCACAACGGAGCATCAATTGAAATATACGCGCAGACAGTGTACGGCGCCTTCTGAACATTCAGCAAAAGGCCATAAATAACGGGTTTATTATTTTGAAGCTATGTAACTATAAGTAACCCTATCAAAAAGGCATTACAGAGGAAAACAGTTATTACTTTTTATGCAGCCCTTGTATTTATTTTATAAAGCTTCGATTTAAAACGACGATTTTAATTTTCGTTGCTGCAAATAGCAGAAACATTTCCTCCCTGGTGAATAGTTCTCCTTACAAAGTATAAAGCAGCACAATAGGTAGGTTCGTTTATGGATTTCACATGTGATATGTATCTTTGGTAAAGGAAAAGATTCAAGGATGTTTCACAAACTAAGCCAATTTTTTCCCGTTTCTTAAAACTAGATTTTGAATATCTGTATAGGTTTACAGAGAAGCGTTCGCCCTAGAGATGTCTCACCTTACTAAACACAGTATGGCAGCAACTTTACTTTTCTGTGGTTGCCGCTTTGCTTTGTTCCTCCTTTCCTTGCTCTCCTTATTGAAAACTGACATCGGGTAATTTTGAATTCGTTTAATCCTCCTTTATTTCTTTACGTAATGAGGTGGCGTGTCAATTAAAGGCATAAGAAGGAATTTTATATGGTATTCAATATATCTCATATCACTAATAATGATACATATGGATCATGTTTCTACTTCTGAGCAAAACTGTATCGCTTCATTGCGTTGTAGAATTTATTAAATTCATTTAAAACAATTTTTTCCAAGCTTAACCCTAGGTCCCTGGTTTAAACCTGTCCAGAACAATGATTTTCAGTTGTCCTAAAAGCGATAGCCCCTTGTCAGTTAATTTACTGGCAGGTAGGTGTATTCCTGCAGGAGGAAATTAAACACCAGCAACCGCAAACGCTGTATGTTACTGACAAATGGCAATTAACAATGTTAACAAACATATGAGGGCTGCTCAATAAAGAATGATCATAATTTTTTACGGTCATAATTTTTCACACTAAAATTCAATCCTATTATATTCTGTTAGCTTAATGTGAAACAAACACCCCGTACTAGTTTCATTGTTGGTACTCCTGGTTCCCGCCTGCGAGAACCAGGCAAGTTCAGACATGCTCAGTATCGCCTACCGCTGCAATTGAGGTAACATGCAGTTAAAGTTGATGTTAGAGGAAGATCTGGAGTTTCTTTCAAACGTAATCACTGCTGATAAAAATTGACTGCATCATTTTGATCCTGAGAGCAAACAGCAAAGCTCATTGTGGAAATCCCCTTCATCACCAACCCCCAAAAAACCAAGTGTGGTTGCTTCTGCTGGGAAAGTTATGGTCATCTTATTCTTTGATATTCATGAAATGGTTTATCAGCATGTTGTACCTGCACGCACATCAGTAAGTGAACAATACTATAGGTATGTCCTGAAAACATTGCAAGTCCATATCAGGCGCAAAAGACCACATTTTCATGAAGCAGGCTGGATGCTGCACCATGATAATGCGCGGCCACATATTGTGTATGTTGTTGTTGAATATCTTGCAAAAATCAACGTGAAATACATCCCTCACCCTCCCTATAGTCCGGATTTAGCCCCATGAGACCTTTTGCTATTCCCTAAGCTGAAGAAACGTCTTCGTGGGAGGCATTATCCATCATCAGAAGCAGTGGTGAAGGCTGCGGAAGCGATTTTGAAGGATCTCTCAAAAATGGTTTGCAGGATGTCTGTGAAGACTGGCAGACACGCTGGAACAAGTGTATCGCATTCAGGGAAGACTATTTTGAGAAGGACCATGAAAATTATGAGGATGAGTAAAGGTACGTTATCAAAAAATATTGTGATCGTTCTTTATTGAACAGCCCTGGTACATTGTCACGGCGGGTACGAATGACTGCGCCAGAGGGATCAAGGCTGAATCACAGCGAGAGGTTTAAAAGCATGGCAATTTAGTACGTGCAACAAAGACCTAAAGGAACATCAAATTCAAGTGCCTACTCTTTGAATTTGTAAAAGGTGAAAGTGATTGTAACTTAATATTGCGCTGTGAATTCAAGTAACAAATTTAGTTTGCTGCAATGGTATGTTGTTATTTCTAAGAATACATATTGTGTTTTTCATATTAAATGCTAAACATTTAATCAAAATTGTTAGAGCCCGCAATTCGGAATATAAAAAGAACAAAGTGACCATGTATTTATAGAGGCCACGCCGTGGCTCAGTGGTTAGACCGCTTGGCTCTCACCAAGGCGGCCCGGGTTCGATCCCAGGCGACCGCAAAATGATGGACAACACGGCGCTGGGGCGGGTTTTCTCCGGGACTTCCGGTTTCCCCGCCATCTCATTCCACCGGTGCTCCATCTTCATCTCGTGTATTATCAGTGTCACCGCCTGCGATGCCGTATGTAGTAAAAGCGGGCGTTAAACACTACACACATGCATTTATAGTTTGGGGTAATAAGTATTTCTGAAAATACTCTATTATGTGTTTCAATGAGAAGGTATTTGTCCTTGAGCGCTAGTAGGTGAGCAACCAATCGGACTCCTGCGGTGTTGTCGTATTGCATTCCCATTTAGCGCCAACCTAATCAAACTGTATGAAATACTATTCGGGCTAAGATAAAAATTCAGATATTGCCAAAACTGATCCATGTGGAAGGCAGAGAGTAATGTATCTAACATAGCTCAAATAATCTTCCTAACAGAAATAAAGTAGATACCATTATGTTATAGCAATGAATTGCGACGTAAGCACTGTAATGAATATCATTATTGGTTGGCATGTATGCGTGAATATATATTTGAAATTACTTAGAACTGAAAGGTAACCATTTGACATGACGTGGTGAAAGAAATATGTACTTTGTATAAGCCAAGGTGTTTGTTAAATTCGATGATGCACTTCTTACTAGTCTGGCAGAACGTGTCCGGTCACATTATATCTCTGTTTATGAATGGTTCGTAATCTCTATTTATCCTAGAGAGTTCAAAACATGATTATTTAGTCAGTCTTCCATGAAAAAGTGTATCAGCTGGATAAATGAGACGAGATCCACCTCCCACCCCCCCCCCCCCCCCACTTACTACTGCTAGAACAATCCAATAGAGTTAATGTGGGCTAATTATCTTGAGAACAGAAATAATATTTTTAAACTGACTGACGTTAAACGACTTATTTACAAAGACAATGACAAGGAACACAACAAGACTGGGAAAACTGCGTGAGGCATCAGATAAACTACAAGAACATGACTTTTGTAAAGAAAAAGCACGTAACGAGCTTTGCAAACCTATCATCATAAATTTGCAGTACTGAGACGTTGAAGGCAATGAGAATGACGAATTATCTCTTGACGTAAGTAACATTCACAGCTATTAGGATGCACCGCTGGTATTTTTGTTGGATTAGAAAAATAAGTAATTCATAAACTAATTAATTTTAAACTAAATGTTTAAACCATTTGCATAATGTACGAATATCCATGTCACAATTTTGATTTCAACAACTGCATTACAATAAAACTTTGTAAAATTCAGTTTGCGTTCCCTTACGTCCAGCGCCACGAACACTCGCAAGTGTGCGAGAGAGAGGGAAATGTAAGAAGAGTGGGGATAACGAGGTGGCAACAGTGAAGGCTCTGACGCATCTGATTCGCTACAGGCGAGAACTCTTCCCATTTGAAACACACAATAGTGTCGTATCCTTGAAGAAGTTGAACTGCAATATCTAGCTCAGTATTTAACCACGCTTGGGAATTAGTTACAAAAACTTATGAACAGACAATGGAAAACGAACAACTTAGGTGTTGGCCAACTCTCATTTTGCAAACTTGAATGAAAGGGAAAGGCCATATTCAAATCAGAACTTAAGAAGCAATTTACGTCAGGTGTGTCTCTTCTGATGGAATCTTATTACACCTTTTCATAGAGATTACAAAATATTGCAGTATTTATTTCAGGCACATCATATTATCTAATGCAATCTCAGCGTGATTTCAATTTCAACAAATTACAAATGACTAATTGGTGGAGTGAGAGTACCATGCTACCTGCCTGTGTTTTTGTTTCGGAAAACCATTAATCTGAAGAACATGTCACACTGTCACATTAGCGTGGCTCTGTGAGGACGTTAATGGACATTGCCTGACAGCACTGATCGGATCGATCGCACGCACATATTCCCCCCTGCACACACAGAGTTCTAAATATATTTCAATTAACAGATATGCAGCTATTTTCCGGGAAAACCAATTACTATAGTAGTTAAACGAAGCTCCTAAAACAAATGAAAGTTTCTAAAGGGTAAACCTGGGATGGATATTCTGAATGATACACTTGCGACTATATTCTTGCGTCTGATTTAAGACTACTCTGGCATATAGCTTTGCTACATAGAACAAATATTGTGTTCCTTTTAATACAATACATGCATATTACTATACTTATTCAAGAGTTTTAAAATCCAAGGATAAAAGTAAACTTTTTATTTTAAATAAGTGGATCCTCGAAGCTTCGTGCGTAAGTGCATAAAGCTGTCTTCTTAAATAACGACAATATCGATTATCAGGACCATATCACCGACGCCAGTGTGCCGGAGTCTTGGCCCACATTTGTTGTTTTTTAAATACCAACAAGTGTACTAATATAAGGCAGTCTCTTTTGGACACACATGCATCCATGTGTCTGTATGTTTAACGGTAGTGCACGCACATGCACACTCAGATATTGTGAGTAAATGCTCAAGGTGAGTTATTAAAACAGAAGGTTAATACACAGAGTGGTCCAGAAAATGTATACACTGTTTAGCAGTCCATAACTTGCAAACTAATTGGCGGAAATGTCTCATTTTTGTGAAAGTGTAGTGTAAAGTCAAACTTATATCACTGTAGGTGTGCTAAATGATCATCATTAACACCCATACACCGAACTGCAGCAGGAACCACCGACTGCAACGTGTTCAGCTGGATATCAGCACACGAATGTACGATGCATTCTCTTAGATCATCCGGTGAGCGTGGCTTTTGTCCATAAAGGACAAAAAATTCAGAGGCATTAAGTTAGGGGAACATGATGCATACTCTTGTAAAGCATCTCTACGGCTTATCAATTGTGCAGGTGGATTTTCGTTGACATACTCCCTGATACGATTATGAGAGTAGCCTGGTGCACCATCTTGTTGAAAATAGTCTTTCGTCCCCTTATAAGTTCCGGATTGCAGGTAAAATTGACGCTGCTTGTGTGGCGATTGCAGAACTAAAAACAAAAGAGTGCTTATCTGGCAACTGTCATCAGACACCGCTTATGTGACGATTGCTGGAACTACAAATTATTATACTACAAAAATGAGATGTTTTCGCCAATTAGTTTGCATGTTATGAAGTGTTAAACAGTGTATACATTTTTGGACCACTCCGTATTTCTTGAGTTTTATTCCGACTGGCAAATGTGATACACGTGTGTATCCTCCCTTCCATTTGGTACAAGCAACATGAGACCAATCCTTACATTCCCCAAATTGATTCCATTTCTCCTTGGGATGACTATGGCCTTAAGATTTTAAACAAATATGACAATAGCTAGCGACTTCTTCTGACGACTTTTTGTTCTGCTGTTGCACTCGTGGCTTACGTTTTTTAAACGTAACCTCTTCACTTTCTTCGACTGGGAAAGAGACTTTAGTTCTTCTATAGTTATTTTCTCTAGCTCATCAGTCAAAATCGTAGTATTTTTCCTCTTTGCCCCTTCTCTTGCATTTTGCCACGGACTTGCGCTTAGGCACGATGAATAGATATGTAAAAAGGATATGTAAATCTGAGGAGATGTTTGTAAACCACTAAATCTTTCACCACCGGCATGACCCCAAATGTCTGGAGGGATATTTTCCCTTAGAACAGGGCCCAGAAGCCCTAACATTATATGTTCAGCTTGATATACTTGGAAAAACTCAATTGCAAATTTTAGTGATTGGGTAAACGCATTTGCCGGAGAGAAATGTGGTTTAGTCGAGAAAATAAATAAGTAGTGCCAAATTCAAATGAATCCATTGTTTTTTACACTACCAAAAGGGAAGAAGAACTTCGCCAGATTGTTTTGAAGCAATTAAGGTCAAATTTTATGAGAGGTCCACCCTTACAGAGTCGATTATTTGGCAATCTGTGCTAACAAATGAGTACTTTTCAGAAATCTCTCTTGTTGCTACTGAAGTAAGATGGCTTTCTCTCTGCAGGGTTATAACAGATTTTGAAACTCAGGTCGACTTTGCTGTTATTTTTTGCAGAGTGATAACCAAGTTGTAGAATTTTATCTCACAGGAGTGGTTGTTTCACCCGATATACTCGTTTCAATCAACCAAATATTGAGTTACGAATACACGATAAAATAATGCAAATTCTTTTGTAAAAAAAGCTAGACATTTGGGCATCTACAGCTGAAAATAGAGATTTTGTGAATTCTTTTCCAGTATTCTCTTGACATAAGTTCATTGTCAAAGCTGCTATCTTATCACTTGAAATCACTTTGACCAATTATTGATTACATTCCTTATGAAGGCAATAGAGACTTAAGATGTGCTCCTAATGTATTAAATAAGCCTGCTTTAGAAAAGGAAGACTTAAGTTCACAACTGAACCTCAGCAGCGAAGGTTTGGATAAGTTCTGGCTATAGAGAAAAAAGTAATATACTTGATTGGTGTCATTCGCTTCAAGAGTTCTTATTCCTTTCTAAAGTTTTTATCTCTGCGAGTTTGGATTTTCTTCAACGATGAACATAAAAACAAAATCAAGAAATAGGCTGACTCCTGAAAACGACTTGATTTCCTGTTACAAGATTTCAACCAGACATTACAAAATTAGTTCAAACAACCGTGTCATGTCTCACTATGTGGCTCTTACAAAACAAATAAAAAGGTACTACAACATTCATATTCATTTGTTATGTGTGGTATAGTAGATTTTACTCAAACATTACAAACTGTATAGTTCAAACAAATGAGTGTCATATATCTTGCTAACTTTAATGGTTATTATAAAATAAAATTATAGTTACATTTTATGTGTGGTATTTATGACTACTAAATAATTAAACTTAGTTAATTTGCAAAAAATTAACATTTAAAGAACCCAGGAAACCTCCAACACACTGCCCGTGATATCCCTATGGGTCGCGACCCACTGTTTCAGAAACGCTGGTTTAGAGGAATGGCCACGAGCAAACATCCTATCATCACTGTCATTTGCTGCACTGCTTTCATTCTCTGTGTCACTGTCTGTTATATTTATGATAGTTATTTGATGTTCCCTTTGATTACAAGTTTGTCGAACTCATGGTTTTCGAACAACAATGTGCGTTGCAAAAACTCCATTTTGTTTCGGTAACAAAAAGTTCTATTCCTCTTTGCCTTAGTCATTCTTGAATTTCACATTTTATATCAGATGTATTTAGGAGGTTTAACAGTATCTGGATAGTGGCTTGTATTGTCCATGATAATATACTTCCTTCTTCCAGAAATTAATAAATCTTTCAAACATTAGTCTTAAAATTTATCAGCATTCATTTCACCTTTATAATCCCATATCTGCTTTAACAGAAACTTCGCGTTACTCCTCGGTAGAAATCCTGTTTTCGGCAAACCTGCATGACACGCAATAACGTGACTTTCATATAGGCACCTCTAATCCACAATTTTTACGAGTCTCCCCAAATAGATTCATGGTATAATCTTGGTTCACTTATGTAACATATTAGCGTTGTGTCCTATCACAAGAAACTGGAATTTCACTGTCTCTCATTTCCATAATAAACATACATCGTTGGCTTTGTATATTTGAAGACCGTTTTTTGTTACTCTTAAGATGGAAAAAGTATAACCTTTTAAGGTTTTTCTCCCTTCTAAGAAGCCACTATCTTCTTGGCAGTAAGAAATTTACACTGTCAATTCCAAGACACTTCTGCAAACTGTTCTTCAAATGGTTTAATGCTGTCGTTCTTTGTGGTATGTTAAGCAGGAGATTATATAAATCAAAATGCTATACGAGGCAGAGCGATAAAGTAGATTTTTCAGACCCCTGAAGTAGTGGATTGATTTACACCACACACTACGGCAGTGGAGTCTTTTTGACACTTCTTAAAATCAAGTGCACAGTTTTCTTGGTTGTTCCAAATCCTTTTGAAAGACTCATACACTATAAACAATTTGTGGTGCTTGCCCACGTAAAACACTGTAGTCCTTTATCTTTTGTCTCCTAACACTTGCTTAACTAGACTCACGTTGCAAGCTTCTACAAATTCATGGAATTGCACATTTACTTCTGTTCTCTCCTCTTCTCAGTATTCTAGGGTGTACTGTACACTTACTCACAAAGGTTAATCAAACTTTCGTTGACAGCTCCAGCCCTGCTTTATTTCTGACAAAATATTTTTTAGGGTCACATACAGAGAGGCGTGTCGGTGATTAGATGCCATCAGGTGACATCCGAAGGCACCTTCTAGTTACCAACTAATTCTTCGATAAATGTGGTGGCTAGGGCTACGTGAAGGACTACCCTTCTTTTAGATGTAATAAAGACAGGTTCGTTACATGTATTCAGAATATTTGGCTTTGTACTTCAAAATATTTTGTCAGTGTTTTCTTTTTAGATTTGTTTAGTGATCCTATAAAGCATTGTCAGTATTGGCGTCAGTCACTATGATAGGTTCAATATCCGGTTGATCGCAGTGAATTGCAAGGTTTGTTACCGTCTGTGATATCAAATTAGTTCCATTATAATGTAGGCACCCTGGGGAGAAGAAGAAGAGGAAGAAGAAGAAGAAGAAGAAGAAGAAGAAGAAGAAGAAGAAGAAGAAGAAGAAGAAGAAGAAGAAGAAGAAGAAGAAGAAGAAGAAGAAGAAGAAGAAGAAGAAGAAGCAGAAGAAGAAGAAGAAGAAGAAGAAGAAGAAGAAGAAGAAGAAGAAGAAGACGTTCTTCTTTCAGTTTCTACAATCAAGGTTATTTTAACAGCGGTCACATTCCTAGACCAGTACTTCACAAGTAACAGTACATTTACCCAATGCCTAACATAGATACAAATTCTTCTATTATCAGTGTTGAACTAAACAGTGTACTTACAGTAGAGGAATTCCTTTACACTCCATGAGTGCTATATTGTTTGCCTCTACCAGCCATTTTATTAATTTATCTCAATGCATTTACATCAAGTTTACTACGCACTTTCCTTATATCAGGACAATTCAAGTGTTGGTTGTTTATTGTCCACAGTTTTCCTAGTTCCTAGCCTTCCTTTTTACCCTTCCTGCTACCAGATAGATCCTTGTTCAATTGTAGTCTTCCCTTAGATAAAGCAGTTTTGCGCATCTTCTGTTCCGATAATAGGTTTGCTTCAGCCTAAGGATCTCCAGCATTATTTTTTATGTTTGAGTGTCTCCATAAAATGATCCATGGGTACTGGAGAAATAGGGGTCACTCGGCACAGAAACCGCATTATGTTTCTGAATGCTATATGGTGAGCTTAGTGCTCTGTGAAAGTCCCCTAAGATACTGTATGCAATTGTTTAGTACCACAAATTCACTTCTAAGATCCAATTCAACATTTTATGGGTAGTTAAGGAGCCAATATTGTCCTCATTTTTCTTAACTGGGAACTCTTTGTTTATATTTTAACATAAATTGCTTGGCATCTTCCTTTAGCTCCTTGGTTATGAAATTTACAAACAGCCTAGAAGTTCAACGCTGCACCAAGGATCTCCCGCCAACTATAAGTTCCTGCGGATTCTTGGGGAAATAATATACATAGTATTGTGTTTGTTCGCACCTTCAATTGCCTGGATCATATCAAGAGTGCCGGATGTTTGTCCCTCAGATCTTTACAAGACATGGGCCTGTCGACTTTAAGCACACTTAAAACCATCGATCTGGGTCGTATTTGAACCCGCGATGTTGGGATCAGTAGACCAGTGCCAACCTACTAATTGGAAGACGTCCAGCCCAACATTTTTAAAGGAGATATATAAACATTGAAGTAGATGGCGAATTTATGAAATGTTTCGTCTCCTTAAAAGATATGGTTCAGCAATTTGGTGTATATCTGACTATTTTTGATAAATGTTCAGAGACGCCTATAGACCTATTTATCCTCTTGAGCTCGTGTAATTAACACTGTCGTTGCAAATTATTTCTTGTAAGCGAATCCATGAAAGCTTCTCTATTTGCATATTTAAAAATAGGAGCTATCATTTTGCATCAAAGCCTATATTATTAAAAATCACTGCTGTCATATCGATTATTGCAAACAGATATTACGCAAGCTTTAATTTCAGCATTAGTATAGTTTTTAGTCACAATAATAACAACTAATATTATAGTGAAAATATTACAATTAAATTAATTTTATAAAGAGATATACAACGGTTCCGAAGCAAAACTATTCTAAACTCTCTGAGTCAAACTCATATGATACTAGAGGTAAATGTGCAAGTTGCAGCATTTTAATCTCAGGATTAAATGAGTTACAGTAATCTACTAGATGTTGAAAAGCTGACTGCAGAGGAAAGTATATGTTGCTAAATAATTTGATAACCACATTTATGACACATTAGAATATAGATGGGAAAGTGACAGAATACGTTTTGTAAGAATAATTTGTAAATAAATGACTAGAGTAATATGACTAATAGACATCAGACTCTATTTATAATTTAGATGGTGAAGGTGTTTCATATGGTCAAAATATTGAACATTGAAATTTCACAAAAGTGCATGTTTTGACATAAAATTACGTTGTATGAGTATGGTGTATGTGTGGAGGGGAAGGGGCGTATCTCTTTAATCAACACAAACTATCAATTGGATAATTGCTGAACTTGATATTGAAAATTTTAACTTAAAATAATCAATTTGAAGGTTCTCAAAATATACCTTTCCAAACTCTCCATAACATGGATTTATTTTTCTCGAAATGTTTCATTTTCTTCAAAAATACATCTTAACATTTATTAAAATTACAAGATATTTAAATAGAAAATCAAGTATATAAATTGAATTTTCTGGATGCTGCTGAAATCTTGTTCATTCAAAGAAGTTTTGAACAATTTTGTATCATCCGCTACAAAATAACGTTTCATGCTTCATCCATTTTCAATATATCCATTATTATTTTCTTAAATTTTAACAACTTTTAATACAGTTAATTGGCTATTAAGATGTTTCTGGCAATGGCGTGGAAAGAGTATGAAACTCCAAGGCTAGATTGTACCGACTAGCTTTTAAATGGCTATCCGTAATGTTCCTATAATGCAATGTTACTTGGATGTTTCTTCAAACGTTTGCTTCGACTAATATAAGGTAAATAGAAAAGTAAAATTGCCTATAGAAGCATTCGAGTTAAATGCATAAGTACTTTTAATTTTTAAGTTACCATTTTATAATTTGGCGTTTGTAAGTGAAGTATCATATATGGCGTACCAACACATAGCAAAACCTTCAACCTGGAGGAACAGTATAATTTTCAATTAGGGTTTCCATCTCTTAGAAGATTACTTTCACTACATTTTGTTTTTGTTAACCCCATGGCAATTCTGAGAAAGAGACCTTTCAGGGTTTAATAATTACAAAACTATTATGATAAAATTAAGAAAAGAGTTACATTATAATAGCACAAGGTTATAGTGTCCCTATGCAGAAAACTGCATTAATTAAAATGGAAAAGTTTAATTGATATTTGCTAATTAAATAAAATACAATTTATAAAATACTCCTTTACCAAGAATTGCGGCATCCTTAGGTAGCTTGTAGTAAAAGAAACAAAGAGGTGCCTGGATGCTATCACCACAGCATAAAGGTAATAGGTAGAAAAATAAGCGTTCTGATCATTATTTAGTATAAGATGTTAATTCCACGAAATAAGTAAAAGATAATTTCAGCCAGAAGTTTTTCATCTTTATCTCTTAAAATAAAGTCTATCAAACAAAATTTATAAAATATGTACAATTATTTTACGGTGTAAAGATATTCTTAGGGGCATATTAAAATAGTAAATGATGTCAGTCATGAACAGAAGGAATAAAGAAATTTTAGTAGAGGAATGAGGAGTTAGGAGACCTTATTTCAGAAAAGTAATGTGCTTATTTAAAATGTCAAAATACTGGAGATCTGTCGAATAATACTTAATGTTAAAGTATAAACATAAAAGATATAGAAACATAAAAAAATAATAAAAAAACAGGATTCGCTTTCCTACCTTGCAAATCCTAAATATAATATATATTGAGTGGAACCATTTTATAAAGAACTTTAAATCCGTAAAGCATAATGTGGCAGCAAATGACGAATCAGTTGGAAAATGTCATGTTGGCCATGGTACCTCAAAGCTTAAAAGCAACCGGTCTAAGACCGGGAGATCCGTAGTTCAAATTCCGGCTATGGTATTGAGTTTTTCAGTCCGATTCTATCTGTCCAAACAACCTATACACGGCTGTTTTGGAAAAACTATTAATTTCCATCAAATAACCTAATAGTGGTTTTAACTTTGAAGCCTAGGACTTAAGTACTTACTGCATAATAAGTCGCCACAAACGGTGCGTGCCTATCTCTTAATTGTATACGAGAACTCCTAGTGGTTTACCGGGAGAAATAGTACTTGTTGCAGAATTATAGTTATGCGTTATAGTTGCGTTATAGTTAACCACTATTAGGTCAATTAATGGAAATTAATTGTTCTTTGCACTGGCCGGGTGTAGGCTAAAGTATGGAAAGATAGTCTTAAAGTACTTACATGTTGTAAGTCGCCATTAAGGTAGTTGTCTCATGTGTTTATGAGAACTCCTAAGTGGTTTACCGGGTAAAACACGAGTCAGTTGGAGAATTTAATCTCATATCGGCACGTTGGTCATAGTAGCTGAAGGGTTAGAGCGGCTGGACGGCAACCAGAAGATCTGTGGTTCAAATCCCGGCTATGGCATTGAATTTTTCAGTCGGTTGTTGTAATTTACGTCCTCCAACGTTAAGTCATATCGGACGATGAATGGAATGGATGAAATGATGCTCAAATGAGTCCGGGGTCCATGGAGCTTAGAGTTACCCGACATTCGTCTTACAGGATAAGGGAAAACCCCGGAAAAACCTAATCCAGGTAACTCACCCTGACCGAGATTCGAACTCGGGACCTCGTGAACGTGAGGCAGACATGCTACCACCACGCTACCAAGGCGGGCGAATTTTTCAGTCGGGCTCTATCTTTACATACTCACCCTTTCTCGTCCAAGATCGCTTCTACACATCCTAGGTAAGTGGATTCCACACACGATTTACGAAACTGGCCGTCAGCTACCCAACTTTTGAGAACGGAAAACGGAAAAGAGCTGAAAAACCGTAGAGGATAAATCTCAAAGCCACTATATCTAAGATGTATGTCTTTATTGAATGAGATATATGAGGGAAACAAATACATCAGAAGAACAAAACGGATTAGGTAAGAAACGGCCATACAAAATTGTATCTTCTCAGTGCAGCGAGTAAAAGAAAAGGGGAAATAATTCAATCCATATACATCTACTTTAAATATTATATTAGTGCGTTCGATATGGCTAAAAGGAATCTGCCAAGGGAAAATCCTATGTATCAAAAGACTTCCATAATAAGAACCGCTTGGAGCCTGTTTAAAGAAACTAGGTTTCTATCAATTAAGGGTTAACATAAATGTTTATAAATGAAGGAATTAGATAAGGTTTCCCTCAGTCTTCTAGCTTGTTTAATATATATTCATACTACAGCGTCAGCGAACGACACTATTTAATCTTAATTTTTGCAATGAAAGCAATAAAGGCAAACATGAAATGGCAATATATTCGAACTTACTATCTGAAATAAAAGGATGACAAATATCTGCATGAAGAAGATAGGGTAGGATAGAATTCTGTGGAGAGATTTCGGCTCCAGGTGGGGCATCCCAGGGAGGAGGCGTGTGGCGAGGAGAGACAGAGAGCGACAGACCCCAAGAAGTCACAGAATACAGAGGGCAGGATCCCTGTCATTTACTACCTTGAAACTCCCAGGCAGGTTTGCTTAGCCGGCATCCCACCTATCGCGCTCCTTAAATTCCCAAACGGCCAGCACGAAGAGCTGAGACTGTCCTACTGGGGGACTAAGGTGTTTAACAGGAGGATATAATCCTGCCATGCAACGCCAAGTCCCCGCCGACACTTCTACCCTGAAAGAGACCACCAGATGTGAAATGTACGCACAGGACATTTGGAGGAAGTGCCCGCTTCGGTAGCGTGATGGTAGCATGTCTGCCTCACGTTCAAGAGTTCCCGAGTTCGAATCTCAGTCAGGATGAGTTACCTGGATAAGGCTTCACCCGGGGTTTTCCCTTATCCTGAAAGAAGAATGTTGGTTAACTCTAAGCTCTATGGACACAGGGCTCATTTGAGCATTATTTCACCCATTCCATTCCGATATGACTTAACGTTGGAGGACGTAAACTACCAAAAAAAAAGTCGTAGGATGTAATTTAAACTACTCAGCATTCACTTGGCGACCCAGGTAAACCCCTGAAAAATCCATGGTTCAGGTAGGTCGGCCACAGGAATTAAAGCCGGAACTGCCGAATGCGGGCATCATACGAAATCTCCTGAACCCTCTCGCTCAGTTGTTTGATAAACATCAATCTGAGGTATTAACATTGTATGGAAACAAAATAAAAAGTAAGGGTTAGAACACCACTGAACGATTTCCCTTTATATCATGTTCCACATTTTAAATATTTAGGCCATAATTTGAGCACCGTCGAGCACCTGGATTTCGAAATAAAATTATCATTTTCTCGAAGATTATTTGGTTTTTGTAAAAGAACCCTTATGTATTAAACATAAGAAGCACTACAAACCATTGCCACTTCAAATGCTGTTTTCTGGATTGAAATGCTGTACCTAACCAAGAAGTTGAAAGAGGTTCCACATTTCTGAAGTAAGGGCAGGTAGATGAAGTTACTAATGAACGTTACACTACTACAACATAAGTTTTATTCAGAATTAAAGCACATCAAACAACCAAAAGAATTTAATTGGCGTTTTATGAACTGGAGCAGTCACTTCTATAGTTAGATTGCAGCAGAAACAGTGTGTTAATAGGAACTAAATGATGATGATGATGATGATGATGATGATGATGATGATGATGATGATGATGATGACCACAATTTCTTTAAGGTATTGGCCATGGCATTTCACTCATCACATAGCAAATATTTTTAAAACCTACCACTTCAGCCTACTGCGGCAAACCCGCATACTATTGTTAAATTAATTGGGTTCTAATTGGAGCTTAATTGGAGCTATGAGTTCTGTTATCCTCAGGTGAATGGTTGTAGAAAATGAATGTTGTTGGTTTTTGGCTACTCAGTGGTATTAATGATACTTTGTTTGTTGTAGAATTACTTGGTTTAATTCTTGAATCTATGTTTGCTTATCGACTTAGATCAGTGACCACCTGTTAGTAAAATTCCTAACATTTCAGACTTCCAAATCTTCGCTTCTCCTCTTAATGTACATGAACACGTCCTTCCTGTCGTAGTATCAACTTCTAAGAAAAGTTTTTCTTACTTCACCATTCAATTCGAACCTTATTCTAATCCCTACTCTAACTTTATCACATGACCAAACTAGCTCATCCTTCTCAAATGTTACATTATTATTGGTGTCTCATTTTATTTCGAATTTTAACACTGGTTTGCAAAACTCATATGACTCACTGACGTTTAGCCCACCCTGAGTTGGGGAACGCCTACCCTGAATTATTTGTAACGCTATACATAGTTATCAAATAAGCGTAGTAAATCTCTTTAGCGTTCATGCTCAACTGCATTTTGAAAATCCTTTGTCCCGAAACATTCCTGGCTGAAAGAATACAATAGTCCTCAGACATTGAACGTTTACTAGCACAAAGAAGGTAACGGTCCTTCTTTCCTCTCTCTCCGACGTGTACAGATTTTACAAGCATATTTTGCCTTTCCTGCCCGGATGCTAGTATATATGTTATATTAAATTATATTCTTCCCTTCTTATTCTTTAAGTAACTGCTATTTTAATCATTATTTTATCCATTCTAATTTCATATTATTATAACAAGAAAAATGAAATGTGTAGTGTTTAACGCCCACTTTTACTACATACGGCATCACAGGCGGTGACACTGATGATACATGAGATGAAGATGCAGCACCGGTGGAATGAGATGGCGGGGAAACCGGAGATCCCGGAGAAAACCCGCCCCAACGCCGTGTTGTCCACCAGAAATCTCACTTTGCGGTCGCCTGGGATCGAACCCGGCCCGCCTTGGTGAGAGCCAAGCGGTCTAACCACTGAGCCACGGCGTGGCTATTATAACAAGATTGTTATATTAGTTTCGGAAAGCATTTCTATTAATTTACCTTCCTTTTTAAGTATCTGACTTCAATTAATTCGCCGCCTCCTAATCGCTGCCTGATACTGCGGTTACACTACGGTATATTACTTAAGTCTAGAACGAATTATCCAAGTGTATAATGAAATTTCTCTCCATTATCAAACAGGAGATAGAGAAAGCGCTTTCAAGAGATCATATTATAGGAAAGCCAGTAGTAAAGTAAACAAAAGCACTAATAACATTTTCGTCAAATTAATGCAAAGAGAAGAGAATGTTAAAAATTACGAATTTAAAAATATTTCAGTCGTTTATTCTCTTTACACATCATCCTATTCAGTCACTTAATAATTGTGCTTGTATTTATTGCTTGGACGCGTAATAACCGTCACAGCCAGAAGAGTTTTAACATATTTATACAGCGACAACTTGTGATCTTTCAACATGCCAAGGTTTCGCGGATTCATAAATTCTTGCAGAAGTTAATATACCACGAAACACTACTGGGCACATCATTCAAAGATATAGAGAGAAGTACAGAACAAAATCATTAAGATATCTACCAAAGGTGAATGAGAGAGGTAAAGAAAGAAAGAGAAAAAGAGAGAAATAAAGAGAGAGAGAAGAGGCTGCCTACGATAAAGGTAATTATTAATTTTAAAATAAGGGCCCCAAAACTGTCAAAAATGTGCTCTCAGGAACGGATAGAAGAGTTACTGAGAAGGAAGTCTTCACTGGAAGACAGCCAGAAAAATGCACTATGTAAATAAAATTAACAGAGCAAAGAGGTCGAAGCTCACTGAAGAAAACTGTAAAAAGAAATCAAGAAGCCAAAACGATTTAAGTTTTAAATATGTAGGTCCCTTTTATCTATTGATACAGAGGAGAGGTTTCACCTTTGGCTCAAACCCAATACACAAATGGGCAGAAGGAGTTTACATCCTGCAGTAAACCGGAGATTAGGTAATGCAATGGTATAATGGTATACGTCAGGTGTTAGAGTGGAAAATTTGATCTTCATTAAAAGCACATCAGTACCTGAATATTCCCAGAGAAATTCTTCAAAGTTGTGCATAAAAACTAGGAATTTAGACATACGTTCAAATGCTACTAAGAAGACTCAAAGCGTCAAGCATATATTATTATGGGTGCATTATAAGTTGGTGATTGACAGTTGAAGGAGTGGGGAAAGAGAGGGGATAGCACCGTTGCCACTTTACCGTCCCTCTCCACGTGCTAGGCAATGAAGGTGACGGGTAGAGGGGAGGTGGAGGTTCGGTTGCAGTCCGTTGCAGTAATGCACACGCACATATTCCTAGAAATTTGCATACTGCAGTATTAATCGTAAGATTGCCGTAAGACTGTCTACACGTTTAAGTGAGCAGTTACCTAAGTACAGCATACGAAATCTTCGGAAGCTCACCCAGGTTTCATCAATCCATACAATATTCTCAAAATCACAGGAAATAATTTCTCGTAGGAACCTACAGCGCCAGGCACATATGTCCGGTTTCTCCAGTAAGATCTTACGTCCATTTAGGTTTTTATAGCCTAATCCTAAGGTTTTAACTATTTTTCGAAGTGAGGTCTTGCCACCTGTAAAAAATCATCCATTTGTAGAGATGAGTGCAGTTTTTAAAGTGTAGGATATTGCTTCCTGGTATAATACGCATAAATATGGCAGCGAATGGCATCTTGTTGAAATGGATCCAGGTTAGTGACCGGGTTATATCGCTTCCTCTTCTTCCCTGGAGTTTGTAACTGCGATGTACACGCATGATTTTCTGCACTAGCGTATTTCTCTTTCTCTACTCTAACTATAGTATTTTTACTTACATCAACAGCAGCTGAGGTTCTGTCCAGTACTTTTAAAACGGGAATTATTGGACCCCAATTGTCTCTTTCATCCTCAAAAGATTTTCTTACGGAACATATAATTTCCCTTGCTTGTCCTTTAATTGGGATTCCGTGCGCAAAAACATTTTTGTGGTCTTCGCAGATAGTTTCTTTCTGTCTGTTTCTGTAGCACAAGTGTTTGCGGTAGCCATGAGTAACGATAATTAGCTAAATATTAAAGTTGCACTGAAACACTAAAGTTGATCACAGAAACACTGAAGTTGATCACTGAAGCACACGAATTATATTGCGAAAATGTAAAGCTGTTTACACTCTGTGAAACATTCACTACCTGAAGCAGTACACTCTTAGTTTGGCAGTGATGACAGGGAAAAATACCCTAAGAAAGGGTTGGTCATTAAACTGTAAAGGTTGGTCATTGACCCAGAAAACGTCATAAGATATTCCTTGAAACTAAATCCATACCTGTTCCCTTCCAAAAACGCATTCCGTCTCATACTAAAGGGCAACGAACGACGACGGCATTGTGATACTGCTGATTCATAAGCGAAGCAACAATAGGAGCAGTGTCTGTTTACTGAAAACCTCAAATGCCGATAGAATAGCGTCATGCATAAAGCACGTGATGTAGTGCGATAGAGTTGGCAACATAGGATAAGCGGCTCGGGTTGCTATGGCAACAGTTTACTTTTGATTGGTGGATTGCTGGTTGCTAGGCGACGGCAATGACGTGTCAGTGACGTGTTTATCTCCTCTCCTCGTTTTCGCAGCTGAACAGCACGTGGAGGCAAAACGCCAATCACCAACTTATAATGCACCTATTATAGATATGTAACTGCGCAGTCATATATAACCCCTACATAGCTCACAGCGGAGTCCATCTTGACCCATTAAAGAATTAATGCAATGAGCTCAATAACAGAATTGGAATTCTCCAATCTCCTCTGAATATTATCTTAAGAAACAAACAGGAATGGATTAAGGAAATTTCGAATATTCAATCATGCCTGCTAGAAGTAATCACGCGTACAGGTACCCAGAACGTATTAAATTCTAACAGTCCTAGGGAAATGCTCATAATATTTTGCTGACCGAACATTTAAGTGATCCTGAAATTCCAACAAGTACATTTAATTAGTTTTTTATAACTTTTGTAATTCAGAAGAATTGTTCTTTTTGTTACTGCTGGAAAGACATTTATTTCTTGGAAATTATTATTTTATTCCTTATTAATGTTTTGGGAAAGTGAAAGCTTAACTCTAAGGTCAACTTTGTGATAGTATTTTCAAGAGTATTTGTAGGTATATAAAAATAAACGACGGTGGGTAGAAAAATTCATGTAAAAGTAATACGTATCAGAATCTTTTTCTTGGTTGTGCAAAGAGCTTTAGAAGTCATTAAAATCATCACATACCGATCCGCTTAGCTTTTGAGTTTCCCTGTTGCTGCAGCTTTCTATATTCCTAAACCCACACAGAAATGTACTGAGCGGTCATTTTATGGCACGACCTTGGTCGCGTGTAAGTAGACTTTGCGCACTATGAATTATACCCGAGAGTTTTCCATCCTAAATGTATTGCGTTAATACCCATGAGCAATCGTAACATGCAATATAATAAATGCTAAAATTGTTTAGACATATTTAATAAAATTTCAGGCATGACTAGGTTTGGAGTGGTCTTAGCACCTCGACCCATGGAAATAATATTTTTGTCTGCACCCGAAGGAAGAGCCGTGTTGAAAATCGTGTTCATCTCCTGGCCGTTTTCTTTGTCACGAGGTTGTAATTCATAAACAACAGCCACTCTCCAGGACTCCAATTTTAAAATTTAGGTTCTGTTTATAGAAATGTTTAAACACGAATTTGTTGTCTAATACGTTGCACATAGCGTTCAAATAACGCACAATTTATTTCATTCTTCCCCTCCTATAAAAATGATTTAGCGTTCGGTGCCCTAAGCTGGTTACTTAAGTACGAAATATCATACATTGAAATTGTGTAATACATATATTAATTGCGGGTTGGCAACGCTGAAAAAATGTCCGCCTCGGTAGCGTGGTGGTAGCATGTCTGCCTCACGTTAAAGAGGTCCCGAGTTCGAATCTCGGTCAGGGTGGGTTACCTGGATAAGGCTTTTACCGAAGTTTTCCCTTATCCTGAAAGACAAATGTTGGGTAACTCTAAGCTCTATGGAACCTGGGCTCATATTAGCATCATTTCACCCATTCCATTCATCGTCCAATATAACTTAACGTTGCAGGACGTAAATTACAACAACAAAACTGATGTGACAATTAGCCGTAGTTTGTGCATGGTTCAAAAGATTGTCAATATCGCGCATGCGTGATTCCACCCCTTCAGTTTAGTAAAATGGCGGACAAAGGCCGGTTGACGCTAGAACAAAAAAGTGAAAACTGTGTTGTTTTACGCAGAAATGAAGAACGTAGCAAACACGCAACGACGTTTTCGTGTTCATTTTCGCACGAGGCGGGCTCCCTTCAGACAGACAGTGTATAGACTAACCACACAATTTGAACCTGACGGCCATATTTTAGAGCAAAAGCGATCTCTTGTCAACACAATCCGTACTCCAGAGAATATCGAGACTCGAGAGTGGCTTTGACACGAAGTCCCAGGTAGTCCACGAGACGAGCTTCGGCCGAAATGGGCATCTCACGTCGTTCGCTTCAAAGAATACTTCATGCTGACGTGAAATTATTCCTATACAAAATGACAGTGTTGCACAAACTGACGGAACATGACATGGTAAGGCGATTACACTTTGCGACTTCGGTTCTTGCAAATGGTGATGCTGTGATTCATAACACATGGTATTCTGATGAGGTTTACGTTCATTTGGACGGTAGCCTCAATAGGCAGAGTATCAGATTTTGGGCACGATAACCTCCTGGTGTTGTACACTTACTGAAAATTACGAAGAAATATTGCTAAATTTATGTTGGAGGAGTGCTAGATTTGAAGAATAATGGAGTTCAGCAACTAGTGACCCTTACAATCGTACGGTACGTCAAATATAAATTAAATTTTTTAAAGTTAGATGGTAAATCGTGTCAATAAATAAAACAATTATTCAGGTAGTAATTAGCTTAATTAACTTTGAATGCGCGATGATAAATGTGAAGGATAGGTATAGTGAGCATGTCTATTTTTGTAATAATTAGGGAGGCATAGAAAAATGCCATTGCGCAATTGAAAGAAATGTTAAACATGAAAATGACAAATCAGTGTAATATTAGGTATTTACATGTTATTTGTAATCGTGCAACAGTCAGGAAAAAACGAGCTAAATTCCAGAACTTTTACGAATATATCATTCTACGTTTTGAATCTTCTAACTTTTCGATTCATAGATGATATTTGTACGGGGTAGCTTTGCCCTATGCAATAAAATCCTAAATTACATCTTAAAAATTTTTTGTGTGTCGGCGAAAAGTTTATCATTTTCATTGTTACCGTGATAAATGTAACATATCTGGGTAAAGGGACCTCAGCGTTAAACACATAAATGAGACAAAGAGCTTGCTAAGAATGTACAAATATACCTGTAGTTACTGTTCCAAGGCGTTAAGAAGTCACAGCCCAGAGAAATCTCCATTTTTCAACCAACAAATGTGGACAACATCCAAGGTCAAAAGGACGAAAGTCAATAAGAACAACAAGCATTTGAAACACACTACTCACCCTTTCTTGTCCAAGATCGCTTCTACACATCCTAGGTAAGTGGATTCCACACACGATTTACGAAACTGGCCGTCAAGCTACCCAACTTTTGAGAACGGAAAACGGAAAAGAGCTGAGAAACCGTAGAGGGATAAAACTCAAAGCCACTATATCTAAGATGTTTGTCTTTATTGAATGAGATATATAAGGGGGGGAAATACATCAGAAGAACAAAACGGATTAGGTAAGAAACGGCCATACGAAATCGGTGTATGGGGTGCCATATCCAGCCATGGAATCATTGGGCCAATCTTTTTCAACAGTTAACAGTGCGCGCTACTTGGACATATTGCAGAGCAATTTTCTTCCGCAACTTTATGCAACAGAGTTATCAATAGAAACTCAATGGTTTATGCAAGATGGAGCTCGTGCACATACAGCAAACGTTATTCTGAATTTCCTGCACCAACATTTCGGGTTCCTTGTGATGCCCCACCGATATCCTGAACGTTTTCAATGCGATTCAATATGGCCGCCACACAGCCCGGATGTTAATCCCTGTAATTATTTCTCATGGAAATACTTGGAGTAGACAGTCCACCGCAACAAACCACACACTCTAATGCAAGTACGAGCGATTATCACAAGCTTTTTCCAGGGAATAACAGATGTCATGTGTCGAGTGTTCGGAACTGCACGCTCGCTGAGCATGCACATTCTTATGATTAATGTAAACAAATAATATTGACATGCTTTGGTTACTAAAAGTTTTATCAACAATTTACAATGTATAACATTTTGTGCTCCATCCTATATATGACAGTAATTCCATTTGGACTGGAATACACAATAAAGTGAAATTAAGTACTTATACACCTATCAGCTGATACAGTTTTGGGACATGTTACGTACATAAATAATCTTCGTTCAAGGGTGAATTTATTGATAAGAATTTCAGTTTACTAACCACAATAAAAGAACAGCAACAATAGTAATACCAAAGTAATTCACACACATCTCAGATGTTTAACTGAGCAAAATCATAGTGAACAAACTATATTACAATACGAATAGAAGGCGGCAACTGAAAGTTTAAATTCACAGACGTTAAGCGTATCTTTGTGCACAAATTACTTGCTGTTAGTAAGCAAGCGGCAAGGACTGAAGTCACTCAAGCAAGCGAATCGTGCATATCCGCGTTTGCGGACGATTTACAGAACGACCGCTTGATATATAGATGTATTATTTTATCTTGACAGGAATCCTGCGCGGTAGGAATGAGTAGCAACTCTGGTGGGGATAGTGCACCTATCGCCACAATGCGTCACACGCGTAAGATTACGAGAGGGGAGGGCGGTGCATAAGGTGTCTAAAAACAAATTTCATTCTGGAAGCCAGTTTTGCAGCTCTTATAAACTAAGCTGTAATTCTTACTATGATAGTAATCTCCACCCTTTTGTTGGATCTTAAATAGTACATAGGCATTTGGAACAAAACCCTGTTCTCATCCAGCAGGCATGATGTTGGCCTTTCATTATCGCTGCAGAGTCCCTGTAATGTATTTCACTCCAGGCATACGGTCCAGTATGTGCTGTATTTATATAAGTTTCATCCATATGAATTATATAAACTTCACTTCGATATCTCCGAATATTTCGTAAATGCTTTAGCCTTTTTGCACGTATGGTGCGATGTTCGATTAAAATTTGTCTATCACGCTTAGTGTTTTTTTTTTTTTTTTCAAATAATCCTAGCTTCAAAAGAACTCTTTTTAATGTTTAGACACTGCCTTGGAAGTTGATCTTTGTTTTCCTGTGCTTTAAAAATTATTCATAGTTCGCCACACTACTTTTGAATTAAAACATCCAAATTAGATTTTGTGCATGTTCTTAATCTTTGTTTACTGGGAATAGAGAAGGACGTTGTTGTACTAGCAGCAATGGTTTTTCTTTCCTTAATAACTATCCTAAATTGCTTTCAGACACAACTGTTGCCTCAGATACCCTTCCCCAGAATTTTATAGCTGACGCAGACCATTGTTCTTTTTTTATAAATCTATGGATAGTGGTTTTTACTTCTCGTGTTTTTAAATGTAGCACTTTATTTCCTAATGTGCTGCTAGTGTGAAATGAATTGTGTAGTGTTTAACGTCCGCTTTTACTACATACGGCACCACAGGCTATGACACTGATGATACATGAGATGAAGATGGAGCACCGGTGGAATGAGATGGCGCGGTAAACCGGAGATCCCGAAGAAAACCCGCCCCAGCGCCGTGTTGTCCACCACAAATCTCACTTTGCGGTCGCCTGGGATCGAACCCGGACCGCCTTGGTGGGAGCCAAGCGGTCTAACCACTGAGCCACGACGCGGCTCCTAATGTGCTGCTAGGAGGCGTCATTTATAAATGCTCTCTTGGAACCAGGAGACAAGCTCTGCACGTGTTTCGTTGCTCGCAACTGGTACGCAACTGACCTGCCCTCCCCTCCAGTTGCAACCGTTCTGAGGTGGACTCGTCCAGATACCACTGCGCATCGCTCTGCACTTTTCAAGATAAAAAAATACATCTGTACTTATTTCGTTTAATAAGTTATAATAACAATACGTCATGCTTTCATCAATGTATCTTAGTAAGCATTAGATTTGCAGGAAAGCAATCAATCAAACTACGCCTGGAGTGTGCTCTCAAGAAACTCCCACTTTTTCGATAAGAGTTATTTAATGTTTGCCATTAAATCTCACTCAAAAACCTTAGCCATGTATGTAGGACTGAAGGAATATATAACTTAGGCCCTATATATTACTATACAGATACCATATTGTAAATGAGCTTCTTAGTTGTAGAATTTGCGTTTATTCTGTTGTAATAATTTATTCTCGAGGCATAGCTTTATACTTTTGTTTTGCGTAGTCAAATAATGCCAAATTTAGTAATTGAGGACGGTTACACAACATAATCAATTTGCCATTTTTATATTTCATGTTTAATTTTCACCGACACCGCTTGCACAGATGATGTGATCACGAAAGGGTAAGGAGTTCACATTTCGTCAGGAGCATCCTCCATGACAGACGTCTTTAGAATTCCTTCACTCCTCATAACTGGCAAATGTCGAGGAGCTGTCCTAAACTTTGTAATATTTCCTTACTACTTATTTACTTCAAGTATTGTTACTTTTCACTGCTTTTGATGCCATATGTGGTAAGAACAGGCGTGAAACTTAATTAAAAGAACATTATTTTTAACATTTTAAGGTCATGAACACATTTTTAGTTGATCTTTATACTTTAATTACTCATTAATGATTTTGAAAACGGATTGCATATTATATTTGGAAATTTGATGTGTTACGAACGTCTTTCTTCCCTCTACTGATGTAAACAAACTGTTCCTGGTTAGATATCCTTATCCATAAATATTCCTCTAAAGCATAAAACTTTGCTTAAAACACCATTACGTCCCTAATACTATATGCCACACAATTTAGTCCTTATTATACTAAACCAATTAACAAATTTAGATAAACGTTTCATTTATAGGACTAAAATACCTTTATGTAACTGACAGGTGAAGCGAAGCATCATGCTCAAGATGGCAGATGCCTGTCAGGAGATGTCGAACAAGCAGACAAGCTTTCACGAAATGTACGTGCAACGTCATAACAATGTGAGGTAAGTTTGTTATTTACTATTAGAAATATTTCTGATTAGATTTTGAGGCTAGGCGCACAAACCCATTCCTACGTAGTGTAATACAAACTCATCATCATCATCATCATCATCATCATCATCATCATCATCATCATCATCATCATCATCATCATCATCATCATCATCATCATCATCATCATCATCATCATCATCATCATCATCATCATCACAATCGTCGTCGTCATCATCATCATCATCTTCATCTTCAAAGATTGGGCCCTTTGTCCCGTTCCGTTCTCTTCAAGAGCCTACTGATCCTTCCGGTGTAGAGCTGGGCGTCCCACATCTCTCTTTCACTTCGGCATATAATCTAAAACTCTTCTTGGAAGTCGTTCCGCGTCCATTCTTAAAATATGATTTTTCCATTGATTTTTGTTCTTCATTATTTTACCATTTAAATTAAAAATCCCGAGCTCTTCTCTTATTTTTTCGTTTCTTACGTGGTCTATTCTTTTATAACCTGCCACGCTTCTCAAAAATCTCATCTCTGCCTATTCTAGCTGTTTGCGTTGGTTCTTAGCCAGTGTCCATATGTTAACGCTGGTATTGCCATTATCTTATAAAGTCTCATCTGTGTTTCCTTTCGTGTTTTCCTGTTTAGCGTTCTTATTATAGTCCCACACATTTGATTGAATCTGTTTAATTTCACCTCCATATCCTTGTTGTTGTTTGCTACTGCTATTCTGTAGCCTAGATAGTTAAAACTATTAACCTGTTTTATTATTGTATTGTTTATAACTATTTTTGCTCTTATGCTGTTCTTTCCTCTAAAAGCCATTACTTTAGTTATGTGTTCTGAGCTTGAAAGGTTATATATTTCCGCTATGTTGTTTAAACTATATACTGCTCTTTGCATATCATCTTCTGAGTGGGATATTATCACTTGATCATCAGCAAATAATACTGTATTTAAAATTATGTTTCCATTCATTACATTTTGTTTTATACTTTGCTGCCATTCTTGTACCATATTATCAATATGAATATTAAAGAGTATACGCGATAGAGGGCATCCTTGTCGTACTCCTTTATTTATGTCCACTGCTTCTGTTTTCCATCCATTCTTTAGTATTGCTATTGTAGTGCTTTATACATACCTTGTACAGTCCCTATTAAATGTGCTGATATTCCACAATTTTCCATCGCTATCCAAAGTTTATCCCTTAAGACCGAATCGAAGGCTTTAACATAGTCAACAAATATCATAAATATGTCAACATTAAATTCTTTGTGTTTTTAATTAGTTGTTGAACTATAAATATACTGTCTGTGTGTGATCTTCCTTTTCTATATCCGTTTTGGACCTCATGAAGCCGTGCTTCCGATATTGTACTTGTTCTTCTGTAATACAAACGCAAAGCAATATATTTGGATATGCATCTTAAGTTCTGTTGCTGAAGAGTACAACATTTCTGTTTATTACGTCATTGGGTTCGGTCCCGCTTATTAATGTTTCTTTACCTATACCACATGCATAGTAAATAGAGAAGGTTTTGCATTCCACAAACATTTCAATTCTGGGAACCATGGGGATAAAATAAAATATTTTATGCCAGGACTTTCGTACAAAGATGTGTGTTTTGTGTGTGCATGCCTGAGCCTGTGTGAACAGTGGAGCTGAGAATCTTAAAGTCTACGCCTAACTTGTAGTTTAAGCACCTACATTGCAAGGATGTGACTCGAAGACTTTTAAAAAATCTCAACTTCCTTTACATGGAAAGATGTTTGATTTGACCAAAAATGCCGCACTTAGGATAAAAATACCATATTTCTAAAAACCCTTTATCACAAAATGAAGAATACACATTTTGAAATTTCTTATGTATACCCTTTCTTCTGAAAGACTGGCTCAACCGGTAAACCATCATGGACCTTATCAAAGCACAGAGTTGTCATTCTTTGTGTAGAGTGTATTTTTAAATATTGCTTATTATTTATCTGAAATTTCTAATCTTTTAATTTTCTCGGAATGGACTGTTGATCACTTTTTCATATCCTGGCCGAGCGTATAAATTGCTATGTTGGGAGCGGTTTGTATAAGTATAACCAGCAGGCGTTCTTCAGTGTCTTTATTTGATGAATCGGCTTTAAATCTTGATGGATTTACTAAACTTTATAATTATAATTTAACCCTTTTGTCCCCTATTTTTCTCGGCATATCTCAGCAGCATTAACAGAACGGTGGTAATGAACAGCTATTTAAAACATTTTCAAGGAAGTAATGCTCAGTTCAAAATTTTTAGTATATTTTTATCTCATATTAACTTTTTAACAATAGAGGAATTACGATTATGTTTACCAAAACATGTATCATATACTTTCGACTTAGTACTTCATTTCTTTATAAAAAAAACCTTTGTTCAGTTTATCCGTAAAATTAAAATTCTTGCTTTACTCATGGCTGCTTGTGTATAATTTATTTCCAATTCCTTTTCGGAAAGCTTTCTCTAATAGTTGATTATCTTAAATTAAATAACAGAAAGTCCTCTCTTTTACGTTTATCTCGATTAATATCAAGCAAACAAACAGTGTGTATTTTTAGGAATAACTTGTCAAATTTTTATTTTCGATAGGTATTAGGATTTTGTTATTCCACAGTTTCTTTTATCAGTCCTTTTAGTTCAGTATGCCTGCTTTTTCTTATTCGGTATTATATAAGGTTTTGGCAACCTTTATATACTCTTCGAGATATGCACAGTATAACAATCCCTTCATTGTTTCAGCTGAGTTTAGCACATCATGTGCGATTTAACATGGCCAAAAATATTCACTGCAATAAGCCAGAAAGCTGGCCTGGACGCACATAATTATAGTAGTGTTATGGTATCAATATTTTAGGCTTATTAAACATGTGAAGAGGCTGTGAAAATAAATTCCACACGAGTCAGTTGGAGAATTTAATATCATGTTGGCACGTTATCCATAGTAGCACAATGGTTTACAGCGGCTGGACGTAAACCAGAAGATCCGTGGTTCAAATCCCGGCTACAGCATTGAATTTTTCAGTCTGGCTCTACTCTTTAATAATATTCTTCTTGTTCATGAAGTAATAGTCAGTAATAAAGCTAATTAGCACTAATGTAAGTGATAGCGAGCTAAGCGAAAAACAAATCAAATGAGATAAGCCCTGTTAAATTATAATATTGCAGTTTAAGTTGTAATACTGCTTCCATTATTTTATTCGGAAGAAATCACTTTTGTGTATAAATAAGTTTCACAAATAATAGAAAATCAGAATTTTAAAGGGGCACTATTAGAGCATCTCCCTAACTTTTGACTATTAGATTTGAGTGAAAAAGCAAAAACTATAGGTATTTCAAGCATCAATATTGCTTCTACCAGATTATCAAGTTAGACCCTCTGATTACTAAAATGCATGCTATGTTCATTTACATTAAGAGTACAGTATTTATGACGACTGAATTTACACACATATAGATTTAATCATAAACACATCTGGCGAGCTCTTTGCAGATTATTACCGAAACTCCCTTTCAGAACAAAGGATTGCAGAATAATCCCCAAAAATGTATATGGACTCATCAGTTTACTGGAGCCAAAAATTTTAATGCTCCAGCCAAATATTGACGTGCTGCACATACAAGCATCGCTGTTGAGCTGGCGTTGTGATGGTTTCTTCCACACAATCAAATATGACAGGCGGGTAGAGAGGCGAAAATCGTGCTGATGTAGTGCACCATTCTTCTCCTTATTGGATTCTTCCCGTCCCTTCCCTTTTCGATATGAGGCGAGGATTTTGGTTTTCCAGAAGCTCTGTCTCTAAGTCACGCATCATCAACTTAAAATCCTGGCACCTCGGATTGTATTTCGCTCTACTTATAAATTGACGATTCATTATTGAATTAATCATTATAAAATGAAATACCAACAAATTCTTAACCAATAAGGAAGACTATCTGAATCGCTCTAACTCTTGAAGCTACTACAGAGCTTCTGACACCTTATCTTTAATTCTTAAAATAAAACTGTTATGAAATTATCTAACTGGCATTGCAATTATGTTTTTTATGAGCCGCAGAACAATCAACAAATTTCACTTTTAACAATTACGTTGTGTCAGATATATATTCTCTGCTGTACCTCTATATTGCGGTGTATACTGAGAAAATCACGTAAAGCAGAAATTAGTAAATCATGCCTATTAACATGTGCTTTGTATTTCATTTCATTCAGCTTAATAATCACACAAAGTAAGCGTCTTCCCATCTAAATCCTAAACAAAAAATGGTTAAGATTCCTTCTATTTGGTAGTCTAATATCAGCTTAGGAAGAATTATAGCGTACTTTTGAAATCTACCTTAATCCTAGTTGACATTAATCTAATGAAGTCAAACCCATTCCTAAAAGGTCTCCTAAGGTATATAGTTGTAGAATTAGTGAAGGCCTCTTAGTATTACCATAAAACATGAGTTTGGGAAACTGATATTAAAGCTTCACAGAGTACTGCACATTTTAAAACCATTTATTTAAAAGCTATATATTATCAATTCTGTAGCATTTATTGAGAGAATGCAATGGTATCGCATCTTGTTGGGGTATTCATTTCTGAAGTGAGTAGTAATGATATTATTCTAAAACATACTGAGCTGAACATCCGATATATAGGTGCTTGATTCTCTAAGCTCTGTAGATCATCATTGTCATTTTATTCATCATCCGTTTGAGGCGGTACTTGCCCGTTAAGTACCTCGTTGAGCCCTCCCAGCACTCAACACCTCATATGATGGGATAATGTGACGAGTGAGAGCTACGGATGGGAGGTTTACAACAGCTTGGGGTTTTCTCAGGGTATGTCTGCATGGATTCTCTCTTTGGATTTCAGGGAGTGGGTGCGTCCTGACAGTGTGGGTATTATCACATAGAAGACACCACGACCGTTGAATGACAGGTTTATTTATACATGTCGTCTTCCCCACTCGTCACTACTGTGTTGATGTTATTCGCACATTAGGCGCGAGATTTAGGATTTACCCGTTGCTGTGCGCGTGACCTGGCGGCTAGTCTGAATCACAGTCGCGAGTGAACTCGTAAATATCTAGGACGCACCGAGTGATGTATGAAGCTGTGTACCCGTTGCCTTTTCTGCTCGTCGAGAGCATTACTTCGCGCAATAGAGTATTTCCGGAGGATTATACTACAACTCAGTTTGGTGAAATCTTGATGATATCACTCGCTAACACAGATTGTTTGATAACCAACTAATGTGTTCTTCCGTCTATTCGTGAACACAGACTTTGACGAACTTTTAGTACGGGTTGCTCCTTTCACTCGCCCGAACAGAGTGTTTTTCTTAGCAAACATCAAACGTTGTCATTGCACAAATTTCCCTTTCCTTTCGCCGAATTTTGGACACTTTAAAGGTCATGTGACCTGTTACTCGTTCTTTACAGGTTGTGTTTCACCCCTACTCTTAAATTTCATCGCAATTTCTAGTTTCTGAGGCATGTATTCCACGCAACTTTCACTTCCCCACGGTCTAGGTAATTAATGCAGAAGCACGTTTGAAAATGTGTAGCTTAAATCCCCGGTGTCTATTCTCTCATCACGTATCATGTGTAGACCAATACATCGGCTGGCGACTAGGGTCTAGCCTTGGGCGCTTCTCGAACAATGCACCCTTTGTCAGATCAACACAAGGAAAATTCATGTGAGGGCAAATGTTCATTTTCCCGGCTCTCTTTACACGTTGGGTTCACGTGCTTGCAATAAAATATGTGTATTGGGATTGCCTGTTTAGCTTCTGCAGCTGTATATTAAATCATTATCCTCTATATTTGTTATAATTTAGCTTAATTCCTATTGTGGTATATATCCGCCCTTAATTATGCATTTAGTGTGATTTTCAAGGTTATTATGCCGATGTTATGCCTAAAAGCGACGGTACCACGGTATGACATACGTTGGAGTTAAATTTAAAAAGCTGTTTCCAAATCTACCAAACCAACTGAGAAGGCAAAATATAATTACCACAGGAGGTACAATTAGCGTTGCTCATGACTGCGACACTGTGATCTTTGTTACTTAATTCCTCTCCTTATTTAGTTCAATTAGTATAATAATATTTTAGTGCATAAAATGACGCAAGATCACGGATGACGACTTGTCACACACGCAAACGTTAAACTGTAAAGCCTTGTGTATATGACCACCGGATATGATAGAGTTGGTCCTTTGCTTGTTCTTAAGTGGCTGAAATAAAGATGAATGCAACCATTTAAGATGTCAGGGAAACAAGCCATGGCTATTAATGTTAGTTATACTTTTGCATTTCATTACGGGTCCTTGTCTTTGGAGATTATGTACCTGTTTACTGACTAATGAAATACTTAGGCTACTACACCTAAGAGTTAACATACTTTAATGCAGAAACAAGGTACACAATTTCAGGAAATGTTTCACGCATTTAAACTTATTATTGTAAGTCAAACCCTTTGTGTGACTTGCTTGCTACAAAACTACATATAATGCAGCATGTTATGTTGATTCTACTCTCTACCATAAAAGAATAGGATAGCTAAATCAAATCATTCGATTGCTTACCTCTTTGAGATCTCGCATTCTTGAGTCTGCTTTTCCATAGGATACACTTCCGGTAATACGACAGCTTTGAATTTCTTCAAATGCGTCAAGTTTTACACTATTTCCATTCTGAAAATTAAGATGTTTCACTTTCAACATATCATCCGATACATACATATCGTAGCTGAAATCCATGACATTAAATTTTAAAGGAGATATGACATGACGTAGTTATCTGTATAATATTGTCCTTGTACTGTGAATTAACGAGGCATTTGTTCCTGCAAGGAAAGACAGAAGCTAGTTTTGCTTGCTTCCATTTGTCTTGGAGTAGAAGCCTACCAAGCTTACCTTGCTTTGGAATGCCCAGGAGGTAGGTAGCATCAAAGTGTGACGCAAGAAAGGGGAACCAGAACAATGGTTAAGTTCGTAGACAGAGTTACGCTGCTGTTCTTGAAGAGGCTTAAGGACTACTTTGAATGCAGTTGTGAGATGGATAACGGCTTAAAGAAGACGTCATTTGCTGCTAGGCATTCAAGAGGTGAGGAACACATCGATCTTTCCTTGCCCTCGGAACGCGACCTCTGATTGCGTTTAGTTTTACGAACAGTGTAAACAATTGTACATAGAACTCTTTGTTACGTTTATTAGGTATTATCACTATTGTGCCATTACAATATTTTGAAAATCAGTATAATTTCAGCATCTGTATCTGAATATTCTCAAGTCAGATAAGCCTAAAATACACAAACTGGTTCTAAGAGAAGTAAAATCCCTACCTTAGAAACTACATCAATTAAAGGAACTTTGGTGTAGATTGAATCAATGTTTACCAGTTATTAAGCTCATAAACTGTATGAATTAAATCACATAAACAGCTATTTTTGTATCAGGGTAAAATTTCAAGGCTGTTTTGTCTTCATTGTTTTACAGAATAGAGGAAATATGAATTAAATTCCAAAATTTCAAATGAAAATTGCACAGAAAATGAAGAAATTGACGTATTCCAAATGAAACTTTAGAAAGTTTAGAAATTATGTGTGCGCTTCTGTGTGTATATAAGTATCCAACTTCAGTGACTTCCAAGGATGCCACACCAAACGGCCCAAAATGTCTCCCAGATAAGATACTTTACATATAGAAAGTGTTCGTTATATTTTTTAAACGGCTGGTAAATGTTTATTGCAATATAGTAAATTTTAAAAATTTGCATGGAAAACAAAGCCTCTAACAGCAGTTTTTGTATGAGTAGCTTGGAGACAGCCTTCATGTTAAATTACTGTTGCATGGTTGGTAAAACGTAAGAGATACACCAAGTCTTACCAATGAAATATATAGATGACACTAACGCATACAATTTCTTTCAAATTAACATCATACATTAAATATTTACCATTTACAATATATCATTTTTAAGCGTTGGGATTTTCAAATACCAGGTATTTCATATTGTTCATATTATTTTATAGTGTCGTTAAATGTTAAAAAGTGTTAAAATGTATGTGTTGTGAAAGTAGTAATGTAATCAGTGAGTGAAAATACATAGTAGGCTATGCATGTTTAATACGTGAAGAAACCACAGATAAATACGAAGAAACGATCGTTTCTAAGAAACTAAAATATTAATAATCTTCAGAACGATGGACCCTTAAGGAAGAAGAGGTTTGATACTCACGGAAGTGGACCAGTAGGAGAGTTGCTTAAAATATATATTTTGTGTAATAGTGAATAGTAAATGCTGTTAAAGTAAATTATCTACCCAAAAGAATTAACATCATTATTTTAGCAAATTGATTCCTAAAGAACGTAATAAACCGAGACCACGATCTTTACATACGAATTTTACTCACTGACTGTGTCTAAGCTGGGACAAAGAAAATTCGAACGAATATAAATAAATTACATCTAAGATATTAAAATCTAATCGCTCTCTGCGAAATCAATGGTAAAATTAATAAATCAAATTAAAATTGTAAGGTTATTTGATTTTTAAATGCATAAATTTTTTGAACATGCAACTCAGAAAATATTTTATAATTAATTTATAATTATCAAATAATCTTATATTAAAATTTTATATATCTATATGAAATAATAAAATTGAAGAACAAACTTTTCTACAAAAAGTTTATAGTATATAAATATAGAACTATAAAGGAAGACTTCTTAATATACAATGTCAGATTTTTCGTGTGCTAAATCGCTGTTCCTTTCCTCTTGCTTTTATATTGCAAACGGTGAGGTTTATAATAAATATAAGAACTCGCTTTTTAAAGCGTTTGCTGATTATTATAATTACAGTTGTTGTTACACTCGTCCTTAGAAAACCTTTAATAAAAGTTATAAGTTTCATATTCAATTAACTTTCGTATTCACTCTTACGGAAACGGTTCTGAAGAAGGATTGTTCTTTATCTTGTTATCATTTACCTATTTCATTGTAGATATGAAGATAGAGTGGGCTAAATTGACAGACACGTTTCTAATATACACTGACAGTGTAGGTGAGATATTCAGAATAAAAATACATTTCTGTGAAGCAGCGATAGCGATTGTAATGTGGGCACAATGTTTCGAATTTGTAAAGTGTTCATCACCTAGTTCTCGCGATGTCATGTATGTAATATCGAATTTCAAAGCCAACGGGTTGCGTCGCTCTTTGAGTTTTGGTTCACTTTTCTATGTATCTCTTTGGCGTCTTCAACGAAATCTGTAATAAAACTAATTTTGCATACCTTTGGTTAACATAGGAATAACGAAGGTAAAGAAATAAATTTGGTAAGATTAATTATTAAGTAGAACAATGAGCAAAATTATATTTCAACCTTACTACATAATATAATATGCAAAGCCCGGATTTGTAAGAACAATCAAATGGTACATTCAGCAAGCATCCAGGAAATATGACTTAAATAAGCATACAAATAAGTAAATAAAAATACAAATTTAATCATAAACATTGTTTCGTATAATTATTACCTTTCGTAAGCTTGCTACAGTATACGAAGTAGGTTATCTTGAGATTTTCTTGTGTGAAGTTCCGGCGTTTGTCAGTGATGAATTTGTTATATAGTGAAAAGGATATCTCAGCGTCGAATGACATTCATTACTGAAACGTGTTGAAAGCACCATAGTTTTTGAGTGAATTCCCCTCCCATATATATTTCTGTACCAGAAAGAATTTTAGAAATTTCACATTGTTTCGTAACATAGATTTTTCGTTAATATCTTACTGAGTTTCTCAAAGGCAGTTTTAACATTACGGTGAGTCTCTGAAGACAACGTTACTGAAATTTCATCAAGAAAGCGAATGTTCCAAGGTGTTATTTCAAGCTTCCAACTGTGTTTTAATATCACGTATTTTGGAGAAACCATTATGGATTATTTTCAACCTCTACTGTTTTGAAGCCAATACATTCTACTTATCCTTTTGTTCGGAAGTCACTCTGCGTCTTCCTGAACGAGCCAAGGTTTCATTTTCTCCTGTTTCATCAGTTTCCGAACAGTCCCATACAATGTACCGAGGGAACGTGTTATTTACTGATTTGTCCGTATGTATACCCTTCGTTCCTTAGTGTGACGATTGCAACTCGTTTCTCCACGTCCAATTTCTTATGTTGTACTGATATGTAACCACTGTTGTCTCTGCTAGTCAAACAAAGTATATTTTATAAATGTGTAAGCATGATCAAAGCTTCTCGATCTCATAATCGAGGTGCACAGTTCTATATGTTTCAGTAAACGGCCATATATTAAGCTTTCTAACAACTGTGCAAGTAAGTGTTCTAGTCACTTCAACATATGATGATTAAAACTTAAAATATATGCTAAAAGCATTATGAGTGTCTCACATGTCTTTACTGGGGTTTACAAGGAAATATTTAAGGATATTGTTCTTTAGATCTTGGCACAGTTTAGTACTAACATGTTGAAATGCTTTTCTTCAAATCTTGAAAATTTTGCTCAATTTTTCCAAAAAGACAATGCTTACTAACGTTGAGATATGATAAGATTTATATGCTCCAAATTGTTTTATAAAATTCAGAAACCTAAATTTCAAAATAATGAAAGGTATTTCTAAGAACTGATAGACAAAGCATTAGTGCAGATCCGGCAAGATGAGCACCCGGAGTGTGAAATACTTTATCCCTACCAATCACGCCTTCCTTTTTTGTTCTATTTGGCAGATAAACAAACAGATGACGTGTGGCATAGTGACGCACATTCGTGTTTTGGATGAAAGTTTTTTTTTTTTTTTTTGCGACGTAATCAAATGCTGATTTCTGAACTCGAGTTGATTAGGAAAGCAGAACCAAGTTAATGGCACTACATAATATAAGCGATGGACGTATCAACAATGCCAAACGGCTTATATTGGCAGTGTATGAGAAATTGCTCTCTCATCACATAACTGACTCTAGCCAAACCTTAAGCTGGCAGAAAACAATTCCATAAAATTAACATAATTACTACTTTTGTCTTGTATTGCTATAGGCAGTTGTTATATAATGCTAATTATTTTCCTTAGAATTAACACGTTTATCGCCTTTGTTTTGTTTAATTGACAACTGTTGATGCTGTGACAAATATTTCCCTTTTGCTGCTAAAGCGGTTTAAATACATCGCATAATGTATTATCAAAAATAAGCGACACAATCTATCTAAAAATGCATCCAAATAGTTTTAAATGTACTTCGTTAAATAGTGACGTAGTCATAATTAATTTAAACGATTGGTATCCTTGCCAGTTTCTTATTAAATATCAGTTTCAATGCTTAGCTATATATTAGATGACCTTAAATGTAGAACGCATAGAAGATGTTCATCAGAAACGCTATTGGGTACAGGATTTTGTTCAGTGTCAATATGCTACACACATTAATAAATAGTACCAAAGATAGCCAGTAATTTGCTTGCAGAAAGATGCACTTTGGGAAACGTGTGTACAAATCCAAATCACATTTTTCTGAACTTCCCAATGGTGTGTTGCCTTTAAGGTTATATGCTCCAGCATGAACGGTAGTGAAATTCCTTGTTAGGGTGAAGCTCGTAATGTATCAATGTTAGGAAATATAAAAACTATGCTTTACCATCATGGAGAACAACAAAGGTACTCCCAGTCCCGATTAAAGTTTTGTCGTTCGCTTATGTTGGAATGCAAATTCATTACTGCAATGACAAGACGCCTGGTGACTATGGCCGGTTTAGTTATTTCTGTCTACCTGAATGTAGAGAGCAGTGAGGAATAGAGGGAGGGTAAATTCACACTTGGTGCCTTCCTTCCCACCCCTGCCGCGGCCACCAACTGTCATTTGCAAGAACTGTGAGAATGATAATTTAGAAGGTTATTAAGTACGTGTGCCTCCACGATGTGTAGCAACTTCCTCTCTATGATTTAAACTAGTATCTGTATATCTGTAGGACAAAGATACTTATAGGTAAACTAAAATTATTTTTAAAATACGGATACGCCTAAAGAATACGAATAAATTTACACCTTATTTCCAACTGGGTCATTCATGCTTTAAGAACACCATGTCATTTATATTGTATTTCACAGTATTCTGCTTCAACATAGAGGAGACAATGTAAATAATTCTACTCCAGGGTGTATTATCATATCATTTTATCGCAATTCTACTTCTTAGAGGTGTAACAAAATTATTTTTGCAAATCTGTGAATAAAATGTAAGTAGTCACTAACTTTTTCTGTGATTGTTAGCATTATTTCTCTTCAATTAATGCATTATTGATCAATAAATGATGTTTAAGACATTGTATTTTTGTCCTTACGTAACGATCTAGAATTTTAACTTCCAGCAACCTCGAGAAACAAAACTCTAAATTCTTCTAACAAATGGACATAGTAAAATTTTTTAAAGGGAAAGCAAATAAGAAGTCGACATTCCATTGTCTAAAAACAACACTCAGAATCAATAAGTTTCCTTATGTTGCCTAGTTACATGTTTATTTGTCTGTATACACCTAACACAGGTATTACTGCTATATCATATCTGCAGGATGAAACCCTACTACCCAGTAATAAATATTACTAACATCTTCGAAATTGACTTTTATGTAAAGTTAAGTTTGCTCTAGTGGAAAACAAATATTCGCACAGTTATGTTATCGGTATTGATGATGCAAATATGTACGAATTTGTGCACGAGAGCAGATCGTAGTGTCTGATGAGGATAATCAATGATTCCGCAGTTAGCACAGTGCGGAAATAGATATACGGTATGGATTGCCGTTTGACATTAATCACTTGCTGCCCTGCATAATACTGTTTATCACTACGCAACACATGAATATTCGTGTTGGATGTCGATCGATGTTACTGTGACATTTAGGCTTCGATGTAATTACTTTTGCGAAGCATAAAAGCTTGAAAACCATCAAATTTATAAACGAGATTATATCAATAGAAATCTATAAACTCGTATTATTTATTATCATTATTATTGTTGTTATCATCACCATATCACCATTTATCACTATCAGAAAAAATAAGAAAACTGCTAATTTCTATGCTTAACTTAGTAGTAGATTATTAATTGTCCTTCGCTAATTTCTATTCTTCTCTTCCATTATTTGCTGGAATCTCTCCTCTTAGTTTTATCTCTTACCTTTTGTTTCCTTTATCACGTTCCCTCCTCTGCACGTGTATTACGCTCGCCCTTCAAAATTCAATTCTAATAAGCTTTCTAATGTTAATACTAATTAAATGCATGTTTAATCATTTTAATAACTACAGAGAAAGAACGAAACCTAAACTAGAGAAGCAGCCCCTTCAATGACAAGAGTTATACATATTGAACTCACATGTCTTTTACCACTGAATAACTGTATAAATTTAATTGTGGTACTGAACTAGAATTTATCTCATTCTTGAGCTAATTGATTCTCTCTTTCACTTAAGTTTATGATTCATATAGAATATCGTATGAGAATGCATGAAATGTGTCTCAAAATGTGAAAGGCATATACATATTGTGACTTTGTGGGTTCGTGAAATTAAAAGTCCAATTGTACAACTCAAAATATTCTTTATTTCCACCGAATTACAGTTGGTACACTTGCCGATTACACAGAATTACGTAGCGCTACACAATTACGATCCACCAGTTCGTCTTTCACAGGTCCACTCCACACTCGCTATTACGTAACACTGATTTCGCTACTCAGCGACAACTCGCTCTCTCGAACCGACTAAGAACTCCGGACTGCGGACTCAGAACTGAGAACTGCCTGAGTCTTCTAATGCGCCGCTTATAAAGCAGATCGCTGCATCTCGAAGCTTCGCGGCTCGGAACATCATCCCGATTGTTCCAGACGTCAGGGGTAGAGGAAAGAGACGGTATAGTGGCTAGTGACACTTTCCTAACCATCCCCTATGTGAACGCCACAAGATAAATGGGTAAGCGTGGTCTATCGCCCACCCAGCTGCCAGCTGGTCGTGCCTTCCGATAATTGGGTGACAATATACAAATTTTAAGTTAGGAGAGTGTAAATGTTAAAACAATTCCTGCACTGGAAGAGTTGCAAGCAATAATAAAAACTGGGTGCAAAATTTATTTGAATATGAAACTGTACAGTTGTTAATAATAAGGTCAGGCGAAAAAATACTATTTTATGTCTGAACTTTGAATATAAATTAATTTGGCTTAAGGTAATACTCTAAGCATACCGAGCGGGATGGCTAAAGTGGTGTCGTCTGTGGCTCGCATTCGGGAGGCCCGGTTTCGATTCCCATGACCGACCTACCTGACCCATGGGCTTCTTTCGGGGGTTTTACTGGGTCGCTAGGCGAATGTTGGATAGGTTAATTACATGCCCCGAACTTTCTGTCCCTCCATTTCATCTCCATTATCATTTCATATCGTCTCTCATCTGGTGGTCTCTTTCAGGGTGTAAGTTTCGGCAGGTGTTTCGGCGGTGCATGGCAGGATGATATGCTCTGAGGAAAACTACTTTCTCCTCCGGTAGGTTGGTTGCAGTTCTCCGCTCCTCTGCTGGGACCATTTCGGGGCCGCCAGCCAGGGACCTTTGGGCCTCGGATGCTGGGCTCGTTGCCGTCCCGCTGTAGGGGAGCGAGTACGTTGTCCTGGCCTGTCGGGGGAGGTTTCTATCCAAATAAACTGTAGAGACCCTGCCCACTGTACTGTCGTGGCTCCTTGGGTCGACCACGCTCTGTCTGCTTCGCCTCATCCTTTCTCTCGAGGGTGCCCCAACTTGGGGGCATAGAAACAATGGGCCCAGCATGGTGCCCCACGTACCGAATCCCCTCCGTAATTAAATCCTAATTCCAAAACTCTAAGAATGCTTTGTAAGTTTTCTTATTTCCTATTACCTTCAAGTAGACGTTATTGGATTTATTTCTATTTCCTAGCTAATGATGGGGATCTGACAAGAGTTCTACTCTGAAGATCCGCATACAATTGGAAACCTAGCCTATAAGTAATTTTAAAGCGACATGTTTATTCTAAATAATTTATATAAAGAAAACACATGAAACATTATTGTTAATAATTAGGAAGTAGCAGTATAATGGAAAATTCAGTTATTAGGAATTTGATATCTATTTCTTTAGAAATAATTTCCAGTAAATAATATAATAGTAGCAAGGACTTCTGTTTGAAATTTTAAATCTTTTGCTACTGCATGAAATATTAATTTTCAATTTTCATGTATGTTTAAGGTACCAAAGACTACCTGTAAATTGTAAAAATTGAGTAACTTTACTTCATTGCAGATATTTCTGGATATTCTGCTGTTGTATATCAATTTTAAAAGAAATCATGTAGTTATTGCATTTCTTCTCCTGAATACAGTTATAATGAACATTTTGAATTAAAATTGGAAATGGTAAAACAAATCCAAAACCCTGTTTTATTTATTTTTAGATAGAACATAGTTAATAATAGTTTGTTATTGATATCTTCCTAGATTATCCCCACGTGTTTTCTCTTTGTGGATTCCTATGCAGTTATATTTAACCTTACTTTTGAATAAAAATATATGTTTTCCTTTCACAAATATAGCACGACTGCCTTATTAAACATTGGATTGATATTTTTCTTCTTCTCTAATTCAAAATCTGTTGCATATTCTGCAAAATTACCTTTTATTCATCACAAATATCTTTAGTATCCTAGAGGTGGCGTTTCCAAACATTCGTTTCAATTTCGTTTTCGCTACAAACATTCCCCCACCATCAGATCCTGAGGATTACAGAGGAAGTTGCACAAGGTTTAGAAAAGAGCACATCACTGTCACATTCCTTTAATTCAATCAAACATTTCACAGATAATGACAATCTGCAATACAAATTGTTTCCAAATGACTCAAGACTATTTTCTATAAAATAATTTCCCCATTTGTTTCCGTCAAGTGTATTTTTACACTTCCATAATGCCTCAGTATCTTTTGTACCAGACTTGTAACTGCATTGACCTTTAATATACTTAGCCGACAGGGCTACATTGTGTACAGCTGAAATTACTACCGTGTGTGGACCAGACAGCTACTTCAATGCAATCCAACAGCAGAAATCATATTCAGCTGCCATTGACGTAATCATAGCCTGATTTGACAACAGGCGCAAATCGCTGAACCATCAACAACGTGCAGCAATGTTACATTATGCATGCGGGACTATACTACATTACTAATACTGCAAATCTGAAATCGAAACAGTGAATTACTTCGGTATATACCTGGACAAAAGGCTCACGTGGACAACGCAAACAGAAACAAGCTTAAATCAATATAAAGAAGACTGGTGGAAAAATGAAGAAATTTTACTCAAACTGAAAATCTGAACCTTGTGTAAGAGCCAGGATTTCCGAAGTCAAACAAATCCAAAAATTTCAAAAATAAACCTCAACCAAGGCTACATAGATTTTCCAAATACGTTTAACTATAACGATAAACTAAAAACAATACCTTCCAACAACCAATTTCTTCATAAGCGGAGTAATTCTTCAGCAATCCCGAGAACCCCCTAAAATACCTTTTGATGAAATGTCCACCTTCCCAAATTGCATCAGAAGTCGCAGATAATTGGACCAGTTTCTAAAACAAGAACAGTTTAATTAGTCAAGTTTATTATATGTAGAAAGGTAGTCAGACTGAAAAATTCAATGCCATGGCCGAGATTTGAACCATGGATCTTCAAGTCTCCGTTTGGCTGCTCTTAACCATTAAGCTACCATGGCCAACATGCTATGGTAACCAACATGCCACAGGACACTAAATTCAACTGACTCGTGTTTTTCCATAATTTAGCCTACACAAGGCTAATATGACAGAACAATTAATTTCCATTCTATTAGGTTTACTTAATAACTACATTATAATTGTATGTAAAGCTCGTATACGCTCATCTACCAATAAATCATAAAATTGAATGTCATATATAAACTAGGTTTTGCATGAAAATTCTTTCGAAAATTCTGAGGTCCTCAAAAATAGCTTTTATATCTTAATATTTAAGTTACTCCTGTAACAAATGAAATGTATATCTTGAATGCTCTGGTAAGACCCTCTGTGCATTCTAGTAACCGGCACACCATTAAAAGACAAAACGAATATTCATTATACAAAACAGAACGCAAGATCTCATTATAACACACTATTTATGACAAATATATTAAATTATTAATTTTCGAGTTACTTCTGTTTTCTGGTTTTCGTTTTCTTTCCTTCCTTTCTTTCCTTCAAGTGTCCAGCTTTTAAATTTGTTAATTATTTCTTAACTGTTAGGTCATCCAAACTCATTATAGAGGTAATATGCCGTCACCTCCTTTCTGAGGTTGAGAGTGCAAACCCAGTGGAGGTAGATGGATTATTTTCGGGCAAAAACATCCTCAGCGTGGTTTCATTCCGAAGGAAAGCAAAGCCGGTGGCTCAGAGTCATAGATTTACAAACATAACGGCTAAAACCTAATAAAGAAGTCCCAAAGCAAAATTTAGCTTCTTTCATGACCAGTGTGCAATGCGACGCTGAGAATCACAATGGTCAAAGAGCGTCTTGTTTGTACAAGTTGTACCTAGAGAAAAATATGTAACAGAAGAATTTCTACGAAGGCTGTTCAATAAAAAATGATCACCATTTTTGAAAACGTACCTTTATTCATCCTCATAATTTTGGTATTCCTTCTCAAAATAGTCTCCTCTGAATGCGATGCACTTATCCCAGCATTTCTGCCAGTCTTAAAAGACACGCTGGAAATTATTTTTGAGATATCCCTTCAAAATCGCCTCCGCAACCTTCACCACTGCTTCTGATGATGGATAATACCTCCCACAAAGGCGTTTCTTCAAGCTATGGAATAGAAAAGCGTCACATGGGGCTAAATCCGGACTATAGGGAGGGTGAGAGATGCACTTCACGTTGATTTTTGCAAGATATTCAGCAACAGCATTGGCAATATGCGACCGCGTACTATCGTGGTGCAGCATCCAGCCTGCTTCACGGAAATGCGATCTTTTGCACCTGATATGGACTTGCAATGTTTTCAGGACATCCCTGTAGTATTGTCCAGTTACTGATGTGTGTGCAGGTACAACATGCTGATAAAACATTCCATGAATATCAAACAATGAGATAACCATAACTTTCCCAGCAGAAGCAACCACTTTTGCTTTTTTTGGTGGGGGGTGATGAAGGAGATGTCCACACTGAGTTTTGCTGTTTGCTCTCAAGATCAAAATGATGTAGCCAAGTTTCATCAGCAGTGATTACGTTTGAAAGAAACTCCGGATCTTCCTCTAACATCAACTTTAACTGCATGTTACCTCCATTGCATTGGTAGGCGATACTGAACATGTCTGAACTTGCCTGGTTCTCACAGGCGGGAACTAAGAGTACCAACAGTGAAACTACTACCGCGTGTTTGTTTCATAATAAGCTAACAGAATATAATAAGTCTGAATTTTAGTGCGAAAAATTATGACCGTAAAAATTTATGATCATTCTTTATTGAACAGCCCTCGTAAAGATATTTATTCACATAAATCGTGTTGAAGAACCAACTTTTGTAAGAATAATTTGTTAAAAATAGGTAGAAAAGGGTGATTTGAAGGTAAGAAATCAACTTTTTGTATACGCAGCTATCTACAGTTCAAAGTGTTTGCATATAGCAGTATATTATACATGTTTTACACCAAGATTATATTGGAAGCCAGTTTGAATATTATCGTAACTCGAATATAAATGCACTAGCACGATTTCACATTCACTTCTGATCCATGCTAAGGCAAACCCAGTGGGTTGTGCGGAAACACCTCTCCGCTCCTAGTTTTTAAATATTTACATTTACCTATGAACATTTATTTCTAGCGAAGTCGAATAATGACATGCTAACCAATAATATTCCACCTCATAGCGGGAACTTATGAATACACAAAGTAGATATACCATAATACTTGTCTTTGAGCCCTTTGGAATTTGTAGTTTCATTCTTTAACGTCTGCAAACAGGCAAGATAACTACGAAATTATGAGATACAACTCAGGCAGATTAATAAGCTTCAAATGTTACAGAATGCCATGAAGCATTAAAATTTTAAAATAATTAATACGTTTATTACTTGGGTAATGTATTATACGTTCTAATGGAAAATACATAGAAATTGTTCCTTCGCCCTAATGGTTTTTTCTACCTTAACGCAATAACCTAAGAATATATGGTATAATGCTGCAGTTTAATTTGTAGGTTGGAATGAGTATTTATTTATGGGTGCTCTTTTAATAGTTTTGGTTAATATTTTAATAAAAGTATTTTCCTTTGTCCTATATTGAAGGGTTAAACAAGCCTGAACCTCGGATGCAAACTAGTATCATATGTCAACACTTGCTTAATGAATTTCATATCTAATGACGTATAAGACAGATTATGACTCGCTTTTACTTGTTACACTTATATATAACCTTTACATTGGCGGCTTTCTTTTTGAACCAATGATCATGTAAATAATCTTCACTCATTTTTGCTGATCATGTTATGATTGTGAGTGAAGAACCGTAGCGGGTCACTTGAACCCAACACAGATCTATTGGATGAGGCGTAGGAGGGGCATAGGCTGGAAGATGGCGGAGTCAGCAAAGATCAAAGATGCATAGAAGTCCAAAACAGTTGGAGAGATTGTTACTCGTCGCACCACACATAGAGAAGACCACAAAGTGACCCTAGCGGTCTAGGCAATATCTTCTGGGAATGTAGATATCTAGAACGACAAACCCTGGTAGCGAAGCTGAAAGATGAAAAGGAAAGGAGTGCTAAATCTACTCCAGCATTTATCTTGTGATAAGGAAAAACCACACAATGCACCTAATGAGTAGTCGATGGGCGGGATTCGAATCCTTGTCCACCCAAATGAAGTCACGAACGTTACTTTCCTCTTCGCTCGATACTGTTCATTCTTCATTGAGTTCTTTGAGTTGTTTCTTACTTCACAACTCGAACTCTCAAACAACCTTTCATACTTTGACCCTAAAGAGAAACTCAATTTTGTCTAAAGAAAAGTTCCCAATATTCATCCGTAAATGGAACCTTGGAACTACATTTTTGAAGCTAGCATGCCAAAGCGAGTGAGATATGTCTTGATGAAACTGGCACTTTGTGTTTCCGCTTCTGATAGTTATGACCACTCCAAAGGAGTTTAGCATTTGCAGTAGAAAACATTACTGCAAAATAATTTAGGAGCTTCTGTTAAAGCTTAAGGAGTAGTTGGCTATTCATTTAATCTTGTTGGACCCTTTACCAATTCATACTCTCACATTTGTCATATTTCGCTTGTTTTCAGCATACTCTATGCGGATATTGTGAACTTTACTCCACTGTCAGAACAGCTGAGTGCCTCAGATTTGGTTATGACACTCAATGAACTGTTTGGAAGATTTGACCAGATAGCACAGGTGAGTTGTTTGACTGGATTTGTTCAGCATGGATTAAAACTATATTGGTTTGATAGTGATTTTAATTTATTTGAAAAAAAAGAAACATGTAGCAGGTTTCTCAAAAAGTGACTAAGAATATTAATGTAATGCTTTGCAATTTTGAGCCTTAATTAAATATGCGGTCATTAAAACATTGATAGTTGCATTTCATTACATTTCTGTATCAATTAGGGCATAACTTGCCCGTATTGTTTATTGCATGCCAAACGCTATTGTTTAAAAACCCTTAAGATAGCCAATAAATATTTTTTTCTAACTTTCTTTGTCTTCGTTTTCACTTTTTCTGTAGGAACTGAAGTATTGCATTTCACATAAAATTTCCAGTCTGAAGATTCATTGTAAACTGAGAACTTAAGACTTCCTAAATCTAAAAGGAAATATTTGTAGGTAAAATATTGCGTTTCTGTGTATGTGTCTGTCAGTCTGTGATTTCTACCGTGAACCGGAGATGGATAATGGAGCACAACGCCTCTTCAGAGAGAGTTGTCAGTCTGTCGGCCGGCAGTTGTTGGGTATAGCAGTGTCAGTAAGAACAGTGAGGTTGGTGAGAGCGAACCTTTCCGTGAGAATCAGCGTGAGTTACATGTAACAGAGGCATAAGAAGCGTTAGCGCTAAGGAAACAGTATGTTTGCTCTGTGCATTTGTACAAGTAAAAGTAAGTTAACACTGTGCTAATCGTTTCAGTGACAGAGTAAATTTAACAAAACTGAGTGTTGTACTTCAGTCACACTGGTGTGAGGTGTGCAATGAAAAGCTATTTTGGAGGAATTGTTTAAAATATTATTGGTTCAAACGGAGAAGATGAAGAATGAAGTGCAGTTCAAGATGTAGAAGATGATGATAGTAGAACCCTGGGTAGAAAACAGAGAAATAATGATATAACATGGAAAGGAGAAAGGTTAAGATAAAGATCTAAATTGACTAAGAATCGCCTACCTGAAGAATAAGAGAGCAGTTGGCAGAAATGAAGAAGACTCCGTCAACATGTTAACGCTTTGGAGGACTTTGGAGCATGACATAGCGTCCAAGGTGAAGTCGGAATGTGTGCCGTGTATTTATACAGCAGAAGATTGTGAAGGAAGCAGAAACAAACAAGTTGACTACTTTGCTCACCTTAAAAATCAGGAATATTCGCGAAATTGGGATCGCGGATCAAGAAGGTCACCGGTCCCCTAGAGCTATATATGGGTAGGTGGCTACATGAAGATTGTCCACCACCAAACTAACAGACTTCGACCAGGCGCGCTTGGAAAGTCATCAAAAAGGCCATGTAAGAAATGATCGCAACTCGACAGGGCACGAGAATGGGCTGCCATGGCATCTGGTAAGTCAGGGCCGTCTGTTCGAGTGACTCTGTATGTTTCGGACAATCTCATCGCAGAGAGCAGGGTAGGAGAAAGCAGTATCGGGTACTAATGGACACAGATGCAATAGTAATCGTGATTAGACGCAACGTGTTGGGAGGGCTTGCCATCAAGAAAGGATTGATCTCACCAAAGAGTGAAGGCATTGATTTAAAGCTTGTTCTTGAGAACGAGCACTTGTTGGAGTTGTAAGTCTGTAGGTGTTTGTAGCAAGGCTGAGGAGGTGATACTTGGGTTGGAGAACCCGCGAGTGTTGTCACCTCCAGCTGGCGAGCGATCGGAATAGGACAGTGCACAACCACTGAAGTTAGAAGCCCAATACACTTTGATGAGGACCAGTGACTGTTGAAACATTGACCCTTAAAGCACCTCGAATTAGAGATAATTGACTGCAGTGTAAGTATGGCATAATGATATTATGCTGAGGGTTTCCTGTACCCACACGATCCACAAAACAATACTTTTTCATCTATACATAGATGGATACGCTATAGATGCTCTCCGTGCAATAGAAGCTAAATCTATAACTAATGAGAGATCTATAACTGCTCTCTTCTCTTTCCAAATAATTAATCTGGAAGAGAACGAGTCACACATGATTACTGTCCACATGGTATGTTGCAAGAGCTCTCAATAGATGCCAACCACCTGTTTTCGAATTGCACCCATTCATCTACAGAAGGTGCAGTCATTACAATCAGCGAATTTCCCATTTCGAGGGGAGGTTTAAGATCTGTTTCCTTCAGCAATCTGCAGATATTTATAATTTTCCTGTTTGGTACTATTATAGGAGGGCATGTTCAAAAGTGAAAATAGCCATGTATGGAGTTACGAACATGCGCGCGCACATACACACACAAGCACGCATGCAGACACACACACTGCTGTCTTGATCCTATCAACATAAGTTTGCTATGCATATATAGGCTGTATTGTGATTCCACCACAATGAACAATTATGTACAAAACGATAGTCAATTGCACCACATGACACTAACATGATTCACATTTTCAGCAATACCTGTATGGGAACAGTTCTGCATTCATAACAAGCATACTGTAATATTCGCTGATCGATTACTTTAAACACACAAATGCACAAGTTTCGTTTGCAGGATGTTGCAGCACTGTGTCATATATTGCGCTCTTTAGTGGCATGTTATTTACCGTTGTGAAGGTATGACAGCGAGATGCGGCCAACAAACCGAATGAATCATAATTACTCTGAGCTTTAACGAGCCTCCTGAGACCGAGAGTTCCTTACACCAAAATACTCGGAAGTTATCCCTAAACAACTTCTGGAAGTTGTCGGTGGCTCGTTCAACTTCTACAGTGTAAAACACGCATGGCGAGTTCTACTATATCCAATTCAAATATAAAGCACTGGAGCATCCATAATTATTCAAAATCAATAGTACTTCCCTTGCCTACTTGTTTTCAAAAGAAAACATGCCTCAGATATAGTAACGACATCCATTCACGTTGAGAATCTATTATTAAATTGTATTTTATTTTTCTAATGTAATTATGTTGAAGCATAGCCCGCTCATATCCCTTAAAACCTCGGCACTCAGTCGGATTCTTACGCATTTAAGCGACCGAGCGGTGTTTGTTTTTTGTCGCTTGGAGCTCTCAAGGCTGGCCCCTAAAGTCAGTGGCTTTGCCGACATTTAGTTTTGTGGTGACAGTTGAACAAATTTTATGGTCTCAATTAGTATTGAAAGTGAATTTTACATGAAGTGCGTTGACAGCAATCTAAATTAAGCGAACAAGAAAACTGGGTATAAATAAGAGATAATATAAGTAATCATAAGTATGAGCACAACATATCATTGTTTATTATTATTACTTTTACTGTTGTGCCATAAATGGTGGCAGTTCATTATCTAGAAAGTAGATTTTCCATGACAGCTTTATAGTAAAAACGTTTACAATAGACAGCACTATATTTCAAAACTCTCCGTTTTTCCGAAGTCCAGGTCTCCGAACCATACATAGCAATGCTCCAAATGTAACAATTACGTATTATATTATCTTATTTTATTGTTGTTATTACTTTTATTTTTATTATTTTTATTGTTATCATCTTTATCATCATCATTATAACAGCAGTAGTAGCAATAATTACAACAAACAGCATAACAGCAATTATGAGCACAATACTTTGTATTTCAGGTGGTGTATTGTTGCCCACCCTTCTGTAAAAGTAAAAAAGTAAAATCAAAAGGGATCGGTTTCCGTGAATTTCCAGTAGAAAAACTACGTAAACAATGGCTAAAAGCTATACCGCGTTCTAATTTCGCGGCAAATGATAAATCTAATTCAACAGCCGTGTGCAGTTTGCATTTTACTGAGGACGACTATAAGCCAGGCTGTAAAATTAAACTGATGAAAACAGGAAGTATTCCAAGCATTTTCCCGAAATATTCAGATTATAAATTAGTGAAACAAGCAACACCAAGGCAACAAATTTAAAAAATACGCTTACACACTGAAAGCAGAAAACGGAGATGCAGTTCTAGCAGAGAAAGCGTTAACAGTGCTGCTGATGTTAATGCGCTGGATCATGTCACAGATGCACATACTTATAATTGCGCTGCAATTCAGACTGAGGAAGACATAATTTCCAAATTAAAGAGATGTAAATTATGGGGAGGAAATAAAAGGCACAACGAATTTCTAAACAAGCAGCAAACAAATGAAGAAAAATTACCTTATTATGAAACCAATAATTTTCATAAATCATTTCAATTATTGATAAAAGACACCACTGTACACTGCAACACAGCTTCCAGACACAATAATTGCTATATTGGGCGAATTGAATAACATTAAATGTAATGTGCATTTCCGTCTTATAAGACCTACTAACGTATATTGTTAAATTACTTTTAACTGTTAACTTAGTTTTTTTTCTTTTCCTCCTAGACAGCCTCGTTTCATGCAACAGTCCACTTATCACTGGCATATATAGGAGGTTTTATAGTTAAGAAATAGTGGCCGAATTCCCTTGTACCATCTGTATTAGTAGAGGGTCTACCACCATCTGTATAGCATCCCTTGTAAATCTAATATTCAAAAGGGTCGAAAACTCCACGTTCTATTACCCAACTCCAGAGTTTGTTTCTCTTTTGACAGTTATAGAGAAATTCATAATAACTGCTGTACCTAAGCTACCAAAAGTATGTGTGAGAAAAAGCCTAGAGGAATACATAATGCCAGCAAAGCAACATTGTTCTTATCTCGTGTGTGCAGAGAACTGAAAGCATTTACAACTGCTAAGTGAACTGATATACAAACATATTCCTGTGATATTAAGGTGCATTGCTTCTGCGACAACGGAAGTGCTTGAAAAGGTAAATTCCTAAACTGTAAACCACTGCATCGGAAAATTCTGTGTCTGTAATGCCAACACGTTGTAGCTGTACGCTGGAACAGGGTTGCAGAGGGGTCGTCAGCCAGCACCATACGGTGGGTAGTGAAGAAATCTGTAACTTTTAGTCATAACACTCCAGCTGGAGAGTGCCGAGGCTTAAAGGGATGTGAGCGGGCTATAGTTGAAGTGAATGGCTTTAAACATGCCAGCTCTTCAGCAGAATACTCCGGACAGTTTTGATCGGAAATACTCGTTCATAACCATTACCATGTTTTCAAACTTCCTTTCACGAAGTAAATAGGTAATGAACCTAAGCATATACAAATCTGATGGTACAAGATCAGAACAATATGCTTGATTTTCACATTCGGCCTTCTTGCTCGTCTTTCTGGTATGGAGATAGCATGTCTGCTTCACATTCAAGAGTTTGAATCTCGGCTAGAGTGATTTACCTGCAAAAGGTTTCATCCGGGATTTTCCCTCCCCCCCCCCCAAAAAAAAGAATAAGTGTCGGGTACCATAAGATCATTTGAACATCAATTCACTCATCATCCGATATGACCCATACTGGATGATTTGAAATATTAAAAAGATCATCCCAAATCCTGAATTGTTCTGCGTGAGCTCTAACATTATTTTGCTGCAAAATAACCTTCTTTGTATTAGCTGATGCGGGATACCCTTGCCTCAAAGTTTTTTGTAGTCGCTCCAGCTATTGAAAATAAAAATTCGCATTGATTACACATTCACTTGGATCAAACTCTCATTGAGCCACACTTTTAAAGTTTCTCTTATCACATACCACCAATTTGGAGTCAGTCAGTAGCGTATATGACGTTCGTAGGCTGACGGGTATCGAACTACTATTTCGAGGAGCAGTAAACCAAGCTTTCATAATTTATAACAATTCTACTTAAAAATCCATCATTCCAGGGATTGGCGATAGTAATAACGATGGGTAATCTATTCCACGTTAAGTTTGAAAAAGTTTCAATTCATGTTGCAGATTTTTGCAGCTTCTGAACAAATTTACGTGCTGTAATATAGCAACGTAACTTTGAAGTTCAAAATTCTACAATTTCTGTCATATCCTTGTAGTTCCTTCAAAGTTTCTTAATATTCTAGAACACTGTAAATGTTTAATTATTTAATGTTTTCGTCTACATTATTCAAACTCTGGAACATTCACTTATTTGCTCACTAGCGACAACTTCAAATTCGAGTTGTTTCCAGTGGTGGATACCTAATACATGAGAATTATTAGAATATTTTTACATTTGTTTTTCATAATTCTACCATTACCTTAAAATGTACAGCACGTTTTACTTAAGGCAGAGATGAACCAAAAAAGCACACATTATCTGTAGAAGCACATCCTTATAATACTCGGGTTTATTATTTCACATAGAAAATAAAAGTAAAAAAACACTCTTTACAAGTACACAGTGATACATATTCAATTTCTGTTCCTCAGCATTACAGTAACCATTAAATAGCATGTCATTTGTAATCCATATTAGTTAAGGTAGAAATGCTTTGCGGTTGAATAAGGAGGAAGTCACGGATTTAATAAGTTTCCAACATCCTTTCGCTGTTATATGTCAACAACAAAGTATTTGCAGACTAACATAAGGACATAAGGCATTCACTGTCCTGTGGTAATGCATTATATTCTGATCTTGCTTACAGGATAACCAGTGTATGAGGATTAAGATATTAGGAGACTGTTATTACTGTGTATCTGGGTTGCCGATTTCAAGACCAAACCACGCCTATAACTGTGTCAATATGGGACTGCAGATGATCGAAGCAATTCGGTAAGTGTTTGTAACTTGACTGATCAGCGACTGTCCAGGTTTTACAAAAATATGATAATGACGATAGAACACGCTGTGTTATAGCTTAGACAAAGTACGAGGGCTGTTCAATAAAGAATGACCATAATTTTTTACGGTCATAATTTTTCGCATTAAAATTCAATCTTATATTCTTTTAGCTTAATGTAAAACAAACACGCCGTAGTAGTTTCATTGTTGGTACTCCTGTTTCCCGCCTGTGAGAACCAGGCAAGTTCAGACATGTTCAGTATCGCCTACCTCTGCAACGGAGGTAACATGCAGTTAAAGTTGATGTTAGAGGAAGATCCGGAGTTTCTTTCAAACGTAATCACTGCTGATGAAACTTGGCTACATCATTTTGATCCTGAGAGCAAACAGCAAAGCTCAGTGTGGAAATCTCCTTCATTACCAACCCTCAGAAAAGCAAAAGTGATTGCTTCTACTGGGAAAGTTATGGTCATCTCATTCTTTGATACTCAAGGAATTGTTTATCAGCATGTTGTACTTGTACAAACATCATTAACTGGACAATACTACAGGGATGTCCTGAAAACATTGCCAGTCCATATAAGGCGCAAAAGACCATATTTCCATGAAGCAGGCTGGATGCTGCACCACGATAATGCGCGGCTGCATATTGACAATGTTGTTGCTGAATATCCTGCAAAAATAAACGTGAAGTACATCTCTCACCCTCCCTATAGTCCGGAATTAGCCACAAGTGACTTTTTTCTATTACCTAACTTGAAGAAACGCCTTCGTGGGAGGCTTATCCATCAGAAGCAGTGGTGAAGGTTGCAGAGGCGATTTTGAAGGATCCCTCAAAAAATGGTTCCCAGCATGTCTTTGAAGACTGGCAGAAACGCTGGGACAAGTGCATCTCATTCAGGGGAGACTATTTTGAAAAAGGTCATCAAAATTATGAGGATGAGTAAAGGTACGTTGTCAAAAAAATGGTGATCATTCTTTATTGAACAGCTCTCGTAATATGGCTTGAATAATTATATTTATCAGGGAGCTTACATGAAGATGGGTTAGTGAGGCATAACTTCAGTAGCCAAAAGACACGTTAATGAACTAGCCGCTTACAGCCTAAAGTTGTAACCGTATTACTGAGATTTGAAATCCTTGTAAGTTATGATAGAAGGTATAGTTACACGAATAATTAATACATTCTCTATTTCAAATTATTTTTCTGTTCATTATCTAGAAATCCTTTTAATTACAGTTCTTTATCTAAAATAGCACGTGCTTTTTTATTGCATTGGGATTCCCGGAGCTTAAAAGTACTTACACGATGTAAGTCGCCATTAAGGTAGTGTTATCATGTGTATCTGAACTGGGATAAATGCGATCCATTTGAAGAATTCAATGTCGTACTGGCACGTTGTCATGGTTGCTTAGATGGTTAGACCATCGAAGACCGGGTGATTCGTGGTTCAAATACCGATTATAGTATAGAACTTTTCAGTCTGATTGTATCTATCCAAAACTTGTCCTACACATGGCTAGTGTGAAAGAACAACTAATTTCTTCTAATTTTCATAAGATATCTTTCGACCACTTAAGTTAAGTGGACGCCATAATTAAATCTGGTAAGCTGTAACAATAGGTGACACTCGTAGCAGCAGAACTTATGTCTGCAAGAAATAGAGGACTGTTTTTATTTTTTATTGTATCTTATTTTATTCGAATTTATTTTATTTATTTTTATTCGAATTTCTATAAGACTAATGTGAAGCTGTAAGTTGAGAGACTGTAGCAACGCGTATTTCCTACTTATATTCTATAATGTAAAAGTATTGCAAGTGTGAGCTGGTATTAAAATAAAAATGCTCAACCCATATTCTTTGTTCTGGCATGAATACGTTGGCTTTTAATAACCCTCACTGTAAAGTTTCACAACTTTTAAATACTCCAGTCATATTGTTTCTTTTATTCTCCTAAGTGAATTGCATGGATTGACCCACACACGATGTTTAAGAACACGTGACGTTTCCTTTACTACAAGTGCACATCTGTTTCTTAAGGAGATTACACTGTCACGTTTGTAGAGCTTGGAAACTGCTTTAAGTTTTACTTTCGAGTTCTGTTTTCTTCTCTCTGTGTTCCCTGCTTGATCTGCGATGTCTTCAGAGAAGGAGCCTAAGGGATTCACGGTGCACAGCCAGAGTTTGGTGGAGAACAAGCGGATTAGTTCCGCTCTCTCAGTTTCATGATCCCGACCTTTACAGCTTGAAGTGATAGGATAGCATCTGTGAATCACTCAATGCTATCTTAAACAAATGTCTCCTAGTAAATGTAGTGTAATGACATTCTCGTTGACTTTCGAGTAATGTCAACATCAAAATATAAAACAAAAAGGCATCTCTCAATGAAATCAGTCATAATGAAACACAAAATATCACATAATTAATGTTAGTGCCTAAATGTATAGATCAGCTAGTTAACAAAAGCGAACTTAAAATAGCTAGTCCAAAGATTTAAAAAATTGTAATCAAATAACTTTAAGTGAAATTCTATAGAATAATTTTAGACATTTCATTATATTTACTTTCACTAGTAATTAAATTATTGATCTCTATGAGGGAAATATTATTGTATAAATTTAATGATACCTCACCACTGGATACTGGATTAATATATCTCGAGATCACGTGGTACTGGCAGAAGAAATTGACATAACTAACAATCTTCATACTTTTCTGCGTCGACATTATGTACAGACGTGTGCAAACTATTAGACTCATTCATGTTTTTGTTTTACTTTGCTTCAGTTTAACGTTCAAAATGATAGTTATTTAACGCCGTAACCTGTTTCAATTTGTCGTAATTGTTTTCCTTGCTATAATATAAAGCATATTCAATGAAATTTTTCTCTTAATAATAGCTGGGGGATTTTCTTTTACTTATAGTAATATGGTGGTAGCTCTGAATTAAGAGCAGCCATTTTCTTCATGTCTGGTTATATTGCTTATTGCTTTCATTTTGTGAATGTAGTAACTGAAGATTGTTAATATTTGCCTTTATTGTGTTTTATGGCTAATATATCCTCAACATTTATTATTAATTGATCTCAAGCCAGGTGACAATGTGTATCTTATCCTTAGCATTCACATTGATTGAAAAGTGAGGTTATGGGTAAAACTGCTGACTTATCCCCAAGGAAAGTATCTGTAACTGATAGTCTTTTGAAGGAAACTCTTTATTCACAAAGTGAAATAGCTAAGCAATTGTGTATTTAACAAAAATCTGTTAGTCGCATAAATCAAGCTTTAACATTCGGTGAGACGTTGACCGCACAAAGGGATGGAAAATGCCGGAGGAAAAGAAAGCTATCACCAAGGATGCAAAGAAAATTTGTGCAGGTGGCAAAACAAAATAGAAGAGCAACCAGCATTGACCTCACTAATCAACCAAAGCAGTACGGTACAGAAATATCAGCCTCAGTAGTTCGCAGAATATTATGTGAAGCAAGTTTATCAGCACGCAGGCCTCGTAAAAAGGCTAAACTGACACCTGCAATGGCAGAAAACGTTTATAATGGGCCAAAGAGATGCAGAAACGTCCAGTGGAATTTTGGAGAAAGGTAAATAGTATGAAAATTGTATATAGCATAAAATTAAAATGTGTACATGTAAATTTTATGGAAATGAAATAAACAGCCTAAACAGCTGGTTTTGTTATACTATATTTGAGAAAAATGGTCTGGAGCTGTATGTCTGTCCATGGAGCTCGAAGATTATACATAGTTGTGGGATCTATGGAACAGAAGCAGTATAAAAGTGTATTAGAAACAAGACTATTTCCGTAAAGTAAAGAATGGTTCCCAAATGGTGACTTTGTGTTCATGCATGACAGTGCTCCCTGCCATAGAGCATAATCTGTAACCCAGTTCCTCAAAGAAAACAATGTAAAAGTACTACTATACCGGGAAATAGGCCTGATTTAAGTCCAATAAAGAATCTATGGAGTATTGTTAAACAGAGGCTGAAAAAATTTAAAATAGCAACAAAAGTTCAGCTTATTGAGGGCCTGAGAAGCATTTGGCACAGTGATGAAGAAATAAAGGAAAAGTGCTCCACCCTTATACAGAGCATGCCTAAACGCATCAAAATGGTAATAAAGGCTAAAGGAATGCATACAAAATACTAAGAGTTGAAAAAAATATTTTGTAATATTTTTTCTGTTAAATAAATAGAAAATAAGCGGTACAGGTTAAAAATTTCACCATTGAGTCTAATAATTTGCACGCGTCTGTAGTTAAGGACTTACAGGAGGCCCTCCTGGGTAGCGTAGATGGTAGCATGTCTGACTCACGTTCAAGAGGTCCCAAGTTCGAATCTCGGTCAGGGTGAGTTACCTGCATAAGGTTTGTCCGGGGTTTTACCTTATCCTTCAAGACAAATGTCGGGTAACTCTAAGCTCCATGGGCCCTGGACTCATTTGAACATATTTTCACCTTATTCATTCACCGTCCGATATGAGTTACGTTGGAGGACGTAAATTACAAAAAAAAAAAAAAAAAAAAAAAAAAACGGACAAAATAAGTTATTTGAAAGTTTAAGGTGTACACGATCAGGTCATTACCACAATTCGCTTTTTTTTTTTAATTAAACATTTTGCAGCATCGTTCTAAGTATGGTCACATTCAAACTTGCACAAGTGCGCTAATACACCACGCCATATAATTAAAAATAAGTATAAAAGTCTGCTTTTGGATCCATAAGCTTGCAGTTTAAATATCTAACATACAAATAAAATGCTTGTGCACTAAAAGTAGCTTTGCACAACTATATTTCTTGACTGGTTGATAATTCCATCACATCGAATTGCTATCTGTCTACAAGGCACGAAAATCTGTATAGATGCCTGTGTTTGTTTGTTAAAGGCTTCTGAAACGTTCTACCGATTTCGATGAAATTTGGCAAAGAAAATCTTTGACATAAGGTAAAAATTATTCCCTGGCTAGAATTAAAATCCCGCTCCATTTTTACAGAGTCAAATATTTAATATTTTGTAATGCTTATGGAAGCTGATCAAGACCATAATTTCGAGAATAAATGAGGCGCTGAGAGTCATAAGGGCCCAAAGCACAGAAACATAGTTTTTAGGAAAGTGGGTGTTTCTTAAAATCAAAATATTCGCTACAAAGTACTACTTGCGAACATCATGTAAAGAGAAAATTATTGTGACTGCTAGGGTTACGTAGATTCGGAAATGTGGTTTGCAGATATTTACAGTAAGTTTTGCTGCAGGAAAAAGACGTACTTACAAAGTTTATAGCATTTGACATATGGCCATCTCTGTAAGCCATATAATTTCAGAATGTCTGCAATACAAGCAACAACGAGGGCAAAGTAACCTTCCAGATATTAAGAAGCCCTCAGTAATTCATCACACAGTACAGCACTATTTGAATTTCTAGAGGTATTAATTTATACAATGAAATGTAACTAAATGTTAAACTTGTTGTAATTATACTATTTAAATACCATTATCAACATGTCGCGATAGATTATGTAAGTCAAAGCGACAATTTAAAAAAAGAAGACGTGAAATTGACAATCAGTTGTCTTCGGGGCTGACTCAGTATTTTGCTGCACTAAAACAAATGAAAAGTAACATTGCGGTACATTTCAATCGTCGACTGTTTCAATAACCAACAAACAACTGCCACTCTAACACCTTGCGGGTAATTATAACTCCCCAGCCATTGTTTCTAGAAAGCCGCAGACCTTTCGACAGCAACAATGGGCAGAACGTTCTGGAGCCTCTGTCTTTTTCTCTCCTGCCTACGCCCTCCAGCTCCGGCCTGTGGCAGCAGCACAACAATGCCACACCGTTACATTATATTGGCAACGTAGAGCGAACAAAATTATACTTTATGCTTTGGGTCCTTGTGTAATTGATATCAGAAAAAACCGAGGAGACAGGTTCTTATGAATGTTTTATTAAATCAAAGTGGACCTAAGGCACAGCTACAACAGCTTGGTCACAAGCTTGGCAAATGTCAGGAGAATGCATACATGTTAAAATCTTAAAATCGACAATGTTGTGCTTTAGGCCCTTATGGTGCTAACTGCCTCGATCTTAATATCTCTGATATAGCCAACTAGTAATACTTAAATCCTCACAAAATAACAAAGGAAGAAAGAGTTATTATGATATTCCTTTTTAGTGTGAGGTTTATAAAATACGAGTGTGGGTCAAAAAGTAATGCCACCAACATTTTTCCTTAAATAAGTAAGTTATGTGAAAACTTTGAATTTGGCGCAATTCCTCAAACCTTCTTCTCCAATCCCCTGCAGTAGTAACTTCCTAAGTCAACAGGTGGCAGCACTGCATCCTCTTGCAGAATAGCTGACATCGACATTCGTATTAGACAGCGTTCTGTGATTGAATTTTTGACTGTGGAAGGTGAAACGCCAATTTCCATTCACGAAAGGCTAAAACATGTGTATGGTGATGCAACGGTGGATGTCAGCACTGTTAGACGATGGGTTCGTCGCTGTAACGAAGCTGATGGGCAAACACCATTGGCAGATGAAAAGCTAAGCGGCAGGGCGGTGACCGCAGTGTTTCCATGCAGCATTCAGCGAGTCGATGACATCATTCGTGGTGATCGCATCACCTCCCTCAGTAAAGGCAATATGATGACGATTATTCAACAACTCGGTTATTCAAAAGTTTGTTCACGTTGGGTACCAAGTATGTTAACCATCCAAAACAAAGAAACAAGAAAAGCAATAACCTCCGAACACTTGCAGCGCTTTAATTTGGAGGGAGATGAGTTTCTGGAAAAACAATTTTACTGGAGACGAAACGTGGGTTCACTTTTGAACCTGAATCAAAGAGACAGTCAATGGAATGGCATCACACAACGTCACCGAAGGAAAAAACTATTCAAAACTCAGCGGTCGGCAGGGAAATTTATGGCGACTGTGTTTCGGAATGCAGAGGGTGTGCTTATGATTGATTTTTTGGAGCAGGGATGCACAATAAACTCTGTCAGAACTCTCAAAAAGCTGAAAGCACGTCTTCGCCGAGTTGCCCAACAAAAACTATGGCGGATGTTCTTCTGACCTGGCACCATCAGACTTCCATCTATTCGGGCCACTAAAGGAAGCTCATCGTGGGATGCATTTTGAAGATGAGGAGGCTGTGAAAACGTCTGTGTGTCAATGGCTTAGGAAGCAAGACCGTGTGTTTTACCACACTGGCATACATGCCCTAGTTTAAAAGGTGGACTAAAACTATGGAAAAGGACGGAGATTATATTGAATAGTGACAAACTAATCGTCAATGTTGTAGTTTTCAAGGTATGTAAATTGGATTAAATTTTCTTGGCAATTAAAAGAGAAAAAATAGAAAGTATTACTTTTTACCCACCCTTGTAGAATTGCAATAGATACAACTAGAGCAATAAGCCCTCCTAATTTGATATGAACCATCTAACCATAGGCAAAGCCAAGTAATTAACGACATTATTATTTTTGTACATTTCTATATAGTACCATAATTTTGGAAAAACCATTTTACCTGCGTCAAATGCTGTGCCATATCTCTATCTGCAGAGAATCCAATTGGGTAGTCCACTACATTAAGGTTCGTCTGTGTAGTCGTGTAGTTAAGAGTGTGTTAAATGAGGATCCTGTGTTATTAGAGATACGACGTCTCTTTCTGCCGTCAATAACCAGTTATTTATAAAACAATATCTCAATTCTTTCTCCATTTTTACAAATTAGCTGAGGTGTAATAGCTTAGTCTAAATGTTGATATTTCTAAGGCTTCTAGGATCTCTTAGGAAACAAATAAACTAACACATGACACTATACATTTTTGAATGAATGGTAAACAAATTTGCGTTATACTTTGGATTTCTGCAAATATTAAGTATAACAGTAATAAGCCAACGTTTGTTCACAATTGTGCAAAAGTGATATAAATGAGTGCCTTTAATGCTCATTTCTAATTAAAAAGTTCTAACCTATATTTATGCGCACTTTTCTCCTGTGATATTTGTTGTTCTATAGAAATTTTGCAGAATATTTTGTGAAACTTTCGTGTTCTTTATGAAGTTTCGCAGCAGTGTTATGTAACTTTTAATTTAAGTGCATTAGTTAAATATTTTAAAATACTTCAGGAAGGCTGTTGAGCAAGTGCAACCTAAGTCTAACAGTTTAAGGAATAAAATTATCAAACTATGGTTAACGTCGGGCATGTTAGCTAATATTCACTAAGACTAAGCCCTATTGTTTATTCACTAATAATGAAAACATTAAAACTTTAATGTTTTAATCATAAACGCTCACATTAGCAATATACGGGGGTGGTCTGGAAAGTTTCCGATCTCAACATGAAGATGGCAGCACTCGTAAATAAAAGCTAGTGAATTGCGTTGTCCATCTGTTGACAGCTACTCACCAAAGTTTCAGCAATTTTGGACGCTCAGTTGTTATGTAACAGTCGTTTGAGTGAGTTGATGTGAGTGTTTTTATAAAATGGACAAAATCGAGTACCGAGCTGTGATTAAATATTTGTTTTTGAAAGGCAATACGCCTACCTAAATCAAAGATCAGTTGTATTCTGTGTATGGTGACTCTGCACCACTATTTAACACAGTAACATTTTGGGCAGACGAATTTGAACATGGCCGTAAGAGCTTGGGAGACGATGAAATTTCCGGACGTCCAAAAACTGCAACTACCAACGAAAACATCGCCATGGTTCACCAAATGGTGCTAGATGACCGCTGAATTAAAGTGAGAGAGATAGCACAGGCTATGAACATGTCAAAATAACGTGTTTGTCACATATTAAATAAATATTTAGTTATCAGAAAGCCTGTCCGCACGTTGGGTGCCCCGTTTGCTCCCGTTAGACCAAAAGCGTGTTCGAATGAACATTTCCAACGCTCTGTTGGCGCAGTTTAGGCGCAATAAATCCGAGTTTTGGCACCAATTAATTACTGTAGATGAAACTTGGATACGCCATTGTGTGCCCGAAACAAAAATACAGTCCGAACAATGGACTGCAATGGGGGAACCGGCTCAAAAAAAAAAAAAAAAAAAAAAGTTTCTTCGGCTGGTAAAATGATGGCGGCTGTTTTCCTTTTTTTTGGGGGGGGGGGATAGTCATGGAGTTATTTTAATCGATTATCCTCAAAAAGGAAAACTCATTACAGGAGCATATTACGCATCATTACTTGACTAGCTGAAGGCAGAACTTGCGGAAAAACGGCCACATTTGCAGAAAAATAAATCCTGTTTCACCAAGACAACGCAACCGCTTCACACCTCAGCGGTTGCAGTGGCGAAAATCCATGAATTACGGTTTGAACTGCTTGGCCATCTGCCTTACTCATCAGATCTCGTCCCAGGCGATTTCTTTTTGTCCCTTCATCTGACAATTGCGCTCGGAGGACAGATATTTTCGTCAACTGAAAAGACGGACACCATCGTGAACAATTATTTTGCAGAGAAAAACGCCAAATACTATTTTCACGGGTTACCTTGATGGGATCGTCACTCTGAGAAGTGTGTAGAGTTACAAGGAGATTATGTTGACAACTAAAATGTAAAAAAAAAAAAAAACTGAAAAAATGATATATCTTTATTAGGTCGGAAACATTTCAGACCGCTTTGTAAACGCTGCCTTTGAAACATTTGATAAGCCCGCTGTCATAAAATTAAAATAGTTAAAGCAGCACAGAATATAAGCACACGAATACCAATGGTGACGAAAGCCTATCGAGTAAAGGCATTTAATTCTTTATTTGGCTTTTTGTAAAAAGTTTTTATTTGTCTTTTCAAAGGCATGTGTATTTTTAAGAGGTAAGTCGTATTTGTTTCTCCTTTTCGTTTCATGATCATGCAAGAAAAATTGAGTTTTAGAGACATCATATAAAGATTTTCTTTCAAAAGTATACTTTATGGTTTTATCTACCTATACTTATAACAAAATAGCAAATGTGCACTGAAACCTTAGCTCTATTACAAAGAATACGATAGAAGAAAGAACTTCCGTAGAACAGTTTGTAGAAGAATAACTGGAGAAGCATTGAAGCAAATTACAGAAATATCATATCGTGTATCTCTCGATCGTTGGGTATGTGTGTGAACGGCAAAACATCAAAGTGAAGTATTGGATAAATACAAAACTCGACACATAATTCTTATTATGTTCAAATATTGTTGCGAACCCGTATCTACTTTTGCGCGGCTTGTTTACACAAAAGGAACTGATAGGCGGACAATGTGAAAACCAAGAGCCGTCAGATAGAGATAACATGCAGATAAGGGTCTGCCGAAACAATCAAACTGAGATAAATGGAAATTTCTAGTTACTTCTTGACTGATAGAGACTGTTCGGGTTCTGATTTATTTTCGAATAATCTAGAAGTTATCAGTGAAGTATTTAAAGAGGCGACGATTGGCCAAGAGGCTAGTTGCAAGTTGTGAAACAAGAGTTGTTGTTGAAGACATGTAACAAGTGTGAGTGAGTCGCGAGAGGTAAGCAGAGAACAGCTAAGAGTGTTGTTATAAACTGTTTGTTATTGTCATCGACAGTGGAAGATTGTGTTGTGATATGTGCTGTAATTTTGCTGCTACAGAGTGTATTTCTACGCAAATAAAAACATTTAGAATTTCGGGAAATTGGACTTTTAATTCTACGAAACCACAAAGTCACAATTGGTGTCAGGAAGCGGGATGACGACAACATCTTCGAGAAAATGGAAGAAATGAAGACCGAATTAACAAGGAAGACGGAAGCTGCAAATAGCAGCTCGGTCGCGACGATGACCGCGAAAATGACCGACACTAGGAAGAGCAGCCGGAGGAGGAACGAGTAAGGACTGGCGTGGCGAGGAGCACGTCCGCGCCATCACCACCATCCCTCGAGTGACACTGCGCGCCGTCAGCCGCCGTATGGATGACAGCCCATCGCGGACGGTTGGGTCAGAGGGAAGCCGTGCCGCATACTCGTAGACACCGGGGCAGCCGTGACCATCATCAGACCTGACGTGGCCAACTGTTTGCCGTCGAGGAAACCAAGCCGATCATACCAGCTAGTGACGGCATCGGACGACACCTTACCCGTAGAGAGGGAGGCTCTGCTGCAGTTGACCTTGGGACGGAGTGCCGTGCGTCATTGGGTGTTCGTCGCGGAGGTAGCTGAGGAGGTGATACTGGGACTGGATGCCCTCTGGAGCCATGAGGTGACGGTCGACGTCGGAAGGAAGGTCCTGCGGCTCAATGGAGAAGAGGTGATACTCCGGCAAACCAACGAGCGACTTGGAATCTGCAGGAGTCATCTTGAAGGAAGACGTGGTGGTCCCCACGAGAAGCGAGGTGGTGGTGACAGCGCGACTGGAAGGCCAGCGGAAGTGGGGCATGATGCTGGACCAGATGACGGCTGCGCACGGACTCTATGTAGCCAGGACATTATTGCCATGCCGAAAGGAGGTGCCCGTGAGGCTGCTCAACCTGGCAGACACCGATCACGGCGTCCAGGCCGGAACGGAGCTAGGGACGTGCGAGCCCGTGGTCAGCGTAATCGCAATCGACAAGACACAGGAGCCGGTACCAACGCAACACCTGGGGCCCCGGCTGGAAGGCTTACTGGAGCGGGCGGCCGATCGCCTGACCGCAGAACAGCTCGAGAAGGTTCAACAACTGCTTAGACGATACCAGCGCGTCTTCAGCCAAGGCAGAAAAGAACTACTGCGTCACCCGGCGAGAGTTACTGGGGGTAGTAAAGGCCTTGGAACACTTCCACAAGTACCTGTACGGTCAGTCATTCCACCTGAGGACTGACCACTCGGCACTAACCTGGCTACTGAGGTTTAGAAACCTGGAATGCCAGACAGCACATTGGGTTAGAGGCTGAAGCACTACGACTTCGCCTCTGATCATCGTAGAGGGAAGAACCACGGTAACGCAGACACCATATTATGAAGACCCTGCCCAGAGGAGTGCGGCCAACTCGTACAAGAGTGGAAGAGGAGCGTGCCGCAGCAGTCCGAGTAGTCACGCCAGTGCCTGCGGATGGCTGGGATAGCACAGACTTGAGGAAAGTGGAAAGTGGAAGCAGACACAAGAGCAACCTGGGAGGACATCGTACCGAGGAGCGCCACCTATAGGTCTTACTGGGCCCAAAGGGACTCGCTGAAGATAAGAGAGGGCGTGCAGTACCGAGTAAGGGAATCACTCGATGGGAAGACGCAGAGACAACTGTTGTTACTTCCCCGAAGTAGGTCCCGGAGGTCTTGGGGGAAGTGCACGCCGGTACTGCAGGAAGACACCTGAGAGCAAACCGAACAATCGACAATCTTCAACAGCCATGGCAAGGACCGTACCGGGTGGTGAAGAGGATCAACGACGTGGTCTACCGCATTCAGAAGGTGCCCCTTGGGAAGATGTTGGTGGCACACCTGGATCGTCTGACCCGCTACGATGATGCTGTTCGGGACGACCAGCCTTGAGGATGGAGCAGTGTCGTGAACCCGCGGGGCTTGTTTACACAAAAGGAACTGATAGGCGGGCAGTGTGAAAACCAAGAGCTCGCAGATAAGAGATAACATGGGGATAAAGTTCTGCCGAAACAAATAAACTGAGATAAATGGAAATTTCTAGTTACTTCTTGACTGATAGGGACTGTTCTGCTTCTGGTTTACTTTCGAATAATCTAGAAATAATCATTGAGGTATTTAAAGAGGCGACGATTGGCCAAGAGGCAAGTTGTGAAACAAGAGTTGTTGTTGTCGTCGTTGTAAGATATGTAGCAAGAGTGAGTGAGTCGCGAGAGGTAAGCAGAGAACAGCTGAGAGTGTTGTAAACTGAACGCTGTTTGTTATTGTCATCGACCTTGGAAGATTGTGTTGTATGTGATGTAATTTTGCTGCTACGTAGTGTTTTTCTACGCAAATAAAGAACATTTAGAATTTCATCAAATTGGACTTTTAATTCTACGAACCCACAAAATGAAATGTGTAGTGTTTAACGCCCGCTTTTACTACATACGGCACCGCAGGTGGTGACACTGATGATACATGAGATGAAAATGGAGCACCGGTGGATTGAGATGGCGGGGGAAACCGGAGGTCCCGGAAAAATCCCGCCCCAGCGCCGTGTTGTCCACCACAAATCTCACTTTGCGGTCGTCTGGGATCGAACCCGGGCCGCCTTGGTGAGAGCTAAGCGGTCTAACCACTGAGCCACGGCGCGGCCAGAACCCACAAAGTCACAATATTCAACACAAACGTATTATAGAAAAATCCATCCATGCTAAATTAACATTATTTTCATGAAACGTTTTTAAAAATCTTCAGCTAACTTTTTCAATAGTGGTTCTTACGGTAATCATTAAAGTACCACATATTTAACAAGCTATTCCTTCAACAAGATGTATATCTGAATTGTTGGAAATGGTCAGATCTCCACTCGGAAAAGTACTCCTAAAGTTTAGTAACTGGTAAATCTGAAGAAATAAACTTACTGAACCTATATATCCAGTTACTGTGGATGTATAAAATCGCAATTTATCTCAAATTAGCTTTTTGCAGAATCAGCCTTTTCTCGGATATTCTTTTAAAAGACATCAATTTTTAGTACTCAGCTATTCTTTGAGTAGTGCCGTTACTTGGTTTTTATTGCAGCCATCTTAGAGTATAAACTTTTCAGGAAGTGCTTTAACGACTTGTTTTGAAACCTCTCATTCCATTCGGTTTCCGTTATTCTCCTTGTATGAAATTCAAAGTACATACATTGTTATGACGGTTATTTCATATTTTTCAAATATTTATGAATTTGTTCTACATTTTTCTGCAAAAGGTGATTTGTACAAAATAGGAAATGTGAAATTGGGTAGGCTACGGAATGATACAACTTACATAATTGTATTGCTATTGATAATTACAATAATGTATTTACGTAATGTGGTAACATGGACCAATAGAATAGAAGTAATTTAGTTGTTCTAGAAACATCGTTCACAGAGATCCCAGATTATTCAGATAGCAAAGGAACGTCCTCATAGTAAGACGTGTTTTCCTTTGGTGTCACTCTGCAAGTTTGCAGAAACTTAAAGCTCAACGTTGCAACAATAATCTTTTTGTGAAAGCACAGAATCTACGGAATTTAGAATTTTAACAGAATTTGTTAATGGTTTCGTGAAATAAATCCCACAATAATTTCAGCATAGAATACTCTCATTCCGATACTACAACCAGAGGTAAGATTCGATGCTCCAGAGCGCCGAGGCAACTACAAGAATTCTATCAGATCGTCACCAGAGGTGAGAGTAATTAATCATCCAACATCACGCCTTTTGCAAATTATACTGTTGCAGAGTGCTGAAACTATTTCTGTATTAGCGCGAAGCAGATTGAAAAATTGGCTTTACTAAACATAACTTGTGGAAGTTGTATAAAAGAAAACCTAATGGCATAGAAGAAATTATGGAAACTGAACATCAGATTCTCTTTAGAATTATCATGAAGGTCACAAAATATGTTAATGGTTTCCACATTCTGGAAGCATCCGAGTTTTGCACTATGTTAATGGAACCAAACTGAAACTGTGTTTGATATCTGTGCGATTGAAAAATGGGAAATATATTTCAAAAGTTCTCATTTCAGTTTACAATATTCATCGTAGGTCTAAAAGAAATTTGTCGTTTAAATGTGCCATCTTACTAAAATATTTTGTCATGTTTTCACAGATATTTTAATACTGAGATGAAAGAAATGTCTAACTTAGTTTATTCTAATCCTCACTCCCTTTCAAGCCGATTTTCCCTACTAATTACCTCCATCCAATTTCCCCAAATGGCTATTGGGTGTATTACAAAGCTTCGGGTCCAGGATACTAAATGTATATCCAGCGTTATACTTGCAGTAAGCTCTCTACATCGGGAAACCTAAAACGAGCTTTGCACCACTTACCTGGAGAGAAGAGAAACAAGCGAGTTGCCACGTTCCCTACTAATCGAGTTTGTAGTAATACAAGCCCTGCAGGAAAGTGGACGGAGTTCCTCACTAACGTTAATTGGCTGCTGCCGGCCCATTAAAGGCCCAAGTAGGTACTTCTAACTTCAGCGGTAATTGATTTGGCCACTTAATTTACACACCGGTATGCTGGCAGCTAACCATTCTTACGTAACTTCGTTATTAGATTTTACTACTTCACGTTAGTCGTGTTTACAAAGTCACTGGCGCTTCAGCTGTAGAAGACAAATATTGGCAGCTGTAACGGCGACACTGTCCCATTTCAAGGGAGCTAGACATCGTAATGTAACACCATTAGTTGCTTTAGTTATCTATGATAGGTTTAATCTAACCTAATTCGTCCTCTATATAGAAGGAAATTTAGAACATCATCTGGTATCCATTGTTTGACCACTAGTTATGTGTATGATGTAAATCATGTTGTTTGGGGACGAAATTTCTGACCCTTTACACTCCGGTGCACTGCGAAATCAAATGAATTCCCAGTACTTATGGAAGTTTGAGTAGTTACTGGTCATAGTTCAATCCACCATTCTTATCCCTGGCATTTACTTAAATTCTGTAGGCTAACCCATAGCGTTGTCTTTCACCATATCAGGTAATTCTGCTGAATGAAATCACGCAAATAGGTATGGTGAAGGTATACAGGGGAAGATAGTGATATCGTTCACATCCGAGTCACAATGCTTGCTAATTCACAGATGATCTTTTGTGCAGCGTACCGTACTGCATTAAGACTGTCATCATATCACTCAGATCTAAGCCCTATTGAATTAATCTGAGTTAAACAGCGGGTTGGTAGCCATAACACCATATTAAACCTCAAGGTATTCGAGCATTTGTGCTACACAGGTTCGAAGAAATTGCTATACAAAAGTGTCAGAATAAACATAATAATTTTCAATCGAATATGTTCTCGAAACCAAGTAATAGTAGCATTGACAGTGATAGTTCAACGAGTAACTTGAATAAATTAATTTGCATCTACAGTGATGCTTGTCTTCTTCTTCTTCTTCTTCTTCTTCTACCTCCATGGATTAGGCTATAGCCTATTCCGGTCTCACATCGACCCATCATTTCCTAGGTGGTCCTATTGATCTTCGTTCTTTCGGTTTATATTCCATTATCTGTTTAGGGATTCTTTATGGGGTCATTCTTCCTAAATATTGGAGCCAATTTTCTCTATATTCCATTAATTTTAATAAAAGAGAATTGATGTTTAATTCATTTCTTCCAACTCGTAATTCCTTTTTCACTCGCTGTGGTCGGTTTCCAGTAGTTCCGTCCGGCTGTATTCTGTGAGACTTTTGAGTAAGATAATAATTCCATGAAGGGGTTACCAGCCTCTTGCATGTCAGGTTTGATTTTGGGGTTTCTTTTCCCTAGGTGAAATGCCTTCACTACGGCTTTGGAGTTTCACCTACCCCCCCCCCCCCCCCAACGTACACTGTGGACGGGGCCCTCACCAGGGCATGCTTGTATTAGTACGAAATATTTCCACAGTTTATTACGTCAGGTAAACTGTGTGCACATCACTCATCAAGGATTGCACCACTTTACTAACTAGAACGTTATTGAGTAGCCTATTAAGCTGACGCATCAATTCGCCTAATTCTGACCCGGTTAAGTAAACCGGGCTCTATATTTGGTCTTTGCAGGGTGCAAGAATGCTGAATTCAACTGCAACTGTTACGACACTAAAATCTACGCTCGTAAGTATTGTACCAGACTGTGCCGATGTAAATATCAAAGTTGTTTTCTGGAAGAATTAAACCAAGTAAGCGGTTTTGTTATAAATACATTTCTGATAAAAAAGATAACCTGTAGGGTTAAGACAAATAAGCTGTGCTCTCACTGTGAGTCTGAATTTATCCTAAAATTGCCACAGAACTGGGTGTTGGATTTCTCTTGGGGTGGCCTTTTGGTGTGGTATGGCAGGATGGTCAAAGGCTGCGTGTCGATGAGCAAGAGTACTCTCTTAGGTTCCAGCAGTCTCACCAGTCAAAGAAAAGTCCTGCTTCAATTTCCTGTGGATTGTTTATTCCCAGAGATCTTACTTGTCGGTTTTCCTGCTTTTCTCACTTCATATCACTCTCGTTGCGTCGCCTTGTCTCTTTGAGAAAACTTAATTCCACCACGTTTGAAATCTATCTTCACTATTACTTCGCCATCAGATAGTAAACTAACACGTCTTCTCCTCTTCGTTGTAACCAACCGAGTGACCCTTCTCACTTCGCCCTACTTTCGGCTTCCTGCTAGATTTGTTTGTCTATCTCCACCCCTTTTATATTTGTTCTCTATTTCACGCCTATCACATGGTTTGCGGTACGTTTTATTGGGGGAGTTTATTTCTACGATATCACCTTATTGGCCATTTCCATTCACTTTCAACTGTGCAGCAGTCAGGGGTCCACCCCCTAAAGCTGTATGACCCCTTGGCGTCATAACGGTATAGCATCCTACCTCTACATATTTTCCTTAAACCTCATTATTGTTTGTGGCTCCGTCCTGACGAAGAAATTTTGGGCTTCTATTGTCCTATTGTTTACGTATCCGGCCTCGTCTGCCGGTTCTAACTCAAGGCAACTTTTGCCTTATATTTATCTCATTTACACGATATTTCTATTACAATATTCCTTTTGACCTTATTTCTTATATCATATATTCCCAATTGCTTATTAATAATTTATATGGTTTTATCGTCCCTTTCTTACGTTCTTCTATCGGTTCTGTGCGGTTTCTGCTTCAGACTCCATGTCAGGAACCAATTCCGGAAGGTAGCAGACAAACACTTAAAGCAACTTCTCATATTTTACTCGTGACACACATTCTTGTGATAATGGAATGTTACTCGCAAGATAATGGGGTGTTACTGATCTCAAACAATTGAAAGGAGGAGTTTCATTATACTGTTTTATTCCGCCTCAGGTTGCGATGATATCTGGAGAAGTTTTATGAATTACGTGTTGAAATTTATTAAGCGTGGAAGTTTGTAAGGCACTAGACTTCGCAAATTTTCAATCTAGGTTTATTAATTATGTTTTAAATTCATTTGAACGATTACTTCCCAGCCGGAGCATGAAGCTTCCTATCCCAAGACGTCGTCTCGGACCGATGTCTTTCTCTTTCCCAAAATGATTTACCAAAACAAAATAAATTAAAAGTTCAGTTTTTCAATAGTTCAATTACAATTCTCGATCAGTTAACGTAAGATGATATAGCACAACTGAAATTAAGATCTCTCCAGTGTATTCAATTTCTAAAATTATTCCTAGCAATCCATAAGTTTCCAGCTTCTTCGACGGTGAAAGTTTTGTTCACGTCTACTTTCTAAGACTGTCAAACTTATTCTAATATAATTTAAATTACTACAGTTATCCTAGTTCAAAATCATTTTCTTATATCACTTTCGTCTTCACACATGTGACTGCCCTCTACGACGATCTTACTTATGTGTGTGTAGTGTTAAACGCCCGCTTTTACTACATACGGCACCGCAGGCGGTGACATTGATGATGCATGAGATGAAGATGGAGCACCGGTGGAATGAGATGGCGGGGGAAACCGGAGGTCCCGGAGAAAACCCGCCTTAACGCCGTGTTGTCCACCACAAATCTCACTTTGCGGTCGCCTGGGATCGAACCCGGGCCGCCTTGGTGAGAGCCAAGCGGTCTAACCACTGAGCCACGACGTGGCCTTGATCTAACTTATACTGATAGTATCCCTCTAGAAATTATTGATTTTCTTGCCCGTAGCAACCTATATACACATCTTATTTATTTTTACAATTTCATTTCCTAAACTCAGTTTAAACATTATAATATTTTAAAACATTCTTTAAATATTTTTAAACTTTAAGTAACATCATAAAGCAAATAAACAACATTTATTTTTTCTTTCGAGGCTAAATCTGAAACAACTACTACACATTTCGCTTCTGTTCTCTGTTACAAACCTTTTTTAATTTAATTGTTCCATTTATACTCCACCTTTGGCTGCAATGGTCCTATCAGCCTCCTTTGAAACGTATCTCAATGGTGTTATCTCGTGAACGTTGTGTTGCTGGTACTTTAGATTTTTCTTTCTTATCATTAGATCACGCACATATTCACAACTCATTCATACCTACAGACTGCCCGCCTCGGTAGCGTAGATGGTAGCATGTCTGCCTCACGTTCAAGAAGTCCAGGGTGAGTTACCTAGATAAGGTTTTTCCGGGGTTTTCCCTCATGCTTCAAGATGAATATCGGGTAACTCTAAGCTCAATGGACCTGGACTCATTTGAGCATCATTTCATCCAATTCATTCACCGTCCGATATAACTTAACGTTGGGGCGGACGTAAATGAAAAACAATACCTACAGACTCTGGGAAAGATGGGGAATCATCTTGGTTGGAGAAAAATTCCCACCCCAGCCGGAAATCGAACCCAGGAACCTTCCCACGGCAAGCAGATGCTATACCGACTGAGTGGGTCAGCCCACAAACACTTACACTTGACTAATTTCTCTGACATATGTGCACTTTTCATCAGTAAATTTTGCAATGTTTTTCCTAGATGATTTGATTAAATATAATTTGCTATCTTCATAGTACCCTATGATCCTTAATTAAATATCCGGTCCTGTATGGGCTTAAGTTGTATATTTTAGTTCACTTGGAGACTTTCGTGCTATAGCTCGACACTTATCTACGTAACTTCAGCTGCCTCTTTCATTGGTCTACTGTTGAATTAAGAAAGGTAACGTCACTCATGGGTTGGATGTTTTCGAAATTTGCCCGAGCGTTGACTAAATCAAATATTTAATAAACAAGGTTAGTAAAGTAAATGAAGATATATAACTGACCAGTTTGTGTTATCTTATTTGAGTCTATTGTAGAACAGTATCACAGGGTAGCAAGGCACTGTATGCTCTTTACTAAAATTGTCTTCTTTTCTTTAGCTTACAACCCGAAAATCAGCTGCAACTATCTTATTTGGATAATTATAATAGTTGCTCACCTCTGTGGTGTGGGGGTAGCGTGACCATCTCGTATTCAGGTGGTCCCGTATTCGAATTTCCCTTGGGGTAAATTAGCTGGAATGGGTTTCTTTCCTGGAAATTTTCTTACCTGAAAAATGACTGTCGAGTAACTCTTATATGAGCCCGGGGTCCATAGACACTGGCATTTCACTTATTACATTCATCGTCCGATATGATCTAATCAGTTAAACGAAGTTAAACCTAAAAAATTACATAAATAAACTAAAGATAAAAAAGTTACTGATTGTCTATTCTGATTTGTTCATACTATATGACTATGAATATGTTTGGCCCATTATGGAAATAGTCTTGGCGAAGTGCACGAACAACCATTTCTCTCTCTCTCTCTCTCTCTCTCTCTCTCTCTCTCTCTCTCTCTCTCTCTCTCTCTCTCTCTCTCTCTCTCTCTCTCTCTCTCTCTCTCTCTCTCTCTCTCTCTCTCTCTCTCTCTCTCTCTCTCTCTCTCTCTCTCTCTCTCTCTCTCTCTCTCTCTCTCTCTCTCTCTCTCTCTCTCTCTCTCTCGCTCTCTCTCATACCGAATGATTATAGCCATTGCATAGTTTATATCTTAAATAGTTCGAATTTCGGTGTCGCAGCTTCGCAGTTCTGTTAGCAATAATGTTATGCACCATTAAACATTAAATGATTTTGTGATTAGGCAGCGCAGGAACCACTTGTGTGCGAACCTCAAAACTTATTCGGACGTACCGGCCGCAAAAACAAAAGCATTACTCCTTGCTTTTTGTCAGTGACACTAGCCTACCCTTCAGGTAATGCGGGCAAAGGCAGATGTTTTTGCAAAAGTCGACTAATAATTCGGACAGTTGCAAGGTTGCTCTTCAGTGTAAAACTACACATCCCGTCCTAACAGGGACGATTTTGCGCGTACTCAGCAAATCCAAGCAATATGTTGCGCTATACGAACGCCGAAATGACGAATATAGTTTTGATGGATGGAACAGCTGAAGGGAGTTCAACTGATTTAGTTTCATTAAAAATTTGAACTGTAAGATTAGTTACATCAATGATAATATTTATTTGTTTAACTTCAGAGCATTTTATGATCTTAATTGTACAATGCTTTCAACCACTTACTGTAAATATCAACAGCTCCTTTTACAGTTAATGCTGTATTTAGTATTATCAAACACAAGAAATAAAATACTTGTCTCATTGCATAAGCCGTTTTGGTTAATTTATCTACAATTTGACGCAGCCCCTGTCACCTACGAACACTGAGACGACATATAACCTGATATCAGAAAGACATTGACACAAACGAATAAATATAAATAAATGGCGTATACCAGAACAGACATATGCCATAATGCTAGCATATACTGCGGAGACCGCCACAGTGACAAGGCCACTCTGCGAAGGTCAGTAAACTCCCTTTGCAATCCCTGTAAACAAACAACCCTACTCTATTGTCTGTTTTGCTCTCAAGGAAAATTTGTCACCTTCCAGTCGGAAACCAGCCCATTGTTAAAACCCCATGCGTGCTTCTGACAACAAGCTATAAGATTTTGACCGACGCGCAGTGCCCATGCTTTCGCATAAATTTTTGCAAAGGCCCGTTAGAGAAAGCGTCTCTGATGTTAGGTGTGAAACTGGACATTCTGAACACTGATCTCAAGTGGGGATAGTTAAGAGCCAATAGAAAATTGATATTTGTTCATGCGATTTTTAAACTCCGAGAAATACCTAGAGTGGGGATAATTCAAAGTGATGGCGGAAAGTAGGTTTTGCTAGTAAGAGCACTTTGGTCCCGAGTTCTATGTGAGACGGGCGCGTATTTGGCGCCGCCTAAGAAGTATACTTCCGCGCCATGCACAGAGACAAAGTGCAATACTTAACAATATCTCCGGTGAGAGCACAAAGAGTAATGTATAGGGAAGACGATAAATATATCCAGTTCGACTACGCAGTGCTACTGCCTCCGTACTTCAGATCACAACATTGTCAGTGACGCTAAACACAGCAACCACACCGACGACGACTTTACGATGGCGAGCAAGGAGCCTAAGGATAACAAACTATTGTCTACCAAATTCGAGGTGTCATCATTCAACCCACAACCAGTCAGAACGCATCCACTCCTGAAGTACAGATGAGAGTTCTCATGCGGGAGCTACAAGTCACCTCGAACCGATTACAATCTCCCCTTTCCTTAACCTCCGCACACCACCAATCCTTAATTGTGAGGCGTTGAGCACAAGGGAGAGCTCGACGTGGTTCGCTACGGGCCGGACCGCCTACATTCTTTTATGCAGTTTTCTGATCTGTTTATCATTTAATGCTTCCATCCTCAACCTCACTAACATTAAATTCCCTCTAGAATGTGTAATTGCATACGTTGACCAGCTCATTTGCCATCATGGACTGCTATAACGGAATTTCGGAATACGTTAAACACTCATAAGCAATAATTAAGCAATAGCTTCTTTATTGCGATTTCATAAGGCAAAGATATTCTTAATAGTAGCAAGCAACTGCACAGTTTGCCGGTATGTTTACAAACAGTTGTAGCAGGTGGCACGGTGTGTGACCTATACCTGTGAACTCCGACAGCGTGAGGCACGCATCGTTGTTCGTGTCAGTGCCTAACCCACACTCATTCTGGGGCATTTTTATGGGGCTCTAATGGCTGTTAAATCTATCTATATGTGTCACATAGAAGCTGACAACTATTTCTATACGTTCGTTTGGTGTCTTTATGAAACAGCCTATATACAAAATTACGTCAGTCACCCTCAAAATACTCTCCATCACATGCGATGCACTTGTCAAGTCTCTCTTCCCATTGTTGGAAGCATATTTGGAACTCTTCAAGTTTGATATTGTGCAGTGCCCTTTGCGAAGCTGTTTTTACCGCCTCCACATTGTCATAACGCTCCCCTTTAGCGTTCTTTTCATTCGTGGAAATAGGAAAAAGTCGCACGGGGATAGGTTCTGCAAATACGGAGCGTGGGGAACGACAGACCACCTCTGAGATGCCAAATAGTAGATCACTCGTAAGGCCGTGTGTGCTGGAGCGTTGTCGTGATGCAGAAACCAGTCACCTGATCGCCAAAGTTCCGGTAGTTTCCTCCTCACGTCCTCTCGCAGACGCCTTAAAAACATACAATTAACGTGCGGGTTAACAGTCTGGCCAGGGGGTACAAATTCCCGATGCACAATTGCACGAATATCAAAAAAGACAATGATCATCGTCGTCATATGTGACCTCACTTGCCTTGCTTTTTTGGTCTGGGAGAGTTGGGAGTCCTCCACTGCCTTGGCACTTGCTTGGTTTCTGGGTCATACCCGTAACACCAACTCTCATCGCCTGTAATGACTTTGTTCAAGATGTTTGGATCACGTGTAATCTCTGTTTTCAAGTTCTGACACACATTCATGCGGATGGTTTTGTGCTTCTGAGTGAGAAAGTGCGGAACAAATTTAGCAGCAACACATCTCGTGTGCAAATTCTCCCTCAAAATCTGCTTGCACGAGCTCCAACTGATTCCTGTCCCTGTTGAAATTTGGTCGATCATTTGGCGACGATCCTCGTTGATCTTTTGTCGGACCTTTTCAATGTTCTCCTCATTTCGCGATGTTGAAGGGCGTCTAGAACGTGCTGGGTCTTCAACACACATCTCACCATGTATAAAGCGCCCAAACCACTCGAAAACCTGTGTGCGGCTCATAGCGTATTTCTGGAAAGCTTCCTGAAGCATTTGGTGTGTCTCTGTTGCAGTTTTTTTAAGCAAGAAACCAAATTTCCCACACACTCTTTGTTCTTTTAAAGTTGCAATAACGACTTCGCAGTGGTAACCCGCCAACAGTCAGAGAAACACAATACCACACTTGTACGTTCAGCTCTACACTGACGCCGTCTGCATAGCTGTTTCATGAATGTCTCTAACACCATCTAGCGTGAGAACCCTGCACTATGTCTACGAGTGGCAGAGCCCTCGGAGTCCGGTTTCTTTTGGGTCCTCCCTCGTATTTATATCTTTCCCCTACTCATGTGTACCACTGAACTTCCAAGACTTAACTCAAGCACTTAGCAGTATAAATGATAGAACATCGGCACTATAAGTGAAAAAAATGAGGTTGGTGTCAAGGATTTGGCACGTAATTAGCGTTATTCGGACTCGGATTTCCTACTAAATTTTTATAATAATTATGATTGCAAGTATTGTCATATGCCAAGAAAGGGAAATATATATTAATCTTTTTAAATACTATCTTAACATATAGAATTATCGTACATCGATATGATTGTTACGATTTTGCATTGGTCTGCCTATAGCGTCAGCTAACATACAGAAAATCTGAAGCCCTTAATAACGTAACGAGAACTGCAGACATAACAGTACAAACAAAGGCGGTTGCTGTTGACAACGTTATTCACAAGAGCCAACCGATGCTAAAGCACAAATCAAATAGAGTGGCCCATGCACGTTCCAGCATAGCACAACTTAATTAGGTTATCCGAGTTTTGCAGGGCAATGTGAACTTCAAATTGCTCTCTGAAAATGTTCATGTCGGGACATTTGACCTCTTTTCAATAAGTAGGGCGTTTTAAACAGCATATGCACTGTTTTATCTACTGAAAACGTACTCTGATGATCTGAAATAATATACTCAACAAGAGGGTTGGCTCAACAGTGTGACCTGCATTCCGGAAGTCATGGGTTGGATTCCCGGGACCAAGCTTCCTTACCTTAGTTTTTTCGGGGATTTTCCCCTGTTGCTAAGGGGAATGCTGGGAAGGATATTTACCTTTTGTCCTCGTTTCAGTTCTTTGCGTTTAATTCTTGCCATCCAGACATTCCAGGTAGCAAGGGTTGGGTAGTTGAGAGTGGAGTGCTCTGCGATGGTACGTTCTGGAAATTTAGCTGAAAGGAGGCCCTATGGTCGGTCGGCATCCCTTCCAGGGGCTATTTGAACAGTTAGACCTGGCGCATTAGTGTTGGGCTGAAGAAACTGCTTACACATGTTAGGGACTCACTATGGCTGTAGTGCCAACTACGAGGGCTGTTCAATAAAGAATGATCATAATTTTTCGGTCATAATTTTTAGCACTAAAATTTAAACTTATTATATTCTGTTAGCTTAATGTGAAACAAACAAGTCGTAGTAGTTTCACTGTTGGTACTCCTGGTTCCCGCCTGTGAGAACCAAGCAAGTTCAGACATATTCAATATCGCCTATCGCTGCAATGGAGGTAACATGCAGTTAAAGTTAATGTTAGAGGAAGATCGGGAGTTTCTTTCAAACGTAACCACTGCTGATGAAACCTGGCTACATCATTTTGATCCTGAGAGCACACAGCAAAGCACAGTGTGGAAATCTCCTTCATCGCCAACCCCCAAAAAAGCAAAAGTGGTTGCTTCTGCTGGGAAAGTTATGGTCATCTCATTGTTTGATATTCATGGAATGGTTTATCAGCATGTTGTACCTCCACACACATCAGTAACTTTACAATGCTACAGGAATGTCCTGAAAACATTGCAAGTCCATATCAGGCGTAAAATACCACATTTCCGTGAAGCAGGCTGGATGCTGCACCACGATAATGTGCGGCCGCATATTGTCAATGTTGTTGCCGAATATCTTGCAAACATCAACGTGAAGTGCATCCCTTACCCTCCTTATAGTCCGGATTTAGCCCCATGTGACTTTTTTATATTCCCTAACTTGAAGAAACACCTTCGTGGGAGGCATTACACATCATCAGAAGCAGTGGTGAAGGCTGCGGAGGCGAATTTGAAGGATCTCTCAAAACTGGTTTCCAGCATGTCTTTGAAGACTGGCAGAAACGCTGGGACAAGTGCATCGCATTCAGGGGAGACTATTTTGAGAAGGACAATCAAAATTATGAGGATTATTAGTGGTACGTTTTCAAAAATAAATTGTGATCAGTCTACTTGAACAGCCCTCGTAAGATCTGTTCTAGTCTCCTGTAGGGTACCTTCGTTTATCCTTCTTTCAGGTCTGATGCACAATAAGTCATTAGCTTCGGTGCCGGAATTCCCACCATAATAGTCAGACAATACTAAAGCTAGGCAATGAAGGTTTCAATGTAATAAATAGCCCCTAAGATTTTGGTCTATCAAAACGTTGCTGGCCTAACGCTCACATATTCAAGGCAAAGCTTCACAATCGCGTGGGCGCTATGGCGAGATGAAGTGGTTGGTACTATACCTCCCACAAGCCTCTGTAATGCATCTGCTACGCATTTCAAGAGGTCCCAAGTTCGAATCTCGGACAGTGTATGTATTAGGATGCTGAGTGCGCACTTGTACTACATATGGATCGAAAAATCGCCACCTACATGGGTGGACTTGAAGCCAAGTGCATTTCGTATTTGGAAATCGCTGCACAATTTCCAACCAACAACTCCATTATGATTTTAAAACTCTCATATAATGTAAAATACAACATTAATACTTGATGTCCCATAATAATTGGGGGTGGCTCATGTAGCCTTAATTTAGAGCAAGAAGCAGCAGAGCTAACATTGTTAATGCTCTATCATAATCTACAGATCAGTCAAACCAAACTTTATATACGGCTTTTCGAATTATGTGTTAACGTCAGTAATTCTATGTAACAAGAAGCATACATACATAATAACATGGAGATACAGGCATTGCAGCTGATAATCTGGTGTTTCATAAAGGAGGCAATCTCATTTCATTTATCATCCTATAGAACCACCATACTTGAAACAGTGGAAGACCCTTCATGGTGTTGGGGAAAGTAGGCTTCAGCACGTTTGACCAGGTACCAGGTGGTACTCCTTTCCAAACAAGCTCTCCGCACAGTTTAAACCCCTTCTAACATCTGGATGCTACATGCTATGGAGGATATATTTCCTCCTGCATTATTTGATAGAAAAGATCATCCAGTAATGTAAACCTATCGTACACTGCATTTAAGAACCTGACAACCTTTGCTCTCTTTGCTTTTGAAACAGTGAACAGACTACTTCATAGACCACTGTAGTGAAGCATTCGTGTCTTTCTTGTGTTTTGAAGAAAACAAAACCGAAGTTGCCGCATTATGTTTTGCTGTAACTGCCAAAGGTACGTATTTTGTTCATTAATTTGGTATGGTACCTAATAGACAGCCTAATTTCTTCGAAGTCATTTCGGGGGGAAAAGCAAAGAATATATACATCCATGGCTGAGCTGCTGCTTTATATATTTTCTCAGATAATAGACATTTACTCGTTCCATTATTCACTGGTTCGGAAGACCACATCTAGGTGCTGTTGAAGTGCGTTAAGCCAAAGGAATCGCGATACCACATCCATGTAACTAGGCTTTCCATGTTTCTGCCAATAAAACTTCTTTCAAAATGAAATGAAATGTGTAGTGTTTAATGCCCGCTTTTACTACATACGGCAGGCGGTGACACTAATGATACATGAGATGAAAATGGAGCACCGGTGGAATGAGATGGCGCGGGAAACCGGAGGTCCAGGAGAAAACCCGCCCCAGCGCCGTGTTGTCCACCACAAATCTCACTTTGCGGTCGTCTGGGAGCGAACTCGGGCCGCCTTGGTGAGAGCCAAGCGGTCTAACCACTGGGCCACGGCGCGGCCGTTAAAACTTCTTTCATCTGTCTGCCGTGCAAGGGATCGGGGATTCGATTCCCGGCTGGCGGTGAGACTTTTTCTCCAACCAAGATTACTCTCCATCTTCCCCAGAGTCAGGGAGTATGAATGAGAGTGTCAATTTGTGCGTTGATCTAATGATTAAAATAAATGTTCCAAAGGAGAACTCCCTCCGATATGACAATTGCAGTTAAAGGCGGGGTATAAATCGAAAAAAAAAATCTTCTTTGCCACATATCCAAATTTCGTTTTATATCTTGTGCTGTAATTATCCCTAGTGTGTGTGTGTGTGTGTGTGTGTGTGTGTGTGTGTGTGTGTGTGTGTAGTGTAGTGTAGTGTTTAACGCCCGCTTCTACTACATACGGCACCGCAGGCGATGGCACTGATGATATATGAGATGAAGATGGAGCACCGGTGGAATGAGATGACGGGGGAAACCGGAAATCCCGGAGAAACCCCGCCCGAAGGCCGTGTTGTCCACCACAAATCTCACCTGCGGTCGCCTGAGATCGAACCCGGGCAGCCTTGGTGAGAGCCACGGCGTGGCAAATTATCCCTAGGCGAAACATATATTTAAAATATATAAAATAAATAAAATAAATAAATTTCACTCAGGTTTATTCCGGATTGCTGTGATGACCAAGAATTTGGACAAAGAACTGATATCCAACGAAAATCTATAATTTGGTTAAATAAACATTACAGTAATAATAATAAATTAAAAATTATATGTGTAATATAATAATTTAAATAATGACTACTCTTTAAAATTAAAAACTGTGCAAAGTCGTTAAAGTAAATCATACTTTTATTATGTAAAAACTGAAGCTACTGATGAGGCGATAAATGGCTGGCGAAACTAATTCTGAAAAATAATTCTTCAAACGCTTAAGTGAATTTTGTCACAATTATTGTTTTTTACTGTAGGAAATCATACTAATATGTACCAACATTTAAACGACTAAAGGATAATCAACTGAATCGTTAAATTGTATTAATTTTGTACACAACAATTTCAATAATATAAAGGTCTGTTGTATTTATTGAAGATTGCGTTTGGTTTCAATGAGATATTAATAAATAGGCTTGATAAGGACATCTGGTGCGCCTTTATTTTTTGCAATACGAAATATGATGCGGTAACATTGTTTCAGCTGTCACAACCAATGATGCTCTATACTCGTTATGAGGCCCCTGAAAAAATATGATCTTTGCTCAGTGTCTTTTACAAAGCAACTGTATGCAGTATGGATGCTTCAATATATATTCTAAGAGATATTGTATTTTATGTATATAATTCATTTTAGTAAAGGACTTGTCTTTGAAGGAAATGCTACAGGTATGGGAAATCAGAGCCGATCAAACAGGAATTGCAAATAAAGACATAGGTAAATTTTAAAGCAAGTGAGATTCAAATTCAAAAACTTGGAATCAGCTGTATGTTTTCGGCTCGCAGAAAAAATTAACAACGTGTGGTTTCTTTTATTGTTTGATCCCCTTCCTGAATTATGTATTGGATTCTATCTCGGAGGTCTACGTCATGTGTGCACCATTTCATTTAATCTTTTTCGCGGGAATACCAACATACAAGTCTCTTAATTTATCATCGGCACTGTTTCAATTCACGTTCAAAATGCGCTCGTCCACGCAATTAACTTTAATTCAAAAACAATTTTGACGCGACAGTCCTAAACTATATTAGCGCAGATTTTACGTTCAACTACTGAGCTTGCTATTCATCATATGACTTCTTTTTTGAACCAAGCGTCACATCTCTAGAGCTAAAGCTTAGCTCAACCCTATTGGCATTATTTTCCCTCGGGTCATCGCGTGCTTGGCGCTTCCATCTTCCGATAGTATGTTATCTTTTGTCATTGTTCATATTTTTCCTGGCTTCTCTCTGGATGCATTCATTGTAATGACATGACCTCCAGCATGCAAATAGCACTTTTCTGAACCTTATAAACAAATTAGCTATCTCCTGTTTATACCATTATGATCATAATTAACCATATAAAACAATAACGGTCAACATGATAGACGAACCAACCCCCCCCCCCCCCCCACAAATTTCAAGGAAAAAGCAGTATTTCAGATATCTGAGAAACTAGTTTTATATATTCCATCTATTTTGTGCAACTAACTAGTTTATCGTACTGCGCCGTGGCGTAGTGGATTGGAGCGTTTTACTCTGGTTCAATGCAACGGAATGCGCCCGGGTTCGATCCCATCCTTGCTAGGTGCGGAATTTTCTGTTGAAGGCACCGAGATGCAAACCATAGCTCTACCCCTCGTATTGGTTGAATAGTCAGCCCCTTTGCCAGATATAGGCAGTCGGGTTGGCAGGCTACGACGCGATCTGGAATGTTACGTCTTTATTATTATATTATGATTATTAATTATTATTATTATTATTATTATTATTATTATTATTATTATTATTATTATTATTATTATTATTATTATTATTATTATTATTATTATTATTATTATTATCATCATCATCATCATCATCATCATCATCATCATCATCATCATCATCATCATCATTATTATTATCATTATTATTATCATTATTATTATTATCATCATTTAATTAATTAATTAATTAATTAATTATCAAACCAGCTACATCTGTTCCAAATTATCCTAAATCAACTTCTGTTACAGCACACAGCTATAGTTCTTTTAAAGCAATTATCACATACCAAAACCAAATAATGTCTTAAGACGTCATATCTGTTTAGTGAATAGAGGGGTAGTAAACAATTCTTCATTATGTTGTTATATTACAATAGTGAAATGACACATTTGTGTGGGCTTACAAATTTTTTGTCAAATGAAAATCTGTTTTTATACAGCTTCTTAAGTATACAGATTTAGGCATAATTCTTAAAAAAAGTTACTTTTCCAGGAATACCTACTTCGTATTAATTGAGATAAAGCTTTTCAGTGATTTTTGCATTGCACATTTCGCTGCAGATGCAGCTTAGTAGAGGAAATCAAATCAATGGTAAGATGTTTCAAAGCTGGCCCTGAAATTAGACTTTGAAGCCGTTTTTTATGGTTGGCCACGAATAAAAGCTTTTTGTAGGTCTTGCAGTGGTCATTTAATATTTAAAAATGTTAAAATGTTTGTGCGATCAAGTAAAAGTATATTTATTGATGAAAGAAAGACTAAAGGAGACGTATATTTAAAAATGGAAAAAAGTTGTGATATAATTGTACATAATGTGGTTGGAAGGGAGAACTAAAATGTCAACATCCAAGGATGCTTATTGAGATTTGTATCTGAGCAAGGAAGACGTGTTCCGAAGAAGTAGTAGAGAATTGTAATGTTAGAATTTAGCAATTGCATTTGTTTAGTAAATAACCATCTTGAAAGAAATACAAGCAGAAACAAAAACGTCGATACGAGACCAGGCCCCAGAGAAACAGTTTTGTATTCGCCGAGGATAGTTACGCTGAGGAAAGGAAGTTAAAGATCTTTATCAAACTGTTATAGAGTGATTTATATAAAACTGACACCCTCTTTCTTTAATTATTCCGTTCAAAATTAATTCAATGATCCAGTTTTTGCACCAAATTAAGCAGAATGTTGTGCAGTTTCGATCCCTTGTCACTAGATGTGCAGATGTTTGTTTTATTCCTAATTGCTATTGTCGGCAGCTGTTTTCGATCTTTTATTCTAATCAATGTGAAAATGTAGTACACATTAAACCAACGACTCTTCCTTGAGAAGCAATGCTGGATTACGAATTCAATTACAGCTATTCAAAGGGCAGGCCAGAGAGAATTTTTTGTTCGCAATCCTTCCAAAAGAAACACAATACTGGGACTGGTAAACAAATTGGAAGCAACTGGATCTCTGATGAATGAAAAAAGGCAAGCATTGTTCACCTAGGCTTCCCACGGTTGTTGACGTAAGAGCATGACTGGAGCAGTCACCCAAAAAATCATTAAGACATTTGTCGCAGGAGACAGAGTACACCTACTACTTGTGCCAGAAAGCTGCGAAAAGTACAAGCCTAAAGCCATATAGGGTTACGGTTGTTCATCAGCTACGTATAGGAACCAGATAAGGATAAAAGATTGAATTATTGTCGTTGGTTTCGGACGTTCACTGTGCAAAATGCTGCCATATTGTCCATCACATGGTTCACAGATGAAGCATGGTTCCATTTATCCGGTTATGTTAACTCACAGAGCTCACGCTATTGGGTCATCGAAAATCCGGTTAAAATTTGGTGTGCAATATCCACACAGAATAATGTGGGGCCAATATTATTTTTTTAAACCAAACTGTGAACACTGCAGAATACAGACTGATTTTCATGGAATTTGTTGAGCAACTGGACGATGTAGAGCTGAGTCAAGGATATTTTCTGCAAGATGGAGCTACATGCCATACATGAAATGAATCCATGGAACTAATTGTAGATTTCTTTGACGACCGGATAATTTCTACAAATTTGTGGCCACCGAGATCTCCGGTTTTGACATCGTCGGAATTTTTCCCATGTGGTTACTTATAAGTAGGGCTAGGATTTCATTGACTTTGCATCTTTTTGTGGTAAGCCTAAATTAAAAGTGGGTTACATATAAATGTGTTTCATAGTAAAATGCGTTAATTTAATCATATTTGTTAGGGTATTTTTTTGCATTTTTTGTGAATGTTTGTGGGATAGGGAACTTTTTAGGTTTTTATTGCATTTTTGGGCATTTTAATACTATTGGGTGTTTTTGTTATAATATAGCTTAGATACAATTTACTTTTTTATGTTTTCAAGAGTGAAACTGTTTTTCTTTGCCCCAAATAGTACTAGAGGTAAAATTACCTTGGGTTCCAGGAAACGGGACAAAGACTACATTCCTACCCTTTTAAGGACCGCTAATACAAACTGTTGCACTTACTTCACAAGTAGCAGGTAGCTGCATTCCTAAGCACAAGTATCAGGTGGCTGCATTCGTAAGCAGAAGGGTCAAAGTTCATTGTGTCTGCAAATCTTTTCTAAATAGCAGTGCAGAGAGGTGTCTTTTAAACAGTGTAAAGAACTGTGGTGTGAAGTTGACAAATCATCATGCCTAAATTAAAGCAAAACATTGCACATAAACTATATAAGTTTGTTAGACTTTATAGTGTAAAAGTTTTCTCCATAGATGGGAATATACTTTTCTGCAAGTTATGTGAAGTACGAGTGGCAGCTGAAAAGAAGTTTACTACAGACCAACATTTGAAGAGAGAAAAACACATTCGAGGACTACGGCTGCTTGAAGCTAAACGAGCAACAAATCAAAGGTTACTTGGTGAAATTTGCTCTTCTTCAGGTTCACCTTTCTTTGAAGAACTCTGTGAAGCATTCATTTGTGCTGATATTCCTTTGAACAAACTGAGTAATCCAAAGCTACGCGCTTTTCTAGAAAAGCATACTGGAAAGCCTATACAAGACTCTTCAACATTAAGCAAGAATTATGTGGGTAAATTCTACCAGAAAATAATACAGGAAATCAGAAAAAGTGTCAGGAAAAAATGGGTAATCATAGGTGAACGTATAGACTCATTGGACCGTTATGTGGCAAATGTTGTGGTAGGCGCAATGGCAGAGGATGGTCCAGAAGAACAATTCCTAATAAATTGTGAACAGTTGGAAAAAGTTAGTTTTTCAACAATTAGCAGTGTTTGACAGGTCTTTGCGTTTAATATACACATGACAACGAACTCCAGCTGTTGACCGATGGTGCATAATATATGGTAAAAGCTGCAAATTCTCTTCAAGCTCTTTACTCGAAAGTGGTGCATGTAACATGCCTAGCACATGCCTTACACCGAGTTGCGGAGGAATTGCGGAGTCAGTTTCCTGAAGTTGTCGTCTAATCGGATGCATCACGGTCTTCTTTAAAGGCACATTCACGAGTTGCAACATTCATGTCCAAGGCTCCTGAAGTTCCTTTGCCTCCTTCACCAGTTGTGACCAGATGGGGAACCTGGATAGAAGCATGCAAGTACTACTGCCAGAACATCGAAGTAGTGAAAAGAATCATTGACAGAGTTTACGCCACGCGTCTCCAGACATTGGACGATCTGAAGCATAGCATATCAAAAGATATTCAAGCTAATGACAACAGAGCCCTCTAACGAGTATCCAGTAACATGGAACGACGTGTTGAGTTGTGCTTTATGCAGAATGGAGGACATTTTCAACATTTGCTTTAGAGGTAAATAATCTTCCAAAATTCTCTACATTTTAGGTATAATAAGTTCTCACTAGCAAAATGCGCTTTGAAACAATTAATGAAAGAAATTTCTCAGTTCTCTATAAATCACTCTGTATGTAACAAACTGGTCGCAACACGACACGAATCGACGCAGAGAAACTTATTAAAAGCAAGTATAAAGTTATATTTCAAATTGTCAACCCAAACTGGCGCGAATATAAAATGAATAACATATACAAGATATTAAAATTACTTCAAATTGACGCTAATGCGGCGAATAATGTAAAACAAAAGTAATAATTTAAAAATATATTTCATATTTTATACATGACCTGGCTAAAAACATGGACAACGATAATGGCTAATACCACATAGAAGCTATGTTAAGTAAATTTTGCCTTAAAGAGCTATATTTTATGTGTACTATGTTTATATCGGTGGTATGGATTCATATTTGTGATCACGGTGTCATTCTCTTACTCTCAACCTCTCCACCACCGTGGGTTGCGGGTGATCAGACTCTACGGCGACACAAAGCTCAGAGAGAATGGAAGCAAATCGATAAGCAGGTCGAAGAACAAACAGAGGCTTACCTTCAACATCAATTTATATTTTTGTCGAATATTTAAATTCAAATTTTTCTACTATGTCATCTTTATTTCCATCTCAGTTACAAATTGTTATCTCTACGGCGACAGAATACTGAGAGAATAGAAACAAATCGATAAGCAGGTCGAAGAACAAACAAACAAACTTCAACATCAATTTATATTTTTGTCAAATACTTAAATTCAAATGTTTCTACTATGACATCTTAATAGTAAATAAGTAATCTTTATTTCCATCTCAATTACAAATTGTTATACATTTACACACTTACTGAGTTGCTGGTTACTCTTGGGCCCAATAGACTCAAACTCTGAGGTCGAGCTAATGGGTCCCTATTGGCATCTTATCCAAACTAACTTCATCTTCATTTTCGTCATATTTACTATCTTCCTCAACCATTTGGCTCTTACTCTTGCCCAAAAACTTTCCAATTTCAATTAATTTTTTCCTATTTTTACACTCATTAAGTTCATTGTTGGAATTTCGTTTGGTAGCCTTTTTACCTACCTTCTCCCTAAGTAATCCAGTTTCTTCACATTCTGAAAGCAAATGCCATTCTTTATCCCTTTGGTGACACAATGGGGCATTTCTCCAGGTCCTCCCTCTTCCCTTCAGTTTCGCCACCCCTGCTCTGGCCCATATAAAGCCTTCTCTTACTGCTTTAACACAGATATCAATGTATTCTTCCCTGTTCCACATCACGTTCATCTCTCTATAAATTTCCAAGTAGCTTTTCAAGTTGAAGCTTTTTAACATATCTTGCCTTTCAATATCTTCCATTCTTAACCCAAGTCCTTTCCAAAATCCACTTTGCAACAATTCCTGGTTTTCCCACATGACACCCAACCCCATTTTTAAAATCATTTCCTGTATCTTATTTAGCCATGAATCTTTGATTTAGTCTTTCCTGTACTATAAAGAATTGACGCAGAATATTCTGCTGATCTAAACTCCCAATTCTAGCCCAATGTTTTAACACCGTTTCCACCATTATCGCTCTAGTTCCCAGTCTTCCCGACTCTGCTTGTGCCACTCTATTTGGTGAAGCTCGCGGTAAGCCCAAAACCTGTTTGCAAATGTTTCTATATATCACATTTATATTTGCACCCCCTCCCACTCCTCCAAATCCTATATCTCTACCCCATATAGCACCTTTGCTTCTACTACGGCTGTGTAAATTCTCTCCAGCTGTTTTATTTGCATTCCAGGTAATATATCTAGGCATGCTTTAATAGCTTTTAATGCAATTTTACCTTTTGCCATTGCCATTCTCTTCTGCTCTTTCCAGCCCCCCCTTACTGCTTAATCGTACTCCTATATAATTAAATATATTGACACCTCAATTTCTCTTCCTTGCCAGTACTATTTCTCTTCTTTTCTTAACTGGTTGCCTTTCTTAAATACCATAATTTTGATTTTTTTCACATTAATTATAAGGCTCCATTCCTTACAACATTTATCTATTGCTCCAATTATGTCGTCTGAATAAAGAAAGCATTGCATGTCACCCAAAAATGTAAAATTTTATCATTAAAGGGATATCTAAAAACAATTTAATCTACATATAAACCGTTTTCTGATATTTGTAGTAGTAAAGATGAAATTATTTTAAACAGACGTTCTTTTCCCTATTAAGGCAAATGCTTCCGTAGGATTTTGAAAGCTCGATTGGGCATCCCATTTTGATTATTTCTTTACATAGATATCATTGATGAGGAAGAACGTTCGGTTTAACGTGTCTAAAGAACTTAGAGAAATTAGTGGCATGGAAATGTCATGAGTACAGGTTTCAGCACACATTAATGTCACTGGAGAGGATTGTTCCACTGCAGATGTACGAGACATCCTTCTGTTTGAATTAATTCATCTTTCTTACTTTGATCTACATTGGTGTTTAATCAAAATCGTTTTTCTTTTTGCTTTTAAGTGTGTTTTTCCACTAAACCTAGCTCCTTTAAGCAGCTATTAATGATTACTGTTTGCGAATTATGACTATTAGGTATGCATGCGCAAGGTATGCCCGCCTCGATAGCGTAGATGGTAGCATGTCTGCCTCACGTTCAAGAGGCCCCGAGTTCGAATCTCGGTCAGTTTGAGTTACCTGGATAAGATTTTCTCCGGGGTTTTCCTTTGTCCTTCAAGAGGAATGTCAGGTAACTCTAAGCTCCATGGACCCTGGACTCATTTGAGCATCATTTCACCTAATTCATTCACCATCCGATATGACAACGTTGGAGGACGTAAATTACAACAACAATAACAACAACATGCGCAAGGTAGCATCAGATATACAAAAAACCTTAATCAGGCAGGCGGTATCAACAACTGAACTCCTCGTAAATTACGAAATAATTGTATAACGTCCACTTTCACACACTGCGGTCATCAAAATTACGAATTTTATGCGCCAATGCTTGCTGTTCAGAACGTTATTCTTAGTGACAGAGCGTAACTGTTATTAGTGCTTCCAACGTCAGTCACTTTTCAATAAATTACGTGTTTTGGTCATGATAAAATCTTATAAAATGTGTTTAAGTAGTAAAATAAAGACGATTCTGTAATATTAGTTAACCTGAAAATTAAGATGTACGTGTTGTAATTAAACAGAAATAAATAAACAGGAAACTAAATAGATTCCTAAATTGAGATATAAGTCAATTTCTTTCTTTTTTCTTTTGTTCCATTTATACCCCGTCTTTAACTACAATGGTCATATCGCCGTTCTTCTTTGGTACCTATCGAAGATGTTAACTCGTATTCGTTGTGTTTTTAATCATTACATTAAGCACACATTCGCACTCCCATTTATACTTCTAGACTCTGGGGAAGATGAGGAATCATCTTGGTCGGAGAAAAATCCCCTAACTCACCGACGGGAATCGAACCCGGGACCCCCAGCGCGGCAGGCAAGTGCTTCACCGACCGAGCTACGGGGCAAGCTAAATTCCTTAATTTTAATACATCACGCCAACATCTTTTATATAATACTATATTAAGTATATTTGGAAATACAGGCACAACCGAAGCATACTTTTTCAAATTCACGTAATTCTGCCAAGTATTTGCTCTTCATTATCACTTTTAATATTTTTATAATTTAATTAGAATTTTATATTAATATTCTGTACACTGTTGTTGCAGGTTTGTTCGTGAGGCCACAAGTTTTAATGTTGATATGAGGATTGGAATCCACACGGGAAACGTTCTCTGTGGAGTGCTGGGTTTGCGTAAATGGCAATTTGATGTCTGGAGTGATGATGTGACGCTAGCCAATCACATGGAATCAGGAGGTGTACCGGGGTAAGTTTTCTCTACCATAAACTTTCATTGAAACAATTTTGCTCAATTTATACACGTTTGCTTAGACTACAGTTTTAAACAAGGGAGTAACATAAATATTTCATTTAACATTTGAATCCACGCAGTGAAATCTGAACTTCCCAACGCAGACCGAATGGTAATTATAGCTCTTAATTATTCAGTAACTCATTATCTAGCGAACTTAAAATATTTATTTGGAAAACTTCATTTTTTCATTTGTATATTACTAAAAATGACAATCTATATGAACAGCAACAGCCTGAAAATTGATCTACAAGTAAAAATATGCACCAAAATATTTTAATGGTGTAACTTATCCACACGGTTTTACTACACAAGTTTAGTTAATTTTATAAACTGATAAGTCCATTAAATTTTAAGCTTTCATTGGTTACGGAATATAATAGTTACGAAAATATAATTTGTTTGTTATTTTTAATAATAAAAAATATTTCATTATTCAATCCTTTAAAGAGTATTGTCAATTGTATTATGGCAATAATGTAAATACTTTTATGCACCTACTCATATTTTCTGGCAAGGAAAATTTCCTTCTTTCCCTTAAGCAGTCTTTTTATGAAGAAAATGTTCTCTCCACCCCACATGAAGTCCCAGGACAGTATTGTATGTATCACTAACAGAATAATTAAACTTACTTCGAGACTGGTGTTATACAACAATTTTACTTCCCAAAGAAATACTAGACCGGAATTTGTGGCTTGAAGCTTTTTCCCCATTCTAGGACGAAAAGTATTTGCGATTTCTCCAAGATTTGAGCAATAATTTCGAAGGCTTTTCTTCCAGTTGAAAGCATTTACTGTAGGTGCAGTACTTAGTGATTAACTTATAACCGAAACTTCTACGATTTCTAGGCGCTTACTATAATAAGGCTATGTCGTTATCAATGTTTCCCTTGTGATAGGGTTAGGCTTTGGGAGCAAACTAGTATATAACAATTCAGAAAATTACTTTGTTTTTAAGGCACCTTAAGAAATATCCTCTTCAAAGAAGGAATTATAGTATTGCTTCAGTTTGTTTAATATGCTTGTTGCAAAATTGATCAAAAACATTTTTGGAATAACAACGCTACGATATTTTAACCAACCCATTTTAGCCTATGCAGCATGTTAAGTAAACAATTATATCTCTGTGTTTAAAGCCCATTCTTATCAGATGAGTGCCATAGGCTGTCACTACTATTTCCAGAAACGTTATGCAAATTTTGAAGCGATGTGCGGTCTAGTTTCAGTCTCGAACAAGAGTCCTTTCAGAGGGTTTGCGTGGATATATAATGTAGTAAGGATGACACAGACACTGGAATCCAAGTTTTAAGACTTGATTAATGACTACTTCTCTTTATCATCACGTAAATCGCGAAGTTGCCGAAAAAGGGACGCCAATCTATATTACTGTCAGGAGTTACAGCACATGAAACGCATATTACACGATAACACACAATGCGTGATTTCCGCAGGAAAGATACGTTCTTTCCAGGGGCATGTCTGCCCTCCTGGACGGGCAGTAGAAATGTGTCCGAGAGTCCTCTCACGAAAACTGTCTTATTCACACCTTTTGTTCCTTTGTATCTTTTGTTTCGGTGACCAGCTACTAAGGAAGGGTCTGCGCTTCTTATCAAGCGTTTGCCAGATTGACCGCCCGCGACGACGACTCCCGAGTAGTTAACTGCTCACGCAACCCATATCCTGTTCATATTTAACAAATATACCAAATACAAAAGTGAATCGAGAAGATATTGACACATTGCTTCACTCACACTGTTTATTCACAGGACATGTTTCAAGAGCTCTTGCTCCTATCATCAGCTGATACTCGACTAGTGCAAGTTGTAGGGGTTTCCTCTTTCTCCGTTTTGTCAATAGATGGCGTGATGTATTTGTCAAAGATGTCCGGTGGTGGAGTTTCAAAATTCATGACTCTATGACGATTTTTGTTGATGAAGATTTTTTCCCATACGGAAAGGTCTATGGGGTGATTAACATATTTTATTAGAGATGTTTCCAAGTTGATGTCATGTCTAGTATTAATCTTCATGAACAAAAATCGTCATAGAGTCATGAATTTTGAAACTCCACCACCGGACATCTTTGACAAGTACATCACGCCATCTATTGACAAAACGGAGAAAGAGGAAACCACTACAACTTGCACTAGTCGAGTATCAGCTGATGATAGGAGCAAGAGCTCTTGAAACATGTCCTGTGAATAAACAGTGTGAGTGAAGCAATGTGTCAATATCTTCTCGATTCACTTTTGTATTAATTTGTGCTTCACTGTCCCTACGCTTCTTCCAAGTTTATACTTTGAAATATACCAAAGTCCATATATAATTTATTGAATCCCTAATTTCAGTATAAAGGCGCAAGACAATGATGCTAGTTAAATGAAATATTGAGGAGACCGATCGTGAAAAATGGGTTAAAATGGTCAATTTAAGCTTTTATCGATCCCGTTCATTAGGAAAATTTTCATGTTAATAGTTTTTGTATCGGAATGAAAATGGACTGTCTAAATTTGAGCAAGCTTGTGTGGAGAGGCAGCTTTTTCTGATATTTTGTATATTTTTTCTCAAATGTATAGCGATGTTACCAAATTTGCTGCATATACGTTAATTAAGTTATGCTCTTTCGTAAATTGTACATTCCTTTATGAAAAATCAAAATATAAACATATTTTACTAGTTAAGATGTGAGAGTTTTCCTGTGCGCTTTTGATATAGAAATGCTTGAGATTTGACATTATTTAACATATTAAAGTTTCTATTGTGTATGATTTAGTTATCAGAAAGATTTTGCTCAGTTATATGTTAATGGAACTTTCTATGCAACTATTATTGTAAGATCAGTTGATTTTATACTAGCAAGCACATCCAAGTTTGATATTTTCCTTTTTGCAAAGGAAAGAACATTGAAAGAACATTGATTAAACTGAACTAATTTAAAACCATGTTTTCCATGAACCTTCTCTTCTAGTCTACAGGGAATGTAAGAATGAAACATTGTTTAAACATTACGAAAATTGCATGTTATGTAGTTTTTCCTATAAAATGCTTCAAATTTTTATTTTATATTGCATAATCCAGTTAAGATTTAATTTATATGCAACAAACTTTACAACACTGCTGTGGTAAATGCGGCATAACCGCACACCATTGTTAAATTAATTGGGTTCTAATTGGAACTTAATTGGAGCTATGAGTTCTGTTATCCTCAGGTGAATGGTTGTAGGAAATGGATTTTGGTGGTTGTTGGCTACTCAGTCGTATTAATAATTCCTTGTTTGTTGTAGAATTATTTGGTTTAACTCTTGAATCTATGTTTGTTTATCGACTTGGATCGGTGACCACCTGTTAGTAAAATTCCTAACATTTCAGACTTAGAAATCTTCGCTTCTCTTATTAATGCACATGAACACGTCCTTCCTGTCGTAGTATCAACTTGTAAGTAAAGTTTTTCTCATTTCACCATTCAGTTCGAACCTGATTCTGATCCCCTCCATAACTTTATCACATGACCAAACTAGCTCACCCTTCTCAAATGTTATATTATTATTGGTTTCTCATTTTATTCCGAATTTTCGCATTGGTTTGCAAAACTCATATGACTCACTGACGTTCGCCCTAGCTCAGTGGTTAGACCGCTTGGCTCTCACCAAGGCGGCCCGAGTTGGATTCTAGACGACCGCAAAGTGAGATTTGTGGTGAATAACACGGCGCTAGGGGTGGGTTTTCTCCGGGACCTCCGGTTTCCCCTGCCATCTCATTCCACCGCTGCTCCATCTTCATCTCATGTATCACCAGTGTCACCGCCTGCGGTGCCGTATGTAGTAAAAGCGGGTGTTAAACACTACACATTTCCTTTCCACTCTGAGCGTTCATGCTCAACTGCATTTTGAAAGGCCTTTGTCCCAAAACATTCCTGGCTGAAAGAATACAATAGTTTTCAGAGATTGAACTTTTACTAGCACAAAGAAGGTAACGGTCCTTCTTTCCTGTGTCTCCGACGTGTACAGATTTTTACACGAATATTTTCTGTTTCTTGCCCGGATGCTAGTATATATGTTATATTAAATTATATTCTTCCCTTCTTATTCTTTAAATCAACTGCTATTTTAATCATTCTAATTTCATATTATTATAACAGGATTGTTATATTAGTTTAGCAAAGCATTTCTATTAATTTATCTTCTTTTTAAATTATCTGACTTCCATTAATTCACCGCCTCCTAATCGCTGCCTGATACTGTGGTTATATAAAGCATAAACAACTCTGAGTTGAGTGCATCGACTTTTGTAAAATTTGCACGTTGTCCTCTGAACTGCGAAAGGAAGTTTGAGTAGGAAACATCCCGGGTCTAAATTAGGTGTACCTCAGTGGCATTTCCATTAATTCTGAGGGCTGAGGAACATCTGGAAAAATCCTTAGGGAGAAGGGCCCTGATGGGATTTCAAGCGCGGATTTTTGGTTCAGGATTCTACTCGTACATTTTAAAGAATGTAGTTATCCATATGTCAAGCAGTATTATGTGTTTGAAAATAGATCGAAGATAAACAAAATATTAATTTTCCTCTTGTAGTAGAAGCTGATGTGACTAATATATAAAGTACAGGATACAACAATGATGTTAGCAACAGAATCTGCTTATAGGGATGCTTGATCAGAGATAATTATTGTTCAGGGGCGGAGGGATAAAAGCAGAGCTAACCATGACTGTCACATTCCATGCAAGCGCCAACGTGGAAAGCTGCGATACGGAAAATGCTTTTTTCCCTTAATGAAAAGGAGTGCTGGACTAAAAGCTACACAATCCCGCACGCGCTGTTTCAACAAAAGAACAAAACATCAAGCATGAAAATACAAGCATCGCCGTTTTAAATAGACTCATATCAACATACATATTTTAGATGGCGTTGCTAAAATATGATCCTGATTGCCAATGAATTGGGTGGTTCGTCAATAGACCAGAAGAGAAAAAAGGGACGTGTAAATAGCTACAGAAGCGACTGCTGAAAATGTTACTCAACAGAGCGGAGTAGATGTATGCAATCATGAGTAGAAATAGAGTACTTCGCTCACTTTCTTCTCGGGCAGCCAGCAGGTGAAAAGATGATTAGATATCAACGTTTCGGGAATGTGCATCTCTCCCAACATCAGGATATTTATAAAATGTTATAACCACAAATGAAATACTGGACATAACACAACTATAAACAAAGACAAAACACTATCAAAATTCGCATTACTGAACAAAAGACTGTTTTCAGTAAATTAAATGCTAGGTCAGGAGATGGCGTGAGTATAGATAATTGTGTCAAAGAAACGTAACTACTTAATTTGATTATCAAGCTGTATTGATCTTGCCTTCTTAATTACACGGATTTCCATTTTTAAGGTCGGTTTCCAAGAGGAGCTGAACTGAAATCCAGCATCATGATTAAGCGTGCTCCTTTCAGAGGAATAAATGTATATAATAAATAAAGGTATCACAGCTTCAAGTCTTAGAGTACTTCGCGTTTGTGCACCAAATGGGTTATGTGCAGTATATTGAATGTATTCCTCAATGGCTAAAGGCAAAATATAGAAGTCACAGTAACTGTTTCAACTTTAGTTTTGAGGTTATGTGAATAAACCGGAGAATCGTAAATATTCCAAGGTATATATATATATATATATATATATATATATATGATATAGACTGCCAAAAATACTATTTCAATGAATTAAATAATGGTTAATGCTACTTGACATACACTATCTATAAAAGTATATCTTTCCTCCAGTGTGTATCCATCTCTTTTGGTTTCTCATAGAAAATTAAGGTTTACAAACGTCAATTAGAATAAACAGGACTTCCCAAGCTATGCAGAACATTTAAGATATACACATAGCTCTTATTTCCAGGCTTGTAACTAAAGAACATCATTTAATCAAGATTATTGGCTGTTTTTACAGCAAAAACTGAATCTTTTCCATGTTAAGGAGCTATAAAATGGGGCGATTACTATTAAACCTTTAGGAATCCAGTATTGAATAACTGTTAATTTAGTTTACTTATTCCAAACTTTCCTTTTTGACTTAGTTGACAGCCTACATATTGTTACGGCAACAGCCATAAAAGTTTTGGCACAAATAAGAAAACAGTCGAGGGATAAAGTTTCATGGTAATAATGAGCCTTGCTAAGCAGTTAATGATAGCGGGGCTACTGTAAACAAGCGCCGGCGAGCAAGATAACTGAGGTAAAGGACTCGCCGGCATAGATTAAGTTACGCTTCTAGAATGTGATAGAATATTTGGTTTATTTATTCTTCCGGAAATTTCTGGACTGATAGAGATTGTTCAGGTTCTGGCTTATTGTAGAACAATCTAGAGTTACGAATTAGGTATTTAAGGACGTGACGGCTTGCACAGTTATTAGTAAAACAGAGTAAGCAGGGAACAGCTGAGAGTGTTGTTGAAAAGACAATTGTGTAACAAGAATGTTGTTGTAATGAGAGCTAATGTAATCAGGTGCCAGGGTTTGTTATTGTCATCGACCTTGGAAGACTGTGTTGCTATGTGATGTAATGTTGTTACGTGAGAATTGAGCAGTGTATCTCTACGGAAATAAAGAATATTTAGAGTTTCGGCAAATTGGACTTTTAATTCTACGAACCCACAAAGTCACAATACGAAGACACTATTTATATTTTGAACCTTGGAACCCCTGAGTGTTATTGGGGCCATCTGCCGTTTCAAACAGAAAGTATAACATTGTTGACCATAATCTACTTCAGGAATTTTGTCAAAAGAGCGTTATTTGACTTGTTTACATTAACTTGAAAATTGTGTCTCAAAAACACGGAATTAACTGCTGAAAGCGTTAGTACAATGATTTATTACTTCTTTAGACGTGGTTTATCAAAACAAGAGTGCATCGATTAACGAACTTCCACTTTTGGCTACGAAGCTTCATTCTTTGCCACTGTGAAATGCTGGTATAGCGACGTGGCTGCCGTTCGCTCAATGATGTAACATGAAGGTCGTTCAAAATCAGTTGTGCCTGAAAACATCGATGTTGTGCAAAAACTAATAATGCGAGACCGTCATGCGACAAACTGTGAGATTTAGGTAAACCTAGGCATTAGTTCCACTAGTATATTGTTGCATACCAGGGTTGTAAGGGGGGTTGAAAGACTTACAAACCTAATCTACAACTGGGGGTGTGGCTATTGGGATGGTAGAGTAAAGAAAACATCAAAATCAACCTAAACTGAAGAACTCTATTTTGAAGAAGCCTAGTATTTATACAGAGTATTCCCTGAATCTGGAAGAGACCAGGTGTGCTTTGTTAATACTTAATGACATAATAACTTGATATAACCTTACCGTTGGCGATGCGTTAGGTGTATGGCTGGGCTTGTCGAAAGATGTATAATCTGCTGAGTCCGGCGGGGCTATAGTATTCGTAGAAACACTGTTAGATAAACTTTTGTTACCTCTCACAGGGACCGACATAAAGTCTCCTCTGACATCCCTGCGACGTATCACACCGAGGGCTAACTCTACCAGGCTTAAATAGGGGCCCTACAAAAAGTCAATTCAGCGATTCCCACTAACTATTAATTTTGCATCATACCGTTTACATCATTGTGAGAATGTTTAAGCCTGTACTGACCTACTAACAATTATTTCTTCTGATCAGCAGAACCAGTCTGGGTCACATGTGAATAATTTCCTTATGCCAACAGTCTGCCAGTCAGCAGAATTTACGTTTGACATACATTTCTGTCAGAATCAATACACGTTACAGAACCGAAATTTCCAAATCTAGCTCAGCCTATACACGCAACAATATATTAAACATTGCATGATTACTTAGCCGTGAAAAAGGTTTGCTTTCGTTGGATCCCAAATAATTTGACACAATCTCAAAGATATTCGTGCCCATTGGTGTAAAAAAATGATCAAGATGAACAATGGCGGTGCCTCGAAAGACATATAATATTGCAACAGGTGACAAATCATGGATCTATGCTTATGAGCAGGAATGTAAACAGAATTCGACTGTATGGGTGTTTCAAGATGAAGCAAATCCATCAAAAGTTGTTCGCACTCGAAGCACTTCTAAGCATATAGTCGCCTGCTTTTTCAGCAAAACTAGCCATATGGCAACAGTGCTTTAGAGGAACGTAAAATGGTCAATTCTGAATGGTATATAACCATCTGTTTCCCGGAAGTCTTCGGTGAAGTAAGGAAACCCCGTAGGATCGTTCATCATCAAGACTATGCGAGCGCACACACATCTCGGCTAGCAATAGAGTAACTGAGAGTTCAAAAACTCCAATTGATGGTTCACTCTCCATACAGTCCTGATTTGGCAGACAATGACTTCTTTCTCTATCCAAACATCAAGAATAAATTGACTGGACAACGATTTTCGTCGGCAGAAGAAACCGTTGATGCCTTCAAAACCCATGTTTTGGAGGTGTCGCAAGAAGACTGGAATAAATACTGTCACCCGATTATCGGAAGGCGCGACCAACTGGCGGCTGGGTAGGGCCGGGAGGCATTCGGCCACGCCTACTTATTTGTCTTGTAGTGGTAACGAGGGATGGCTGGAAAAACATCACTAGCCACCTCTTCCCCCTCCCCCGGAGTCTGGAACACTCGGGATATTTCATCTAACCCGGAACCTTCTAGATAGGTCAGTTGGTCTTATATAAGCGACGCGCCGGGCTGGGACAGAGTTCTGTTCTTGGCGAGCAGCCGTGAGGAGCGCCGTGCTACTGAACGGACTGAAAGACTGCGTACATGTATCAGAGGGGTTGTACGTAATTGTGAGTGTGATGTGGACCCGTGACAGACGAACTGCTGGATTGTAATTGTGTGCGCTACGTAATTCTATGTAATCGGCAAGTGTTCCAACTGTAATTCGGTGGAAATAAAGAACATTTTGAGTTTGTGCAATCGGACTTTAAATTTCATGAACCCACAAAGTCACAAAACTTTGATAAATGGTTCAAACGGATGCATAAGGAGAATATTTCGAAAAACAGTAATGCAGTTTTCAATCAGAAATTACTTCTTTTTAATTATTAGGCTCAAAATATAAGTATTGCCCCTCCTACATAGTCTTTTAGTAAAAAGTATATCGTATTTAGGCGATTTAGAAACATGGTTTTCCAGTGCAATTTATCTGTCATCATTTTAGTACAATGAATATTTCTAATGTTATACCTACATAAGTGTCAGAGAAAGTGAACATTACGTTAGAGAACAGTCAGAGCATCTTATTCAAGTTAATCAGAGATTGCAGCTATGTTATCTTTACTGTGGTAGTATAACTGCAAGTCTCTGTTTTAAAAAACTTTTTTATCTTCATTCTAGTCACTCGCTTTTTCTTTTTCCTTGTTTCTTTCTTTTGAAGTATTAAAATCATTTTTTTTTTCTTTTTGTAATTCACGGCTCCAACGTTGTCATATCGGATGATGAATGAAATGGGTGAAATAATGCTCAAATGTGCCCAGAGTCCATAGAGTTTAGAGTTACCCGACATTCGTCTTTCAGGATAAGGACAAACACCGGAAGAAATCTTATCCAGGTAACTCACCCTGACCGATATTCGAACTCGGGACCTCTTGAACGTGAGGCAGACTCGCTACCATCTAAGCTACCGATGCGGGCTAAATCATGTTTAAAAAAAGTAATGAAACATTGATTGTTCTGTCACAAAATACAATTCATTGCATATGTATCTTGTCATTTGCTGATAAAGAAGAAATAATGAATAAAAGGTTGTTATTTGAAAATGTTTAATGTACAATAGATCAGTAAATTTCTGTTTGTTAAAGCTTTTTTCAAACATAACATTTTCCAAACTTTTAACCTTTTATTTCTTACTCCTTCTCTCCCAGCTTTCCTATTTTAGTATCGAATGATACATTAATGTGTGAGCAGACTGAGAAAATGATCCAGGAGGGACAGAGATTTAGAAGTTGGAGTTAGAAGAAGTAAATGAAGGGCTCTTTGTGGTTCTAATGTGACCCCTTGTAGAAAGGGATGAAAGAGAGACATGAGGCGCCAGCTGATCCAGACAATGGCGTGAAAATGGAAAAAGAGTATTGGAAAAAAGCAAACTGAGCTGTTTGATAGGAAAAGGGAAGGGGGAGAGAAGGGATTTTGCTCTGTGGTGACATTCGTCATCTAAAATAACAATGAGGTGAATGCCCGGTGCCGCTATGGCACCTTGAGTTCGTACATGGCACTTCAAAAACGCCAATACTCTAACGACTTGGAGTAGCTGAAAGTAAGTTGTGGAGGAAAAGATGATGATGAACCTAGTTGAAGATCTAATTGCTGGATTCTAGTAGTTCCATGGCTGTTCTGGTATTCGCATAAGCTCTTATTTTCAGGAGCGGTCTCAGATGGAAAGTGATAATTTAGTTATAAATAAAATAAAATGGTAGTTTCTCCTTTCTTCAATAAAAATTGCTATTTTAATTAAAATGAAACTTTTCTAAATATTAGTTACACTTTTCAAAGCTTTATATACGTTGATAGTATTGTGACTTTGTGGGTTCATGAAATTAAAAGTCCGATTGCACCACTCAAAAATGTTCTTTATTTCCACCGACTTACAGTTGAACACATGCCAATTACACAGAATTACGTAATGCACACAATTACGTTTCACCAGTTCGTCTGTTACAGTTCCACTGCCGCTCACAGTTACGCACACTCTTCCGATGCACGTACACAGTCTTCTCGTCCGTACACTAGAACGGCGCTGCTTCGCTGCTCGCCAAGAACTGACTTTCCTCCAGCACGACGTGTTGCTTATATAGGGCCAACTGTCCAATCTAGAAGGTTCTAGATTAGATGAAATATCCCGTAAGTTCGAGAACTCGGGTGGAACAGAAAAAGACGGCACAGTGATGTTTTTCCAGCCAACCCTCGTTACCGCTATAAGACAAATGAGGGGCGTAGCGAACGCCTACTGTCTCCTGCTGCTGCCGGCCGGTTCTATAGGGAGTTCCGACGTTCGTGTGACAGTATACTAGCTTGTGCAATCCTTTACAAGCTTCCACTTTCCAATGCAAGCACAAACTCTGCAGAAATGCAGACACACACAAAACACACCTTCACACTTTCACGTCCATTTGCAGAAGAAGAAATGGCTCGCTCGCTCGCTCGTCGTGCTAGCTGGCTGTATTTAGCCAGAATGTTTTTGCTGCGTGCCCACCCGTTAAGGGTTTTACCGTAGTTAAGATATGTTTGGGATTTTGTAGGGTGACATGTGGGTTTTTAGGTTAGTATTATTGTGTAAGGTTACCTTGATTGTACCTTGGGATTGAAGGGACACGATGCAATGCCTAGCACCCTGGTGTTTTGTTTCTGATTTAAGATTGGTGAAATTTTGATGCCAAACAGCTTAAGAGAATTATGTGGAGCTCAGGTTTAGCTCCTGTTAGGATTAGCTCCTGGGTTATCTTGGGTGCCCGCAAGGCATGCGCGGTACCCGATGTAGGCTAGAAGAAGAATTGGCTTCATATGCCTCAGCTTTTATAGTCCTGCCGCTGCCATAACAACAACTAAACATCTTTCAACTTTTCTACACTACATTGTCATTTACTAAATAAATTTTTCTTAACGTAATCTTAACGTTTAAATAATAATTCTTTTACTACTTTTAATTAAAAAATAAACTTAAATTAACTATATATAAAGTCGAGGGTATCTACCAGGGCATATCCTCACGGAATGAAAATTGAGCCCCTTCCCTTTAACGACCAGGGAGTTATCGAGCTGTCCCGAAATGGCGCCCGGCGCCTCCGTGGGGCTTTCCATAGAGCAAGACCTAGAGACTAACAAGCCCCCTCCCCATCTGGTCCTGTGGACTCAAGACGGGATGGAAGTGGATACGCCACTTACACGCGCCAACCCCAAAGTCGGAAGGCTACCGATATGACCTCGGTAGGGCCGCCTGGTGATCTAGCACACCTACTAGCTATGCTGGCTAGTTCGCGGGAATATTAATTGCTTCCCTCAACCCCGTCCGGAGACGTACCCGATCTCCCACGAGTATTGGGAACCACTGCCCCCTCGAGTCCAACCCAATCCGAACAACTCCAATCAGGGAGCGGCTCGAATGTTCGGTCCGAGTTCCTCTAGTAACGTCAGAGGTACCACGCACCACGGCAGCTAAAGCTGATGGATCCCTTTCGCTACGGGTACTTAAATTAACTAATTAAACCGTTTTAATATTGACGGATAGTGGTAGGTTCGCGAGGATACTCGTTTATATAACAGTAAAAACTTACCAGATCATCCGCGACTCAAAAACATCCTGAAGGTTCTAAGATTTGTTTGAAATAAACTTGCCTCATATCTGTTAATGCTCACGTGACCTAATCACCTCCTGCTGTCGTGGTATAGACTATTGAGCGGTAAAAATGAATCCGTTAGTTAACATGATGTTATGTTCGAAAAGAATTGTAAAGTCATATTTTCATAATGGTATGAATTAAATGTACTACGCAACAGATTAACTATCTGGAATGCATGTTAATTCTTAAACAAATAAAACAGGAGGACCCCTTTGCTTCAGACCTGCCTCTAGGGATGACACGATAGCGGGTGCGTTTATCGGTATTCGTGACATAGTGACTTTTATCGCTGACCGTGATTTGGAATGGATTTGTCTTACATTGCACCGCCTACGGCGCCGAAACGTTAGCCAGTTAGAGTAAAGGAGAAGGCAGTAGCACACGAAGGGATATATGACAGCGGGGCAAGGTTATTTGAAACAAGGAATAGTTATAGGTCCAGATCTTACCATTCTTACTGTAAAAAGCCAACCTTCTGGTAAACTTATGCAATAGCCACTCCATCATAATCTTCTGTAAACTGTGTGTCAAGAATTATAATAATGGCTTATACGGAAGCAAACTTTAGCGCTTCTGAATAGGATCATAAATCCTCTTCTATAACATCTCAGTAGATTCATAATTGAATCGGAGAGAGCACGTTTTATTTGATAAATTGAACTCTTAAACTATAAGTTTTTAAATTACTCTGTACAGGAATAACCACAAAATATCACGATCTGAGTCGAACTTTTTTGTATAGGCAAAGAGACAACAGGCTAAATGGGGTTAGTTACAAACCTTTGAATTCAAAAGTGATATGCTGGGGAATAATTTTCAATTTAAAGTGAATAATGGAGGATATTTACTGACATTATTTTCGAAAATCAGAGTTATGGTGGTATAAACGTAAATAGTAAATGTTTATTATGTTTATGAATAAAACAAAATTTAAAGTATGCAGAACTTATTTCAAAATTTATTATTCAGTTTAGTCAATACATGTTGGACCAAAAATATATGAGTGTTCTCAGTATAAGGAAATGAATTAAAACTTTGGTTGAAGCCAAGTAAACTCCACGATGGCGTTTTTCCAATAGTATATGAGGTCCTGTAACTTAGCTTTATTATTTTATATAAAGATGATTTGTCACAAGATATTTAGATTGGCACAAAGTCTTTCTGCCTCAGCACTAATCTAATGAGCGCACACACACACACACACACACACACACACACACACACACACACACACACACACACACACACACACACACACACACACACACACACACACACTTAAATGTAAAAACATTCTTTCCGTCTGTATATCTTCCATCACTTTCAATCTTATACGAATTTGTATATAAATATGAATACATATATTTATATGTATATTCATACAAATATATGAATATAGTTAATGCACCCGAATGTTTAAAAAATAAAATATTTTAAGCAATATGTACAAATATAGATTAAATGCATCACGGAAGCTTTAGAGGGCTATGGAGCGTTAGAAATCTATAACTTTTTCAATCATTATGGTTTATTTTTAATAACTTCTATAATTTATTCTTACGAAAGTTAATTTTTGTATTTACTTCATGTTGATCAAATAAACCTTTATAGTTATAGATACAAAGCGAACAGTGATTGTCAAAAGTTTGATTGGATGCTCTGGCTTTAAAACTCCAGGCATTTAATGGGAAAAAATAATTGAGTGTCGACAGGAGCTAGTGAAAAGTGAAATTGAATTTCTACACATGATGGCTCTTTAATTGCTATAGTTGTCAGCGTCCCATTCTATATTGAAATACCACTTAATTTTACTCAGAGAACTGTACATAAGCTTGAGATCCTTTTACGTGCGGTAAATATACGTCACGGGAACACCGTCTTTACTTCCCCTCCGAAGAAAGCTATGCTAAGGATATCACCCTTCGCCGGGTATGGACCTACGACCTCGGAAATCAGAGGGCAGCAGGTTAGCTCTAGGCCACTGAAGACGATAGGACCTAGTGGCTGAAAATTATTTAAAAACTGAGTTTTAAAGCAAGCTGCTTTTGTTTCTCTTGTAGTGCCCCTTCATTTACTGCTTAATGTCTGTCACTTGTAAAATATTGCATAAAAGAAGTTCTGAATGACTGACATCGGTCTATTCCCGGGAAAGTATATTCAAAATATACATTTTATTCGTGTTAATATCTGTAACATAGACGTTTTAATCAAAAACTTTTCAGATATTTTTAAGAATTTCAAAATACTCTAAAAGTGTTCTACATATATAAGCAGTATCTTTAAAGTTAGTGGACTTTCCTGAAAACATTAGTGTCCCATGTTTGAATACTAATTTGGTAGTTGTCGAGCATTTTCCTTTTAAGTAGTTGTGGTATTCACAGATGTGTATCTGTGCATGGGCAAGGACGCACTAACACTCGGAGCTTTTTAAAAAGTTGATTTGGTTTTAGCCGCGCTATGGCTAAGTGGATAGATTGCTTGGCTCTTACCAAGTGGGCCCGGGTTTGATCCCAGGCTACCGCAAAGTGAGATTTGTTATCCACAACTTGGTGCTGGGACGGGTTTCCTCCGGGTCCTGCTGTTTCCCCCGTCAGAATTCCACCAGTTGCTCCATAATCTTTTTTATCATTCATTTCGCCCTCATATACATCTTCTTCACACCAGGCATTGGACTGTTCACCTATCCTAGTTCTCTATCGGATCCAAAGCTTCGGTTGCTCAGGTCCGATCTTAAAAGGGATAGAGGAACAAGAATGCCCTAACACCACGATTGTGCTACAACTAGGGAAACAAAAGAATAAGATTTGGTTACAGAGTGCCTCAAAGTATGTATTGTCAATAATGTCAATACTCAATTTTTCAGTAGCGTGCATTATATTCCTTACCTATTATGAATATGGGTAGAAAGTAAAAAGCTGTAGTAGATAGTATATATACTATATTTTCTATACATATTTTTCTTAACAACTCTGTGCAGATCACTGTAATGTTCTTGTACCTTTCGTGTTGTATCGAAGAATAAATTAAATGAATTCACATTGTTGATGGCATTTTGAAAGGCCAAAAATTCTCTCACTCTGCTTGCTTGAACGCCCAAACATAAATAGGGAATGATTGTAGAGAACCAAATAAAGCTCTGACTAAACAAAAGCAAAAGGGGCATGTTGTTTACAAAACAAGGCTTTTAATTTAACCGTTTGAACAAGCACGTAATGGTTATAATTAAAAACAGAATTAAAAAGAACGGTGATCACAGCCTCGGTTCGGGTAGTTTGTCAGCATTAACGAGAGTTTCTCACAGCATTATAGGTAACAACTAATAGTTATCAGCTCCATTATTTATAAAATAATTTCAAATATGTAATGAAGTCGGACATAATGATGTATTTATTAGTGCTGTAGATCGATCAAAGTTTTTAATCGATTAACCGTTTTGCTTTAATCGATTAATCTATCAATTAATCGAGATATAAGGATTGTAAAAAGTACTTTAATACTCTGTACATTTCATTATCAGACATTTAAATATTTAGATTCAAAACTTCTGTTTGCATCAAGTGCACATGCTTTATATATGTATTGAATTAGATCTACAATATTTTTGTAAATAACTATTTAGTAACATATTTTATCAATATCTACTAAGTTCTGTGAGAGTGACATGCAGTTGTTGTTTTTATAACGTTTTTCCTTATTTTAACCGTTTTAATACAAAACTTTTACTCACTGTCCCGAACTCAGAATCGTTACTGGCTTACTGCAGTTAACGGCACAGTTACACCACCACCACCAGCCCTGAGAAGAGGGATCAGTGATTGTTTCAATAGCTGCGTAAGCGAAGTGTTCGTTCAAGGTCGTACAGTTCAGTTTATGCTAGCAAGGGATAAAAAATCAGTTGTAAACGATATGTTGTCATACACAAGCTCTAAGGATAGAGACATATCTGTCAGCATCTTATGTAGTTATGTACCTCCTGGAATATTTCACAACAAAAGTGTTATTTAGACTCTCTCGGGGTTCACAGTGATTTCTTTTAATTATCGGGAGTTATATTTTCTCAAAGCTCAAAGAAAATTACGTATGTACTGAAAGCTTGATGCGTTGGAAAGGCTGTTTAGGTTGGAAGCAATACATTAAACCTAAGAGGGCCAAATTTGGCTAAAGAGTGTTGATTATTATTTATTGTAATCGACTCGATTAATCGATTAAACTTCTTAATCATTAATCTAAGATATAGAATTAATCGATTAATCGTTTCGGTTAATCGATTAAATCACGCAGCACTAGTATTTATCATTTTATTTCACCTATTATAAGTATGTTCTGCTGGAGGGTAATTATAAGCTCATTCAATAGATCTATTTATTTGAGTTGAAAATAATACTGAACGATTTGATCTTATTCTTTCTCACAAAATGAAAATAAATATAATAACGGCAATAAAAGAAATTATAGATCCCTATAGACTTGCAAGTTTATTAAAGCTAGCACACAAAAAAATGAAAAGTAAAAGCCGAGGTTGAAGAAGTAGCTAGGCTTTGGCATTTTTAAATGTTGAGCTTAAAGTGCAAGAAAATCGTGAAATTAAAATACGTCTGCCTGCGTCACATCTTACCTGACATAAGCCAACAGAAAGGACAAATACTGGAAATGTCATGTCATGTGATAAATGAAATGTACAGATAAATTTTTTTATCTTGAAAAGTGCAGAACGATGCGCAGTGGTATCTGGACGAGTCCACTTCAGAATGGTTACAACTGGAGGGGAGGGCAGGTCAGTTGCGTATCAGTTGTGAGCAACTAAACACGTGCAGAGCTACTCGGTAACACTACAGCTTGTTTCAAAATGTGCTTGGCTCCTGGTTCCAAGAGAGCATTTAAAATGACGCCCCCTAGCAGCAAATTAGGAAATAAAGTGCTACATTTAAAAGCACGAGAAGTAATAACCAATATCCATAGATTTATAAAAAAGGAACAATGGTCTGGGTCAGCTATAAAAATCTGGGGAAGGGTATCTGAAGCAACAGTTGTGTCTCAAAGCAGTTTAGGAGAGTTATTAAGGAAAGAAAAGCCATTGATGCTAGTGAAACAACGTCCTACTCTATGCCCAGTAAACAAAGATTAAGAACATGCACAAAATCTAATTTGGATGTTTTAATTCAGAAGTAGTTAGGCGAACTATGAATAATTTTTAAAGCACAGAAAAACAAAGACCAACTTTGAAGAAAGTGCTTATGAAGCTAAAAATTCTACTGACTTCCAAGGCAGTATCTGAACATTAAGAAGAGTTCTTTTGAAGCTAGGATTATTTGAAAAATAAAACACTAAGCGTGACAGGCAAATTTTAATTGAACATCGCACCATACGTGCAAAAAGGCTTAAGTATTTACGAAATTTACGATATTTACGATATTGAAAGGCCGACAGTTATTTACCATGCCTGCTGGAGGAGAACAGTGTTTTGTTCCAAATGCCTATGTACAATTTAAGATCCAACAAAAGCGTGGAGATTACTGCCATAGTAAGAATTACAACTAAGTTTATAAGAGCTGCAAAACTTGCTTCGAGAATAAAATTTGGTTTTAGACAGCTTATGCTCCGCCCTCCCCTCTCGTAATCTTACGAATGGGACGCATTGTGGCGATAGGTGCACTATCCCCATCACAGTTGCTACTCATCCCTACCGCGCATGATTCCTGTCAAGATAAAATAATACATCTGTACCTATATTCTGAGTTGTTTCTATTATGCTATTAATCACAGTTGTGCCGTTACATTTTATACACACATAACAGCAACCCAAAATCATTATGTAATTGTAATGACTACAACGGTGCAGATAAAATATAGATACTGTCGTTTTTAAGAAAAAATTATTTGAAATGTGTTCTAACAAACAATTAACTAATTTTCAAAGTATAAACCATTGTATTCTATGGCCTTGAGCCACCTTTCCGCGAGCTTTATTATCTCACGATGGTACGAATCTCTGATTTTAATGCGAAGTATTTGGTGACACCGCTTGCACTACTTCAATGTTATCAAACTTTCTTCCACGTAGAAAATGGGTCATGGGCTGAGAAAGATGATAATCTGATTGTGCGAGATCAGGGCGGTATGCTGGGTGTGGTAGCAGTTCGATTCTTCCCAACTCTTGAATGTTTTCCATGGATGTTCGTGTAGTATGAGGTGTTTCATTTTCCTCTTGTAATATAACTCTATTTCGGTTAACTAACGCTGGGTATCTTGAGAATGAATATTCGCATCAATCGCCCGCCCGTTTGTAACAAACTGCCAGTGAATCACACCTCCACCAGACACATATTACTATGCGACCGAACTGATGTCCTTTTAACGATCACTTTGGCAGGTTGGCGGGCATCAAAGCACTGCTTGGAAGCACCAGGGTTTCGGTAATACAGCCATTTTTCATCACAAATTACAATTCTCTTGAAAAATCTATCTTGCATGAAATTACGGATAAGCTAACGACAGATACCCACTCTACGTTCAGCCGTTGAGGTGTTAGTTCATGAGGCACAGTTCTGCAACTTCTGTATGATTTTCCAAGTGTCTCAATATGATGATGTATGGTATCTTTTGATGCACCAAGTTCTTCTCAAAACTACTTTCTTTCTGTAGATTTTCTCGCAAAACCTGGCGTGTATCCTCCTTTTTTTGTAATTTACGTCCTCCAACGTTGTCATGTCGGACGATGAATGGAATGGATGAAATGATGCTCAAATAAGTCCAGGGTCAATGGAGCTTAGAGTTACCCGACATTCGTCTTACAGGATAAGGGAAAACCCGGTAAAAACCTTATCCAGGTAACTCAGCCTGGCGGAGATTCGAACTCGGGACCTCTTGAACGTGAGGCAGACATTCTACCACCACGCTACCAAGGCGGGCGTCATATGTATCCTCCATATTTCATACTTGAGATCTTTCTAAACGTGGTAAATCTTTAGTGTTTCCGTCTCGATTGTTGAAACGTTGGAACCATTGTTGTGCCTTACGCTCACTAATGAAAACTTCTCCTTACACTTCACATATGTTTGGAGCTGCGGCAGCTGCTGTATAATCTTGTTTCGAATAGTGTTTTAGAAGAACGGTAAATTCAAATTTATCTCCATTTTTGATTGTTTATTATTAACTGAGATGATACCTGCTTGCAATGTACACAGCACTAGCCATGGATCTTGTAAATAGCATTACCAAACCAAAGAAGCCCACTAAATTTTCCAAAATACCAAAACCAGAAGCCCACTTACGAGACCACCTGATACATATGTACTGTAAGCGTAAAACTATTACAGTGTTATAATTACATAAAACAATCGTCTCCGCAAGCTCTCTTCCCTGCGCGGGGATGATGATGATGATGATGATGATGATGATGATGATGATGATGATGATGATGATGATGATGATGATGATGATGATGATGATGATGATGATGATGATGATGATGATGATGATGATGATGATGATGATGATGATGATGATGATGATGATGATGATGATGATGATGATGATGATGATGATGATGATGATGATGATGATGATGATGATGATGATGATGATGATGATGATGATGATGATGATGATGATGATGATGATGATGATGATGATGATGATGATGGGGTTTAAGGGCGCTCGACTACTGGGTCATCAGCGCCCTTAAAAAACCAATGGCTTTAAAAACCAATTAAAACGAGAAAGACTAAAAGACTAAAATACAATAAATCAAATAAAAACAAAGATAAAACTCACGCTCAGGGAGCTCATAGTGGTCGTTAACATTATGAAGTCAGAGGGAGCGTAATGTGTTCTGTCTCCGTTACTCTTTGCGGCCTACATGTTTGATTTCCCCCTAGAACCACAGACTGTTACGTGCCAGTATGCCAACGACGTCCCCATTATGGCACGTAACAAAAACCAAAGATATTGTCATCCTCCGCTGCAGCGCCAGCTCCGAGCCATTGGCCGTTGGAGTGAGAAGTGGAGGATGGCCGTTAGCCCTGAGAAGAGCTCCACTCTTTTCCTGGCTAAGGTCTGAGCTGGGCGACCGGATTGGTCGCTGAGGTTGAGGCAGAGGCAGATCCCCAGCATTCCCACTGCCAAATACCTCGGCGTCCTCCTCGATCGCGGCCTCACCTACGCCCCTCATGTCCGAGTCAAAGCCGGACAAGGGCATGCAGCACTCACGCGGTTGTACCCTATACTAAAATCCACCGTGCCAACGCACCTCAAGCTACGCCTGTATCGGGCGATTATACCGCCCCTGATTCTTTACGGCTGCGAAGTCTGGGGATCAGCGGCTCCGACCACTATTCGCAGACTACAGTGCTTCCAGAACAGGGCACTGCGAATGATCTACGATACTGACGTAGATTCCCGTCCTACATCCTTCACACCTACTCCGGAGTCCCGTACATTGTGGACGTGGTGCGGGAGAGATCCCGCACCATCTACAATAAGCTAGACTCCCATCCAAATAACCTGGTGAACACCCTTGGCCGGTACGACCACAGGGTTTCTCGCCGCCGACGAAGCTACCGGTTGCCCCGAAGATGCTTTGGGTAACCAGAATTGAACAGGGCCGCTTTCCCCTGACTCCAAACCCCAAGCCCAGAAATGGGCTTGGTAAGTCCCATACCTAGACATTAGTTCCTTTCCCTCTAGCCTGTTAAGCGGACTGTGCTCAGATGCCTCCCAGGCAGGCGGAAGAGCGCAGCCAGCACTGGGTGCACACCTCTCACGAGGCTATAGCAACCATCAAGGCTAGATATAACACCGCCCAAATCAAACGCCTGTGACACATGACTTTCTTTATACTGCTCAGATAAAGCCGCACAAAGCGGTTAGGTGCTGAGAAACAAACACTCCGCCCAAGTAAAACCTGGACGACTCGTCTCTTCTACTGGTCTGCTGGACTTTAGCTCAGAGCAGATACTGGAAATGCTGCTCTTCTGCTCTCGGACATCATGTCTCGTAAAACTGTTCTCGCTAACTTGCCTAAGCTCAGCAACAAAAATTCTTAAGAGTTCTTGCATGACGTTATCACCAAGTTCCTGTAGTATACGACGCATATAAGGATACACTTAGTCTTTCAAAATTCCTATAAATATAAATGGCAACTACCTAGATCGTGGACCTCATAGGTCGTGAAACACTTCTGTATTTCATTTAATGTTTTGGTAGCCGTATGTTCTGTTCTAGAATCTTGGTGCCAACCATATTTGCTTCTTTTTCAAGTGGTCAAAGAACGATACTAGAATTAGCCTCAGTTATCGCTCTGGGTTGATTGCTTCATTAAAGAAAATTGGTGCAATTATCTTCTGGTACTTATTGCACGCCATACTTCAATTTTCATATCATAGTAAGGCCTTCATGTAATAGTACAGGCAGTGGCGAGGCGTGACTTTCAGTGCAAGGGGAGCTGCAAATAATTTTTGTTAAAGTAAGCGAGGATAATGGCTCAGAGAACTAAGGCTACACTTTAGTACTCTTTCTACTGTATGCAAACACGTAGGTGTTTCTTGCATTGCAAGACTGTTCACAATACAAGCAGACATTCGTGCTTCTCCTCTCCACTCAGACGTTTTCCTACCGCTAGCCCACACTGCGTGAACTGTTAATCTACAATGATGAAAGTATAGAGACACACTTTTACTAATAACTTGAAACTTCACAAGAATTCATATTTGTCACTACTAAATACCAATCTACGCTAAAGTACTACTACTTATTTGTATTTTAAAGCGCCACAGAAATTTTTTTTCACACGCTACTGGAACTTCACGTGACAAAATCTGTCAGTGCTTCCTAACTATCGAAGAGTCGCGATTTTCTCCGGAATGCTTAAGAAGCGCGGTGCTCGAGGTTACGATTGCATAAATATTCGGCATTGAATGAGTTCGTGCAAGTCATGACTTGAATCTAAGCCACTGTCAAATTGTCTGCAGCAGCGCGGAAGTTCGTGAATTCATTTTGAAAATGTCTCCACAGCAAATAAAATATGTCTAGGATAAATATTCTTATTGTTCTCCTGAAATTCTTGGGAAAGGACGCTTCTAGCGCTTCATTGCACACTTCACCACTGAGTACAGGTTTTATAGAAACCCAGTATCTGCTGTTGTGAGTGTTAACTTATCCAAGAGAAAACAATGTGTCAGTGTAAACATTTTTTACAGATAGCTAAAACCAATTATAGCAATTCACTCGCTTATCGGGATCAGGTTGTTCCAAATCTTGTTCTCAAGTATGCGATATATCCTTTAAGTAGACCAGTAGCACTTTTCGCTGAAGTCTGAGGTATACCTGTCCGTTGAGCTAATTTGTTTAGCCATTTTTTAGGCGATCGCTCTAAAGCGATTTCACCAGTTTATTTTCTGATCTCCTTCTAGAATGTTTCTTGTCCAGCACTGAGCCCGAAGCGTGACATTTATTTGCGATCTCGTATATAGATTTTCTTGCAGGTGGTACAGTGTTTGGAAACCTTTCAACAAACTCCATGACACATGATGTGCAGATTCATGTTCAAAATAAACTTTACAAATAAACAACATGCGTTCTGTCATAGATAACTGACACACTATGTTTACTGTGTCGAGAGGGACACCTGAGTGAGATATGATGACAAAGCGTCCTCGAGTGAGAACTACTGGTTCTAAGTGCCGCTAGGTGTTAAGAGTAGCGCGCAGGTAGGAAATGCCATGTCTGGGTTGCGTTGTATAATAATGACCCTATATAATATTTTGTTAATAGTCATTATCAGGTTCCGATACTTGGGACACCAAGGAAACAGATTAGATTGACTATACCACTATATTTGTTTACTACGCATGTGCTGTCATGGTCAGCAGTAATGGGAAGCGCCAAGACAATACCAATCGGCAGGAATACTACGCATACCCAATGCGTATATACTATCCCCCCCAATGCTCACGCTTCCGAATGTTTCAAAAATAAAGTCGGTAACTTTCATGGTTAGATATGTCATTCATACAGAGAGAAAGTATATCTATAAGTATTTAATGATAATAATAATAATAATAATAATAATAATAATAATAATAATAATAATAATAATAATAATAATAATAATAATAATAATAATAATAATAATAATAATAATAATAATAATAATAATAATAATAATAATAATAATAATAATAATAATAATAATAATAATAATAATAATAATAATAATAATAATAATAATAATAATAATAATAATAATAATAATAATAATAATAATAATAATAATAATAATAATAATAATAATAATAATAATAATAATAATAATAATAATAATAATAATAATAATAATAATAATAATAATAATAATAATAATAATAATAATAATAATAATAATAATAATAATAATAATAATAATAATAATAATAATAATAATAATAATAATAATAATAATAATAATAATAATAATAATAATAATAATAATAATAATAATAATAATAATAATAATAATAATAATAATAATAATAATAATAATAATAATAATAATAATAATAATAATAATAATAATAATAATAATAATAATAATAATAATAATAATAATAATAATAATAATAATATTAATGATGACGACGATGATGGTGATGATGATGATGATGATGATGATGATGATGATGATGATGATGATGATGATGATGATGATGATGATGATGATGATGATGATGATGATGATGATGATGATGATGATGATGATGATGATGATGATGATGATGATGATGATGATGATGATGATGATGATGATAATTGTGATGATAATTGTGATGATTAACAAATACACTTTTTTATCTATCAGATATGTATACTTTCAAGCGAAAATACACGGTGTCCCTAAAGTCACTATTCATTTCAATGAAGGAAGACAGTCATTGAAAAATCAATATTATTTTGAAGTGTTACACATATTCTAGTGCCCTTCTACATGCCATACATCCAGCTCAAAACACATACGCCATCTTTCAGTAGTGGAACGAAATGTAGACTGTAACATGTCAACCGTAATTCGACATGCTGTTTTCCTGATACGATTCCGTAACTCAGGCAGACCATTCACTTTGCTAGTGTACACTTTAGATTTGATGTACCCCCATCCAAAAAAGTCTAAAGGAGTAACTTCCGGTGAACGGGAAGCCCACAGCCGAGGTGAACCTCTGCCTATCCTAGAAAGGTTCTCTTCTGGTAATCACGATGTTTGCAAAATGTGGACGCACACTATCTTGCTGAAACACAACTGTATCCAGTAAGCCATCCTCTGGAAGCTGCGCTTCAAGAAATAGTTCTAACATGTTGAGGTAGATGTTACCTGTTATTGACCTTTCGGCAAAGAAAAATGGGCCATACGGTTTTTAGTTTGTCATTCCTAACCAAACATTGACTTTCAGTGTATCACGTTCCCACTCCGATACCTCATGTGGTTCTTCATATGCCCATATTCGGCTGTTGTGTCTGTGCACTTTCCCACAAACATGGAAAGTGGCTTCATCGGAGAATAAAATGTTGTCCATTAAATTCTCATTCTCTACACATTCCAGGAGGTCATAAACACATTGCCCGACGACTGGCGAAATCCTCGTCCTCAAGATGGTCCAAAACTTGAATGTGATACGGACGTTTTCGTACAGTGAAACGTAGAATTTTCCACACTATGTTGCCAGGGACGTTCAATTCCCTACTGAGGCGTCGAATTGATGCCTTCGGACTCCTTTCACTGGCAATTTGAACCTGCTGCACTCTCTCTGCAAAGACGTGTGGTCGTCCAGTACGACTGCTTAAATTTGTTCACAAGCAGACGAATGTGTGCCCTTGATGCGGCTGGTTTGTGGAATTTACGGGTAAATTCTGCTCTGGCGTCTTCATATGGCAATCCGCGTACCCGTGCACAAACAATGGCAACCCGTTCTTCTGTGCTAAACATCTTGCACTAAGATACCAGTATCTGAAAAGAAAATAAACAAAATATTGCGTTTTCATTGAAATGGATAGTGACTTTGGAGACACCCTGTATTTCCAGATGCCTAATTTATATACCTACAGTATTCATTACGGAAATAAGTGTTGGGTGTGAAACTCAGTGCCAATTAAATGAAGTATTATGCCTATTGCTCCGTTTCTTATTAATGATATGCTTTTATAGTTACGAAATCAGCATTACAAATGAACAGAATATTTTATAAAATTTCCAAAAGAAAATTTATTGCGTTGTTCACTTAAACATTGTATTTGGAGAAGTTGGGCTAGGATTCCCATGCAGTGCAGTTGCTATATTTTGTTATATTCAAGAGGAGTGCTTTCTATCAACAGTCCTTGACCGCAGAGTGTTCGCAATAGCCACCGTTTTATGTTGAACTACAACAGGGCAGCACCCACGCTCTTATTGTAAACAGATAATATTCAGTCAACTGTCTCTCGCCCATTAGTTTCCAAGTTTGGCTGCCTTAAAATAGTCATTTACTTTAGACTTCTTCTGCTTAGAAAAGAAAAATCTAGTACATTTATTATATACAACTTTTTAAAAATATTGTGTAAGTACTTATTTCTCTTCCAAACTGGCAAGTTCCTACTTTCTTGCCATTGTATACATACCTTTCATATTGCTTTCCAATGACGTTTCACTATTTACATTTATTTATTGTTTAAGTAGATATTTTAATATTAAATGATTTTTAGTATTTAATTTAAAATTATCCTGTGTCTTGGTATACTGTTTCATATGTTCTTTCAAATTTTATATTTTTATGTATTTAATATCCAGATTGTGTTCTAAAACATTTCCTCAATGTCTTTTACGTTTATTTCTTTGTACTCAAACTATTCATCATTTCATAGATATCATTTGAATTGCATCATTTTATTTATTAACATGCAAATATATTTCCTAAGGAGAATAAAAGTTATTATATTACTGAATTCAACCACAAACATATAATCTAATTAAATATGTCAATATTATTTATTATATACACTTTTAAAGAGTTCATTTCCATTAAACATTTTTAAGTTAAGCTTATGGTACGAGAGATCTGAATAAACTATTGGACACTCTGAAAAATGAAGTTCCAATTGACATATCCATGTAAGGTTTATGCTGGCTTTTATAGATTTTACATGAGCATTAATTAGATGAATCAATTTAATTGTATCATCCTGTATACAAATGAGAGGGAGGAACAATCTAGCTAATAGGGAAAGTGGAGGAGACTTAAAAATAAAGGGTAACGGATAGGGTTGGCTATACAATATTAGAAAAATATGCAGATTAAGGAAGTAGACTTAGGGTTGATTAGTGACTGACAGGTTTATTGCTTCCCTGACAGGTAAATGAAGGGTGGGCGTGCATACATTTACATAAATTTGTGTATTAGATGTGCTGGTTATCCCAAAAACCTTCTGCTCATATATCCTGTTTCTAACTTAATAAATAATTTTGTAACACTATTCTATTCAACCTACATTAATCGGTGCTGAGAAATATCAATTTTCTTATTAGAACTGGTTGGTTCGTATCTACTGTTGAGCAATTGGCATTGAAGCCATTCACTCCCTTGCACTCCAGTATTTTGATGTTATGTTGGTACGTTGACTAAAGGTTGAGCAGCGGATTAGGTGGCTCCCATCCATAACTTCTTTCAGTGTACAGAAAGGATGCAGAGGAGATCTCAATATACCAATCCTGAATAAATGTTTATTTAGGCAGTCAAGGATTTTCTTGGTAGTATATTGATTCTAGTCTGGCTGTTACATAAATTTCCCCATAGTTTCCTCTTCTTTAACTTTTTAAAATTATTCTTATGATAGAGTGCTGACTTTATGGCTCAAATGAGTCTGACATAATTTTATTGCCTTTTTTGGCTAGAAAGTCAGCTGTTTCATTACCATGAATTCCGAGATGTGCTGGTATCTATTCAAGTATTATTCTTTTGTTTTAATTGATTAACTATTTTATGACTTTATGACATTCTGCAATATATAGGTAATTAGGTGTTATATCACATGTTATGGTTATTATAGCTGCTTTAGAGTCAGATAATATTACAACTTTTAAAATTTATTTATATAATATAGAAGATTTTGTAAGCTCTGAAGGATTATCAAATTTTCTCCATCAAAATTTGTAGAATTTAAGAGAAAGAAAAGAGTGTGCATATTGCACCAGCGCCAGTACCACCATAGTTTGTTAAGCTAGAGCCATCAGTTTAAACTTGTGGTAAGATATCTTAAATTTAATATTTCTCTCATTAAAACTGCTAAAATTTAAGATGCCGGGCTTCTAAATTAATATGTTTAGTGGAGCAAAATTAGAAAATGTCTTGTAAACGACATTTAAATCAAAATCAAAATCAAGCCCTGATTTGTTGCCTCTAACCTGTTCGTCTGATTAGAATAATATTGCCACTGTGCAGCATTGCTGTGCTGCTGCCAAGGCCGGGGCTGATAGCTTGACAGGAGAGAAAAAGACAGAAAGAGATTCCAGAACGTTCTGCTCATTGTTGCTGCCGCTAAAGTTCTAGAAAGATCTGCAGCTTTCTAGAGACAATGGCTGGGGAGGGATAAATACCCGCAAGGTACTTTAGTTAATTGATGGAAATTAATCATTTCTTCACACTAGTCGTATATAGGCTAAGGTTTTTGATAGATAGTCAACATGAAAAATTCAATGCCACGGCCAGGATTCGAACCATGGATCTCCTGGTTTCCTTCCAGTCGCTCTTACCCATTGAGCTACCATGGCCAACTTGCGGTCACGACATTAAATTCTCTATTTGACTCGTATATTTCCCCGGTAGACCACTAGGGTCTCTCCTATTCGAGATACACCATTTGTGGCAACTTACTATCGTAAGTACTTGAGTCCCAGGCTTCACATGGATCTCCTGATTTCCGTCCAGTCGTTCTTACCGTGGATTCCAGTCGCTCTGGCCGTGGCACTGAATTTTTCATGTTAAATCTATCAAAGACCTTAACCTATATACGACTAGTGTGAAGAAATGATTAATTTAACTCTTATTATTTTAGTTAATTAATGGAAATTAATCATTTCTTCACACTAGTCGTATATAGGTTAAGGTCTTTGATAGATTTAACATGAAAAATTCAGTGCCACGGCCAGAGCGACTGGAATCCACGGTAAGAACGACTGGACGGAAATCAGGAGATCCATGGTTCGAATCCCGGTCTTGGCACTGAATTTTTCATGTTGACTATCTATCAAAGATCTTAGCCTATAAACGGCTAGTGTGAAGAAATGATTAATTTCCCTCAATTAACTAAAATAATAAGAGTTAAATGATGAAGCCTGGGTCTCAAGTACTTAGGATGGTAAGTCGCCACAAATGGTGTGTCTCGAATGCGAGAGCCCCTAGTGGTCTACCGGGGACATATACGAGTCAAATGGAGAATTTAATGTCATGGCCGCAAGTTGGCCATGGTAGCTCAATGATTAACATCGACTGGACGGAAACCAAGAGATCTATGGCATGGCATTGAATTTTTCATGTTGACTCTATCTACCCGCAAGGTGCTAGGACCGGCAGTTGTTTGTTATTTGTTGCTTATTGCGACAGTCGACGGTTGAAGTGTACCGCAGTGATTTCTTTCATTTGTTTTCGTGCAGCAGAACACCGAGTCAGCCTCGATGACAGCTGATTGTCAATTTCACGTCTTTTTACTGCAGCAAAAGTTGTTCTAAATTTCTGCAAACCAAATTTCCCAAACTACGTAACCCTCACAGTCACAATATGTTGCAGAATCTATAAAATAAATTGATGTATGATAGGATTATATTGAATAAGTTATCCTTGACGGGACCAGTTTCATGGCCTGCGGCCGGCCATCCTCAACTCTACTTGCTCTTCAGTGGTGCGGGTACAGATTTGTTACGTCAAAAGTAAATTCACGTATCAAGCAAGCGGATGCTGTAACTGTGTTTGCTTTTCTGGCATCCTGTTTGGAAATTTACTATGGAGAGTTTTTTTTATGAAAATACCGCAATTTCTTATCGAATATTGTTCTTAAGATCATCTAAACTGTGTTGATTTGTTTCCCTGCGTGAGGTTAAGTTAAAATGAGTCAGTCCTTCATCCACTCAACAGCCGGCAACGTTGAAAACGTTCCGATATGGGTTAGCTTGTGTAGAGAGGGTCAAAGGAATTCCGGACATCTAAAATTCAGCTCTGAGCATTCAACACATTGTTTGGCGCATGCGGCAATTGGGTTTGGTAGCAAACGTAGAAAGAAGGTGCCCGCGTTTAATTTAATTTAACATACATTACATGTCCAACAAAGCTTTGATCGAAATCAATAACACTGGCCATATCTATCACAGTGCGCAGCAGTGTTACTAGCACTAGGGGGGTAAGTGGGTATTCAAGGTCATATGGGTGCACAATGGGGACACGGATAAGCAATTTCAAAATACGAGACACACCATGGCAAAGCTTTGTTACTGGTTGGTAGGCTCCTATTATCCTGCGACGATTTTATACGTCTGAACCAATTCTATTAGTTTTAAATAATGAATAAATCTTCAAAGTACTTAATTATGTTTCCGAATTGCATAATAGTTCAACTAACTTCCGCAAAAGATAACAAAACTTATTTTCTAACTTTCTTTAACTCTGAATTAGTTCTACTAAAGTATTAATAGTTTAGCTATAAGCAATAAATTGAGTTTAAAAGCATGATTCCTAATCTTGAAACCTGAGTGTTGGGACATCTTTTCTCAAACAAAAATATCACCACCCCATGCCTCCTCCATTCGCCCGTCCGTTCGACCGGCAGGTCTTCCGTCCATTCACACAACCCTTTTTTTTTTTCATCCGTCCACTTAACCACTAACCCTTCCTTGAAGCTTTATAGAGACTTAATTTATCTACATTATATGTGTGTTAATTTAGAAGAAAATTTCTTCAAATGCGTTAAAACGTTAAACAAGAAGTAAATAAAATAAAGTCCTAAAATGTTGAAAATCACATTAAACTTCTAATAACTTTTAGTAATGAATTTATTTCGACCGTATTACACCATATTTATTTTACATAGCAACAACATAGTAACTTACATAGTGAACAAAGGACTAACGAAAATCGTCAAATGATGCAATTTATAACATTTCCTCCCACCTTGAAATTATTTATACAATTTAAACGCACTAAAAATTTGCAGGAGTCATGTTATCTAATTAATTAATATCACGGTTCACTTCTAAAGGATACAGGCGCTGGACTGGACGTATTAAAATCTCATCTGCTGTCTTCAGTTTGGCGATTCTAACAACCTGATTACCCTCAACACCATTGCTGTTTTGAGGAAAGGATTCCAACTGTATACTATGGATTAAAATCAACTTAGCTTGTTTTAATTCCTGAAATAAAAGGGTACCAGAGTTTCTCGAGGTGCCTCCCTTTGTGTTATTTATAAATCTCCTAATCCAACCTATAATTCTCACCATCTGTGAAAATGTGTAACTCCTGAGGCCTTCCAGATTTATCATAGTCAAATTCTTCTTGGCTGTTTTTCTCTTCTCAACGGCTATTACATTTTCATCTGTTTCATCTTCGCCAGAGTAACAAGGCCATTTTTCTTCTGGATATCTTAGCCATCCAGGATCTTCCCACCATTTTGACATTAATAGTTCAGAAGGACAACAACTATGCGATGCTTTGTCTGCAGGGTTATACACACCAGAAATATGTTTCCAATTCTAAGGTCTAGTCACTCTGTTGATTTCTCGTACCCTGTTCCCTACAAATGTTGCCCAATTTTCATTTTTTCTTACCCAAGCTAGTGCTGTAGTGGAATCTGTCCGGAAATATTCTTTTGTATCTTCTAGAGATAGTGCTTTCCGTATTAAAGCAGCAAGCCGGTTTCAACTTAATTTAATATTAGCCCCAAGGCGCTTCCCTTCATTGAAAGTCATTAATACTCGCTGGCAGAATATGCAATTATAATTCTTTTAAATGCTCTTTTGTTTTCGGCACATTTAGGCAGCAAATCAGAAAAGTACGAATTTATCTCATACTTAAGCACTGCTTTTCCTTGTTCTAAAGCTGCAGGTGATCCACAACGAAGCATCGCAGAATGTAATTATGTCAAGTGAAGCAAATATTTTAGATACCAAAAAGTAACTGATCTATCACAGTACTTAACACAGTATTTGACGATCTTCCAATAATGGGAAATAAGTATTATATAAGCAATCGCTCATAAATGGAATCAGAGTACAGAAGTATTCAAATTCAACTGCCTTATGTACTTTTCTCAATTAATTTCATTAATTAAATAGCGTTATTCTAATCCATGACATTAAAATATATGGAGCTTTAAACAAGTAATTTAATTTGATATTTTCCTATATGCAAATTCGTAATGTAAAATACTTTAACTTAGTACTTTCATGAAATACGTTTATACGTATATACGTTTATACAGCCATATACAAGGTCTGGAAAGATAGAGTGAGACTGAAAAATTCAATGTCATAGCCGAGATTTGAACCACGGATCTTCTGGTTGCCGTCCAGGTGCCGACATGACATTAAATTCTCCAACTGATTCGTGTTTTTCCCGGTAAACCACTTAGGAGTTCTCATAAACACGTGAGACAACTACCTTAATGGCGACTTACAGCGTGTAAGTACTTTAAGGCCCGGGCTTTATAGTTAACCATTATTATCTCAATTAATGGAAATTAATTGTTCTTTCACACTGGCCGTGTGCAGGCTAATGTAAGGAAAGATAGTCAGACTGAAAAATTGAATGCCATAGCCGGGGTTTGAACCACGGATCTTCTAGTTGCCGTCCAGCCGCTCTAATCCTTGAGCTACTCTGGCCAACGTGCCGACATGATATTAACCAGAAGAAACGGTGTTCAAATCCCGGCTATGGCGTTGGATTTTTCAGTCTGACTCTACCTTTCTATACTTTAGGCTACTCACGGCCAGTGTGAAAGAACAATTAATTTCCATATACAAAGTCTGCTCAAAAAGTATCGCCAATTTTGTTTTCCCAAATTGTGTTTATTTATTTATTCATGAATATCTATTTTGTCCTCTGAAAATTAATCCCAACCAGATACTATACACTGGTGTCAACGTTTTTTCCAATCCTCGAAACACTTTAAAGAAAATATATAATGTGATATTGTTCAGCTCCTCCTTCGATGCCGTCTTTAGCTCCTCAATCGTGGCATAGCGTTGTTATTTGATGGGTCTCTATAGTCGTTTTTTTGGGGGGGGGGGGGAAGCACATGGGGAATATATGTAGTACGGTAGTTCCGACATCAAAAGTGTGATAAGCATGTTGGTCAATTTTTGTTCTTCCACAAATCCGGGCGTTTCTAGCGGATTGCTTTGCGCAAATTGTGCGTTATTTGCAGGTAATATTTCTTATTGACCGTTATATCCCGTGACAGGAACTCATGATGCATCACGTTCCTGCAATCGAAGAAAACTGTAAGCAAAACCTTCACATTTGACCGAACTTCGCACGCTTTTTTCTGTCTTGGCTCGTGTGGCAGCATCCATTGGGATGATTGTGTTTTAGATTCCACGTCATTAGCATAAACCAATGATTCGTCACCAGCTTATGATCCTGTGGAGCAAACCTGGATCATCGCGGACAGAGTTCAACAGCCCCTTAGGAGAGTTAATGCGATGGTGTTTTTGGTCGAAATTGAGCATTCAATTTTACGGTCACCCGTCTCATGCCCAAATCATTGGTCAAAATCGAATGGTATGAGTCAATCGATATGTTTAGAAACGTCTGTAACGGTGATTTGACGATCGGCCAATAATATTTTCTTCACTTCAATGTTTACTTTTGTTGTTGACGAGCTCGGGCTCCGGGACGTTCATTGTCGTTCACATATTCTCGGTCATTATACGATTTTACATTTTGATAGTAAATCAATAAACAATAAGATACTAAGCCAAAACACGTCCAAGCAAAATAGCTTGCAACAATTAATTGAAGATTCCAAATTGCCAAGCTTGCCAATATAAGTAAGGGACATGAGTACTAATAATACATGAGTACATAACGCCACAAAACTAACGAAAATCGAATATTCGTAGCTCGCGAAAATTCAAAATTCGCTATAATTTTTGAACAGACATCGTATTGTGCTTGTCAATTTTAAATGTTTCAGCACATGATAGTAAACAAATCTATTCATCAAAACTAATATAAATCTCTGGAATATAATATCATAGAGCTTTTCGAACATGCATTTCAGAATTAAAATTAATTACATTGAACTTATACATTCTTCAGTCTTATTGTTTCATTGAACCTTTAACATCTGTATTCCGGTGAATAAGAAGTGCGTATGTAATTTTTCATAACTGAGACAGATTTTTAGACCAGTCTACAACCCAGATTCTTGCACTGTATTTATTCTGCAAGAACAGATACTCAAACAATCTAAACTGAAATACATTTAAGTATTCTATTTTGTTTGTAGGAGCAGATGAAGTCTCTAGGGATGCCGTCATTATGTTATAAAAGCGAGGTCAAAACTTGATAAAATTTGAAGCTGATATTGCATACATGGACATATTAGGTAAACATGGCCATCTGTAATTCAACTTAATAACCAAGCAGGTCATATAGATGATGCAACAAATGCTTAGGTTTATTGAAATCCCAAATTGTGACGTAGGACCAATCAGAATTAAATATTACGGTAACTTAGCAACCAAAACAGAAAAAAGAACCAATGATTTTATTCTTAAATTTTTTTCTTCTGGCTTTAACTCTCGAAGAGGGTAGACGCGTTTTCGGTAAAAGACTTCTTGAAACTACGAGAAGTTACTGGGGTTCATCATTTATGAACGTTTAATAAACGTTTAAAATATACATCGAATATGCGACGCTACGATAAATAATTTTGTAAAAAAAACCGTTGCATCATTTATAAATAAAAGGAGAAAATTAAAATATAGTAAAGGGCTACATACATCAGTGGAAAAAGTCGCATGTAAAGAAGAAAATGATGTCGAGAAATATAATTCCAAGAAAATTCAAACGGTATTAATTATTTTATTCCACAGTTGCCCAAAAGTGAAATCCCTTTTGTATCGATACCACGCCTGAGAAGTTTCACGTCTCATCGCTCGCCGCAGCTGCTGGAGAGAGGATTTATAGAAATCTTCAAAAACATCTTCACGGCTTTTAGACGAAAGGTTCATCGCTTCTACTTCAAGGTAAGGTTTGGCTTCTACATGCGACACCACACGGAGGGAGCGCGAAACTTTTGCGCGTGTGGGGCTAGACCTCACGAAGGGGCGAATCCAACTTCAGATATGTCACCGCATTGTGTGATATAAATCCAACCCACAAGGAGGGGAACCGCTCCAAATTCCTAGTAGCACCTACCTCAGCCATTTTCATAAGTGTGCATTTTTAAAAGTATAAACAGTAAGCTCATGATACTCGCAATATGTATAAATGTTATCGCTCATCTTAATAGAAACCTTTACACTCCAAAACTTGCGATCACATGTTATGAAAAAATGGTATCCCAGCGGATAGAAGTGGAGAACTTTATCAATCCAATTATTCATATGTTAAAGTCAAGCATAAGTGTTAGTGTCTTCTTGTTGTCTATCAGTTATCACAGCTATGGTTGTAAATATGATGCATTTTAAGACAAATTCATCAATCTAATAAAAAGTATAGGAAAGCTGTAAAGTATAGGTTAGATGAAGTGGAATAGTGCAGCCATAAATTTCATAAGATTTTTTGACCTGGCATTACCAAAAACGATGAAAACTTCCGAAATATTCACATTAATATAAAATCACTATAAAATAGTGATGATAAAAGGGAGAGCTACTTGTTAGATAATTACAGTGAGTGAAAATATTAAAGCATTACACGTTATATTACAAAGAAGTTACTTAGCTTTCATACATTATGGATATCCTTTAACATATACAACGAATTAGAGGTGTAACCTGTGAGTTTGTAGATATCCTATACCTATTCCACAAAGTTAACCCTTAGAAAAAGACACATTCTGTGACCACTGAGGACAATTATCTTGTCAATTGTAGATTAAGAGGTATCGTTTCACAGATGTCTGATGTATTCTCTTTATACACTTCTTTAACATGGCCTCAAGACGAACATAGCAATACTGTACAGAGGGCATAAAACGTTAAAATAATAACTTGCTAAACCGTTTTGCCATTAGCACTACAACCATATCGGTAGAGTGTTATAAAAAGGGATTTTCCCTTTCGTTTTGCTATGTCTTAGTTTCTGAATCGTGATCATATACGAGGGTTGGCTGATAAGTCCCGGGCATTACATAGAGATGGTGTCATTGGACCAGCTTGACGGATAGCATTATATAGTTTAACCCTAGACTAGCTTTTATCTATAGTTACAGCTCAATAGCTTGTTATTTTTTTAAAAATGGAATTGTAGGATCTGGAAAACTGAGCAGTAATTAAATATTCTGAGCTTTCAGGAGGTCTGTGCAAGGTCTGTTTCTTGTTGACACCTGATCAAAAGTTGCAAAGAAAAAATGCTTCTATTAAGAATTTTAAGTTCTACCGTAAAACTCCCAGTAAATTTTTGAGATGGCACATTACCACAGATGTAACTTGGATACATCACTACACTCCAGAGAGTAAATCACAGCAAAAACAGTGGATCCGCCAGGTGAACCAACTCCAAAAAAGGCAAAGTAAATTTTGTTATCTAACAAGGTTATGGAGAGTGTTTTCTGGGATGCATAGGGAATTATTTTTATTGATCACTTGGAAAAGGGTAAAAGTATCACTGGTGACTACTACGCAAGCGTACTGCAACGTTTGAGTGAGGAGGGGAAAAGAAAAAGACCTCATTTGGCAAAGAAAAAAAAATCGTGTTTCTTTATGACAATTCTCCGTCACATCGTTCAGTCATTGCAATGGGAAAAATGGGAATTGCTTGAAGATCTACCCTGTTTGCTAGATCTAGCACCTAGTGGCTACCACCTTTCCCGAACCTCAAAATTTCTTGGAGGACGGAGATTTCACAGCAACGAGGAGGTCATTGTTGCGGTAAACAGCTAGTTTGAGGACTATGATAAAACACACTACAGAGATGGTTTAATGAAATTAGAACACCGATATGACAAATACATTAGCCTTTCTGGAGTTTATGTCGAGAAATAAAGGAAAAAAAAGTTTGTGCCGACGCTTCTAATGCTTATAATGAAATATCTGTGGCATTTCTTTTATTTTACATGTATATTCCGTAAAGTAACAATTATTTTATAGTCTATGAGATTCTCAACTAAAATTACTTTGGAAAGTGTGCCCATTGGTTGAGCGGCTTTTGAAATTACCTTTCATGTACATACGCACACATAGGTATAGGTATACTGGTTTCTATTTTCTGTTAGTCGGTAGTTATGAGTATCGCCGAACAATTTGTCATTTGAAGTTTTCAAATAGAAAACTAAGGAGCTAGTCACTCTTTTGTGATGCTTCAATCCACCACATACCCTGGCTCTTGGTTCCACTGCCGCAGTAGTTAGGTAAACTCGGAGAAAGCTGCAGGAGGTTGGTCCCCTCTCACTGCTACATGCGTGTAAAACGTTTGTCTTTACCTCTAAAATGAAAACTTCTTTAAAACAACCACGGGATAGTTTCTGTATTTGCAATGAGTAACTGAACATCCTCATTTATCGGTCAGGTTAACTAATGACTTATTTCGGTGCTTACTGAACGAGAAAGTCGTGAAGTCCAAAACAATATTTACAATCCTTGCTGTTATGGGCTGGTTTCACTAGTTCCAACGAATTTTTCACGTGCCAAATTGTTTGGCGATAACTAAATGGTAACAATTACATTAGAAAGAAAGATGTTACTTCGACTTCATTATTAAGAATGTTAACAGAGTGCTTAACATTAATCTTTCAAATCTGAGCTTGATACATATAAGGAGTAATAGACTTCATATTATATATTTGCAATTAAAAATTAAATATAAGGGAAAGAAACAAAGGAAGAAAATTTTGTCATTTCAACGAAGAATTAATTATTGTATTCTTGATTCAAAATACCTTTATCGATTTTAGATGGATCAACAAAATTTAGACCTTTGATCTTTATTAATTCGACAGCTATTTCTACTGCAGTTGTAGGTTAACTGGTTTTTCTTACAATAAAAGTTTTCTTTGCTGTACAGTGGAGGTCTTTTGTATTTCAGAAACCTAAATTTAGTTGAAAAAGTGACTTCTAGAGCATTAAACTCATGTCGTCAGTAGATTTTTGATAGCGCAGAGTGTCGGTTTTCATTATTCATAATAGAAGTGTAACTGTTACAGACGAGTTCACATCACCAAGGCAACGTTGCTCCAGCTGAACGATCGTTTCCAGGTAGAGCCGGGTGAAGGAGGCTCCAGGGAGGGTTACCTCGCCGACCACAAAGTTGAGACCTACCTCATCATCCCTCCCAAGGTAAGGAACTTCATTTCTCTGTTGTGCTGTAGAAACAAGGATTTATGTCCTTTTGTAGCATTAAGGGATCTCAGGAGAACTAAGTGTTAGACTAACATAATCCATCTAATTCAGAAATCACGTTTAACTACAACCACTCAGGAAGAGCCTGTTGGACTGAGGTTGGAATTTCAAATTCTTTTTTGGATCAAGTTTAAGTTTAATTTAAAGATTTAGTCTGTTCAGTGGAACTCAGTTTTAAGCAGCTGTGGTTTGACCTGACCTGATTTTCTTTGGCCTGCTACACAAGCTCCAAAATACAACTAAAATTTCTATATAAAAACATTGATGAAGTATAGAGAAAATTAAGGAGAGTGTATGGTCTTTGAGATTCTTTTTCAGGGTAGCATTAAATATCTCATGGAATATGTTGTATAAGGGTATAACCAAGGACACTGCCTTCTCAGCAACCGAGTGGGATGGCTCAGGCGGTTTCGTCTGTGGCCCACATTCGGGAGGTCCAACTTCGATACTCCTGACCGAAGTACTTTACCCATGGCTTTTTCCGCGTTTTTCCCGGGTCGCTAGACGAATGCTGGGTAGGTTAATTAAATCCCCCAAATATCCTGGCCCTCCATTTCACCCCCATTATCATTTAACATCTCTCATCTGATGGTTTTAGGGTAAAAGTTTCGGCGGGAGACTCGGCGGTGCATGTTATATTCTTAGTGACTTCCTCCTTTGGCGGGAGGGACTCCGGTCTCCGATCCGGAATGGTGGGCCGAATCAGGAACGCAGCTGGTGGAATGCTGGTTGTGCAAACCTGCCTGGGGTCTTCCTTGCTCTGGAGGGAGGTGGCGGCATCAGATCTCCGAACCGGCCTTGTGACTGTTTTGGGGGCACTATAGGTGGCATAGCAACTGTCCTGGATTCCCGGGGTGTATCTACCTAGTAAAGTGTAGGGACCTCGCCCTCTGTACCCTGATGACTCCTTGTGGCTGGCGGACTTTTCTCCTCTCATCTCATTCTCCCTCCCGATGCCCCACTTGGAGCATAGGTACAAAAGACCAGTCTGGTCGAGTTGCCGAATTTCCTCCGAACAGTCCAATCCAGTCCTACTGGGCACCATCATCTTACATAGCTTTCACTATTTTCTTGCATGATATTATTTCAGTAGTTTTATGACCGACCATTTGATTTTCAGATATAGTTCTTCATTTCAAAACTTTTCATGACTTTTCTTAATACCTCTTATCTTTCTCAAATAAGTGAGGGTGGTTTTTGAAATGTATTTTCAACTTAATTGCTTAGTTATCTTCAAACCCCCATCCACACACACACGCGCGCGCGCGTTAATATTCTGATGATAAACAGTTTTCAGTTCCACTGAACGTAAATCTAGTTTAAATAATTCTCTACGGTCTTAGGAAATGTTCCAGTAGGTTGTACTGCTCAAACGACGTTTAAATTATTTAATTAATTAGAGCCACTGAAAACTTCAATGCCATGGTCGGGATTTGAACTACGGAACTCCTGGTTTCCGTCCAGTCGCTCTACCATTGAGCTACCATGGCCAACGTGCCCTCCTGACATTAAATTCTCCAATTGACTCAGTATATTTCCCGGTAGACCACTTAGGGTTCTCATATTTGAGACAACCACTTGTGGTGACTTACTATTGTAAGACTCTACCGGGAAATATAATGAGTCAATTGGAGAATTTAATGTCAGGAGGGCACGTTGGCCATGGTAGCTCAATGGGGTTAGAGCGACTGGAGAAAACCAGGAGATCCGTGGTTCAAATCCCGGCCACGGCATTGAATTTTTCAGTTGGCTCTAATTAATTAAAAATCACCCATATACCGGAGTAATTCTTTAAGGATTAATTCCTCAATATTGTCACCCAATTAGCGGTAGGCATGAGGCCCACAGCTGTGAGGCCACGCCTCCCATTAGTCTCTGTCACTGACTGAGGGGTGGTTAGGGAAGGGTCGCTTGTCCCTAGGCGCTTCTCTCCCCTTCTTCTGCCCTCCGGAACTTTCGTGGGGGAAACCAGAGACTTCTAGAAGAACGGTGACATTCCTATAAAAAAAGGGTTTCAGAGAGACAGGCAGTCAGTGTTTGACGTGCTAGCGCCGTGTTAATGAACGAGAAGACTGTGTGTAATTGTGTACGTGCATCTGAACGGTAACGGACGAACTGGTGAATCGTAATTGGTGTATTACGTAATTTTGTGTAATTGGCAAGTGTTCAACTGTAAGTCGGTGGAAATAAAGAACATTGTTGAGTTTGTGTAATTGGACTTTTCATTTCACGAACCCACAAAGTCACAATTGGTGTCACAAGTGCGACATAACACAATGGAGGCAGCATTAGAAAAGATTTTAGCGGAACTGAAAGAAATGAAGACGGCAAATGAAAACATCGCTGCAAAAACAGAAGCGGCAAATGACAACCTGGCCGCGGAACTGAAACAAATAAAGAGCGAATTGACCACGGAAATGAGGGCAGCGAACGACAGTCTGGCCACGGAAATGAAGGAGGCGAACGAGGTCCTCGCCGCCAAATTTGAGGAACAGTTGGCCGGCATGAGGGATGACGTCACGAACCTGGGCAAGCGGATGAGTCAAGTAGACGACCGCCTTAATGATTTAGAGGAAAAAGCCGACACTAACGCCAAGACCCTGAACGCCGTGGTGGAAGACGTAGAAGACCTTGCTAACCGCGTTAACAACCTGGAGGGAAAGGCCGACAGCAGCGTCAAGTCCCTGAACGCCATGGTGGAGGACGTCGTCGGCAGGAAGCTGAAGGATTTGAAGGCCGACTCGCCGGGACGCGACACAACATCTGCGCGCGTCAAACCTCCCAAGTATGACGGCGCGTCAACGTTTGAGGTCTTCCGCCGCCAGTTCGACACAGTGGCCAGGCACAACGGATGGTCACCGGAGGAGGAGGCCACACAGTTAATAGCCAGCCTACAGGGAAGAGCCGCGGAAGTCCTAAACGCGGTGCAGACGACGGCGGCGCCCAAGGACATCTGGGAAGCCCTGGAGGATCGCTTCGGGAACCACCGCTTAGCCGCAGCATACCGCAGCCAGCTAAAGGCAAGGTCACAGCAGCCGGGGGAGACGCTGCAGGAGTTCGCCATTGCGATCGAGCAGCTGGCTAGCAAGGCCTTGGTTGACCTGCCACCAGAGTTCGTATCCCGGGAAGCCGCCTACAATTTTGTCGACGGGGTACGGGACACAGTGATTCGTCAGCGCCTAATGCTCGGGGAGCATAAAACCATCCACGAGGCGCTGACAGCGGCATTAAGGATGGAGGCGGCCAAAATAACATCCATCCCGACGTCGAGAACGAGGAGTGTCCGCTACGCCGGAGACAGAAGACCAGCTGAGGGACGCCGGCGAACACCTAGTGGCCTGTGTTGGGGGTGTGGACAGCCCGGACACCTGCAGAGAGACTGCCCACACCAGGAACAGCAGCCGGAAAACGAGTAAGGGCCGTCGTGGAGAGGGGCACGTCGGCGCCATCACCACCATCCCCTCGAGTGACACTGCGCGCCGTCAGCCGACGTATGGATGACAGCCTCATCGCGGACGGTTGGATAAGAGGAAAGCCGTGCCGCGTGCTGGTGGACACCGGGGCGGCCGTGACCATCATCAGACCTGACGTGGCGAAGGGTTTGCCGACAAGGAAGCCAAGCCGGCCATACCAGCTTGTCACGGCATCGGGCGACACCTTGCCTGTGGAGAGGGAGGCCCTGCTGGAGCTGAACTTGGGTCGGAGTGCCGTGCGTCTGTGGGTGTTCGTCGCGAAGGTGGCTGAGGAGGTGATTCTGGGACTGGATGCCCTCAGGAGCCACGAGGCGACGGTCGACGTCGGCAAGAAGGTCCTGCGGCTTAACGGAGAAGAGGTTATACTCCGTCAACCCGAAGAGCGCCTTGGAATTTGCAGGGTCGTCTTGGACGAAGACGTGGTTGTCCCCGCGAAGAGCGAGGTGGTGGTGACGGCGCGACTGGAGGGCCAGAGAACCAGGAACATGATGCTGGACCAGAAGACGCCTGTAAACGGACTGTGTGTAGCCAGGGCATTGCTGCCGTGCCGAGAGGAGGTGCCCGTGAGACTGCTAAATCCTACGGACGCCGATCACGACGTCCAGGCCGGGACGGAGTTGGGAATGTGCGAGCCCGTGGTGAGCGTAACAGCTATCGACGAGACACAGGAGCCGGCGCCGAAGCAACACCTGGGGCCCCGGCTAGAAGGCTTGGTGGAGAGGGCGGCCGACCACCTGACCACAGAACAGCTGGAGAAGCTTCGACAACTGCTAAGGCGGTATCAGCGCGTCTTCAGCCAAGGTGATAGTGACTACGGCCGCACGGACAAAGTGCTTCACCGCATCGACACCGGGGACGCCCGGCCTATTCGGCAACCACACAGACGCGTTCCGCTGGCGAAGCAAGGGGCGGTACGAGACATGCTGGAGGACATGAGATCCAGGGGAGTGATTGAAGAGTCTGACAGCCCTTGGTGTTCCCCTGTAGTCTTGGTGACAAAGAAGAACGGCGAGCTGCGCTTCTGCGTAGACTACAGAAAGTTGAACGCCGTCACCCGGAAGGACTGTTTTCCCTTACCACGGATTGACGACACCCTGGACACGCTAGCTGGTGCACAGTGGTTCTCGACCCTGGACTTGAAGTCGGGCTACTGGCAGGTAGCTCTAGACCCGAGAGACAAGGAGAAGACTGCATTCTCGACGGGCCAAGGGCTCTGGCAGTTCACGGTTATGCCCTTTGGCCTCTGCAACGCACCAGCTACCTTCCAGCGCCTTATGGAGTCAGTGATGAGAGGGCTGACTTACGATGCCTGCCTGCTATACCTGGACGACATCATCATCGTCGGGAAGACTTTTGAAGATCACCTCGAGAATCTGAGTAAGGTGCTACAGAGACTGCAAGCGACCAACTTGAAGCTGAACGCGAAGAAGTGCCAGCTCTTCCGCAAGGAAGTTAACTACTTGGGCCACATAGTCTCGGCAACCGGAGTGGCCACAGACCCGGAGAAGACACAGGCTGTGAGAGATTGGCCTCGCCCAAAGGATAAGAAAGAATTGCGCAGTTTCCTGGGGCTGTGCAGTTATTACAGGCGCTTCATAAAGGGGTTCTCCAACATCGCAAAACCCCTCACCCGCCTGACAGAGGAACACCGGCCTTATGTGTGGACGGAGGACGCAGAAAACGCTTTCCAGTACCTAAAGGAGACCCTGTGCAGTGCTCCAATTTTGGGTTTCCCACAACCGGGTGGCGCCTTCATTGTGGACACCGACGCTAGCGACCATTGCATTGGAGGTGTCCTATCGCAGATCCAGGACGGCCATGAGCGGGTGATAGCCTACTACAGCAAGACGCTATCCAAGGCAGAGAAGAACTACTGCGTCACCCGACGAGAATTATTGGCGGTATTAAAGACCTTGGAGCACTTCCACAAGTACCTGTACGGTCAGCCATTCCACCTGAGGACTGACCATTCCGCCCTAACCTGGCTATTGAGCTTTAAGAACCTGGAAGGCCAGACAGCACGTTGGGTCCAGAGGCTGCAGGAGTACGACTTCACCTCGGAACATCGTAGAGGGAAGAGCCACGGTAACGCAGACGCCATGTCCCGAAGACCCTGTCCAGAAGAGTGCGGCCAGTGCACAAGAGTGGAAGAGAAGGAGCGTGCCGCAGCAGTCCGAGTAGTTGTGGCAGTGCCTGCGGACGGTTGGGATAGCGCAGGCCTGAGGAGGGAGCAGCTGGCGGACGCAGACTTGGGGCCACTCTTGAGGGAAGTGCAGGCAGGGACAAGACCAACCTGGGAGGATATCGCACCAAGGAGCGCCACCTACAAGTCGTACTGGGCCCAATGGGACTCGTTGAAGATCAGAGAGGGCGTGCTGTTCCGGGTATGGGAATCACCCGATGGGAAGACGCAGAGAGAGCAGTTGGTACTTCCCCGGAGTAAGGTCCCGGAAGTCCTGGAGGAAGTACACGCCGGTACTTCGGGAGGACACCTGGGAGCGAACCGAACGATTGACAAACTACGGCAGCGCTACTACTGGCTGAGGCTCCGAGCAGATGCTGAGAGATGGTGCCGTCAGTGCCACGTGTGCGCGGCGAGTCGCGGCCCCCAGACTAGGAGCCGGGGCCGCATGCAGCAGTACAACGTCGGAGCGCCATTCGAACGGCTCGCCGTTGACATTGCTGGACCGTTCCCAGTTTCCGACCGAGGCAACAAGTACCTAATGGTGGTCGTGGACTACTTCACCAAGTGGCCGGAGGTGTATGCCATCCCAAACCAAGAGGCAAAGACAATCACAGACTGCCTCGTGGAGCAAGTGTTCTGTCGATTTGGGGTGCCGTTAGAGCTACACAGTGACCAGGGTACCAACTTTGAGTCCAACCTAATGAAGGAGGCATTACAAAGGCTTGGGGTGAACAAGACTCGCACTACGCCTCTACATCCCCAATCGGACGGCATGGTCGAAAGGTACATCAAGACCTTAGAGGAACACCTGAGGAAAGTCGTGGCCAGCCATCAGCGAGACTGGGACGTCAAGGTGCCACTGTTCTTGCTGGCCCTTCGCTCGTCTACACACGACACAACTGGGATGACGCCAGCCAGCTTAATGTTCGGCCGAGAGTTACGCCTCCCTTGTGACCTGGCTTTTGGAAGCCCTCCGGAAGCGAAACAGCCAGCGACCGAGTATGTGGAGAACTTGGTGGACCATCTCCACAACATGCACGAGATGGCTCGCCAGAACATCCAGAAGGCGAGCGACCGCATGAAGACCAGGTATGACAGGCAAGCCAACAGCCAAGGGTTCCAGCAAGGTGACCTGGTCTGGTTGTACCGTCCTACCCGGGCCAAGGGACGCTGCCCGAAGCTCCAGCAGCCATGGCAAGGACCGTACCGGGTTGTGAAGAGGATCAACGACGTGGTCTACCGCATCCAGAAGGTTCCCCGAGGAAAGATGTTGGTGGTACACCTGGATCGACTAGCCCGCTACGATGGTGCTGTTCGGGACGACCAGCTTTGAGGAGGGAGCAGTGTCACCCAATTAGCGGTAGGCATGAGGCCCACAGCTGTGAGGCCACGCCTCCCATTAGTCTCTGTCACTGACTGAGGGGTGGTTAGGGAAGGGTCGCTTGTCCCTAGGCGCTTCTCTCCCCTTCTTCTGCCCTCCGGAACTTTCGTGGGGGAAACCAGAGACTTCTAGAAGAACGGTGACATTCCTATAAAAAAAGGGTTTCAGAGAGACAGGCAGTCAGTGTTTGACGTGCTAGCGCCGTGTTAATGAACGAGAAGACTGTGTGTAATTGTGTACGTGCATCTGAACGGTAACGGACGAACTGGTGAATCGTAATTGGTGTATTACGTAATTTTGTGTAATTGGCAAGTGTTCAACTGTAAGTCGGTGGAAATAAAGAACATTGTTGAGTTTGTGTAATTGGACTTTTCATTTCACGAACCCACAAAGTCACAATATAAATTTACATTAAAGATAACACTTGTCGACAAGGTTTTTTTCACAAGAGACCTGAATAGTGAATTTAGTGACATTTTCCATCCTGAATTCAGATGTGTAGTCAGAATTTTCCCATCAGGCATAGTTTTTCTGTAAAAGCTACTTTTCAAAAAATGATTTTAACGTTTGCTTTGACCTGTCATAGGAACCGTTACCTCATATGTAGCTATTTTACTCAAGCTGTATTATTGAAATTATTTGCAATGTCATGCTGAAGCGCAATAAAACATGACTGTGCAGGTTCTTTGTTGGTGTTTAGACATGTTCAGACCTGTTTGGCATTGTGATGTGTCAGTATTGAGCTGACTGTGAGATTGTTGAGTAGTGAAATATTTCCTTCCTTTCTCTTTAGAAGTGTATTGTGTATGTTGTGCATGTTGTTTTTCTGTGCTTTATTTTTTCATAATGCCAAGAAATTGTGTAAATCATGCAGATAATTGCTGCTGTATTTGTGGTAAGCTGACCTTCAAGTCTCAGAGGCGAAATTTGACCCCACTTGTAAAGAAGTGTTATAAACTTTACTTTGGCTGTCAAGTTGGTGATTTTGATAAGAGCTGGGCCCTAAATACATGCTGTGTTTCGTGTGTTAGATTGCTGACTGGGTGAAAAATGGTACACATCATATGCCATTTGCAATTCCCATGATTTGGAGGGAACCGAAGGATCATTTAACTGACTGTTATTTTTGTTTGACAAATATTAAAGTAATCACATCTAAAACAAAATATACAGTTAAGTATCCGAATTTGCAATCTGCAACGATACCTGTCTTACACAGTGAAGAGTTCCTCGTACCAGTATATGCAGATACGACCTTAAGTGATAACTCTGGTTCTGACCTGACTGAAACTCCAAATGATTCAGATGAAAATAAAAATGATCTTACATATGAAGCCAGTAGCTGCTCATCAGAACCATACTTTCCCAATCAGCAAGACCTTAGTGACCTGATTCGCGATTTAAATCTGTCTAAACAGCAAGCGGGAGTTTTAGCTTCCAGACTCAAAGGGTGGAGTCTACTCCAAAAAGATGTAAGAATCAGTAGATATCGTAGCCGCCATAGTGTTTTCAAAGTATACTTCTCTGAAGAAAATGGTATTGTGTTTTTTAATAATATTCGTTCAGTTATGGAAACTCATGGGCTTCAACACCGGCCAGATGAGTGGCGATTGTTCATAGACTCCTCTAAAGTAAGTTTGAAGGCTGTGCTGCTACATATTGGCAACAAACTTCCATCAATACCGGTAGCGCATGCCGCTGATATGAAAGAGACATATGAAAATATGAAACTAGTTTTAGAGAAAATACAATATGGAAAATATGAATGGGTTATCTGTGGTGATTTAAAGGTCATTGCTTTATTGCTTGGTTTGCAACTTGGGTTCGCCAAATTTTGCTGTTTTTTGTGCGAGTGGGACAGCAGAGATAAGAAGTCTCACTACGTTAGAAAGTCATGGCCAAAACGTGAATCTCTTATCCCTGGCCAGAAAAATGTGGCATGTGTCCCTTTAGTGAAACCTGAAAAAATATTTTTACCTCCATTGCATGTTAAGTTAGGAGTTATGAAAAATTTCGTCAAAGCTATGGATAAACTTTCTGATGGATTCTTGTACTTGAAATCGAAATTCCCCAAAGTCAGTGATGCTAAATTGAAAGGAGTTTTTATAGGACCACAAATCCGATCATTAATGGCTGATGAACATATCGAGGGACTGTTAAATCCACTGGAGAAAGCAGCCTGGCAGTCCTTCAAAAGTTTGTGTTGCAATTTTCTTCTAAAAAGTAAAGCAGAAAACTATCGTGACATAGTGTCTGATCTGCATTCTTATAAAGCTATGGGATGCAACATGTCTTTAAAAATTCACTTCTTGGACTCTCACTTGGACTTCTTTCCCGAAAACCTTGGAGCTGGCAGCGATGAACACGGTCAGCGTTTTCATCAGCAAATTTCTACAACAGAGAAGAGGTGCCAAGGCAGGTGGAGTTCCATTATGCTGGCCGACTACTGTTGGACTAAAATGAGAGACGTTCCAGATGCAAAATATACCCGAAAATCACTATCTACCACCTTCTAGGTAAGTCAGAATCAGTAGTTATATTTTGAGTTAGATAGCTAGTTACGGATTTTTTTGAATATTATAAAAAATTCAAATGAATATCACACAGAACTCCTGCCCGATGGGGAAAACTATAATTATATTTGAATTCAGCACGAAAAATACTTTTAGAATCTGTTATTTTAATTTTTGTGAAAGAAAAAAAGTTAAATTTTGTCGACCAGTGTAATCAACGATAAAAATCCTGGTAATTAAGTACTTACAATAGTAAGTCGCCACAAATGGTTGTCTCAAATATGAGAACCCTAAGTGGTCTACCGGGAAATTAAATGAGTCAATTGGAGAATTTAATGTTGGCCATGGTAGCTCAAGGTGTTAGAGCGACTGGACGAAAACCAGGAGATCCGTGATTCAACTCCCGGCCATGGCATTGAATTTTTCAGTTGGCTCTAGTTAATTAAAAATCACCCATATACCGGATTAATGTATTTAAAAGAATTAATTCTTTAAGGATTAATTCCTCAATATAAATTTACTTTAAATTATTTGTTTATGGCTGCTCTATACGTACCCTTATTTTCAGCGACTCATTCCATACTAAGAGTGAAAGGCGGTTAACCTTGTTTTGTTCAGAAGCCTCCTTATAAAGCTTGAATTTATTTTTTGTGTCGTAAATGTACGTAAGCACCGGCTTTACTTTCCTTTCGAAGGATTCCATGATATTGATTTTTGTGTCCGAAAAAAAAATCAATCACTCTCCGTAGGATTCGAAGCCGCGACATAGGGAACCAGAGGATAGCATGTTACCCCTAGACTACAGTTACAAATGTTACGAGACTCATTTAGAGTTATAATGGAAGTTCACATTGCTTTACTATTACTGTTATTTATCTCGGTGAGTCAACTTCAAATTTTTCGTTTTAATCAGTTATCCATGTTGAATATGTGACACATTAACTGGATGATGCCTACAGTATGAAAATAAATATCAACGTCAAAACATAATATTCTCCATGTCATTCTGAAAGCAAATGACAGAAAAAATGGTATTTTGTTTGGTAACGACACTTAATTCACAAAATCATATCACTACTGCCGGAGTGTGGGAATTCGATCTCGCAGAAGTTCTGCTAGATACCATAAATCAACTGATTTGGAGCTGTCGCATTTAAGGACATAGAAAACTAAATCTGGGTGGCGTTTATACCCGCGAATTTGGGATCAGGAGACAGCGCCTAACCAAATAAGCTTCGCAGACCCAAACTGTCACTTTCTCATAGTTAGGGTCCCCCTCAAGTTTTTCTAATTGAACAAAAAAGGGTTAAACACCTATAAGACATTATAATGGCAATTTACTGCCAGTTATTTCCTATAAACTTCTGATTTCTAAACTCCACTTTCCAAGCAATAGCATACCAGCACATAAAACATGTTATTTACAACATAAAACATGCGACTTACAATTTACAACTTACAGTGATTATTTACCATATTTAACAAATGTATACATCTAGAATCCTTTTGTGTCCGTATGATCTCTTGCATTGCACCTTATTCACTGTCCCTGTGAATCTCTAATGCCATATTGCCTCCCTTTTTAACCTCACATATACATACCACACCTTTACGGAAGTACAATCTTGATTGAAGATTTTATACTACTCCAAAACTACATTTTGTTGCACTTGTTCTATTCTAATTCAAGATTTTACTTAGGCTAAGCTTAGACCTTCTTAACAGGGATAAAAAACAGTCATCAATCTTAAGTTCGAGATCAATTTCGCAACTTTAGGTGAAAACAATAGTGTAATACCCGAAAAAAAACCGTTAATTCCGTATATGTAATGTTGCCTTCTGTAAAATGTTTCATTTAACAATATACCCGTAAATTTACTAGGCGTTTAGTCATTGTATACAAACGCTTAAGGCCGCGCCGTTACAGAGCGGATAGAACACGTGGCTCTTACCAAGGCGACTCGGGCTCCATCCCAGGCGACGGAAAGTTGGACAACACTACGCTGGGCGAATTTTCTCCGGGATCTCCTGTCCCCCCATCTCATTCCAATGGTGCTCCATTTTCATTTCATGCATTATCGGCGTCACCGCCTGCGGTGCCGCATGTAGTAAAAGCGAGCGTTGAACACTACATTCATTACAAATGATTAATCCGGTTGTTTATTGTTGCAGAAGTCCGAATCAGAAAACCACAGAAGGGATTCTAATTCGTCCACGAATTTGAAAGTTGATCAGGGACCTCATTCCAGAAACAGGTCTCCATCTAAAATGACCAAATACGTGGAGTGTTGGGGCGCCGACAAACCTTTCGCCAACATCACAGAGAGCACTCTGGCCAAGAATATAGGACTAACGGTAAGTCTAAATGAACACTTCCTTAACCATATTCCTTTATCCAAAATAATTTTATATAAGACTTGCATAACCTCTAAAATAGGACGACTAAATTGCAAATCGGTGCAGATAAATTATACAAAAATACTTATGATTAAGTTGTTCTAAAAATATCAGACATTTCTTGAAAAACAGTTTCTAAATGATGCGACCACTGTGGAAAGTGGCATTTACAGACCAGCGGTAATTTGACACACAAGTCTACTGCGTTAGTGGAAATATTTCTTTGCTGTCAGCGCTCCATGTATGAATAATGAATATGCTTACCCTAATTCATGGAATATTCTCAAAACTTTATAATTTTGCGAATATTTTGTGAATATAACATATTTGTTACTCATTAAAGTTTATGCCGAGCAATATAATTATGGTTCATCCTATTTATCGTCAACTCAGTGAAGGTTGCATAGAATGCAATATCCTTCAGGTTTAAATGAAACTTTGTTCTTTTTTTAAGCACGAGAGTGCATTTTGAAACACTTCAACAATAATTGGTGTATCTAAAATTACAACTAATGTTCTGCTACCAAATATATTAATGTTTTTAAACATTTTACTAGCACAGCTTGAAAAGCGGCACATAAATATAATTATTGACTAACACGCACAAGAAAATGCAGCTAGCTCACATTAACTGATTGTACGCTCAGTTAGTGTAAGGTAACTAGTTTAATAATACTCCATGCATGCTTCTATTAAGAATTTGATATGAATATACGTTTACTTTTTATGATTATCTGATAATTAACTTTAATTTTTCAGAGTATATCGATGATTGAATCTAACCTGCTGCCGAGTAAAAACACATGTTTAGAATGCAAGTAAGTACCTATATTAAAGTCAAGCAGTATATGATTTTATGAATTTATGTAAGGTTGTGCATATAGAAATTTTTATTTTAAGATTTATACCAACCAAATTGCTACCCTTTGAATCGACCGTTACTGAAATGCACTAAGTCCAATTTCTAAAATATTCAGATAAAGAACTACTTTACTATTCTTCTAATTAAAACCCAATTTTTGGGCACATTAAGCGTATACAGCGTCACATCAAATCCAAAATATAGTTGTTTCTTACAGTACCAACACATTACTGAAATAATATTTAATTGGACTTAGTCCCTCTGAACATTATATCATTTCAAAATGAGTGATGCATACAAACGTATGGATCAGAGAAGAATTATGCATAGCGTAATAGTTATTTTGTTCAAAGGGTATATATGTAACTTGTTTATTACATGATTTTCTACCTAATATATGCGCAAGATTTCTTGAGCGTTCGGGTCCCAAGTCCTCATTCGGTAGTTTTCGCCTATTTCCGTAAACACAGATGACAACTTTGAAACATGAAATACGCTACACACTGTGACATCTACTGGCTAATATGCTAAGCTTTCACACGTACGCCATTTCATTTTGAGCAATTTTGAGCTTAATTATTAGCTAACCAGTTAACAACAAATCTAAAAGGAAGACTACGTTGTCAATGTTATTACTCTCAAAAGGGGACACACTATTTTTCGTCTACCTCCGTATAACTGTGATCTGAATGCAATTGAGCTGGCATGGGCAGAAATAAAGAATGCTTACAAAGTACGCAATGTTAACGAGAGCCACAAATCTTCGGAAACTTGCTATAGAAGCGACGGATTGGGAAGGATATGATAAGAAGGTCCAAGAGCTGGAAATGTAATATTGGAGAAACGAAGGTGTAATGGAAAGTGCAATAATGAAATTATTAACACATTAGAGGATGCCAGCGATGAAGTGACATAGTAGACTTGAAAATCGAAGAATCACAAAGCGAATGAGTGTTTATAGCTGTCATAATATTTGTTTTCTACTTTTATGTGTTTCATAACAGTAAATATATAAGGATATAGCATATCGGATGGAGTTCAATTGTTTGTTGACACATCTCATACCTTCGGCGCCTATCTTCGCTTATCTTACCGCAATTTGGCTGAATTGTAGTTTTCTAGGTTGACCACACTGCAGAAACAAAAGCGTGTTAGCTGTCTCTTCTTCCCCTCTGCCCGTACCGTACCGTAAATCCAGCGCTCAAGAAATCTTCCACATATAGTACATACTATTTTAATGACCCTAGCAGAAGGAATAATATTAAAAATAGTTTCACTGAGCTATTGAGCCACAAAACTGTAGTTCATACCCAAAGAAATTCCATAACTTCCCTGGTATTCTTTTGTACTAATTTAATCGTTGCTAGTTCCTCTCCTCACGCTTTACTTAATTGATGATGAGGGTTTTAGTTGATTCTAGTTGGGACAGGTGACATGCCCCTTATAAAGGTACAGGCTACCACATTACAGGATGATCTGCGGGATACCATATTCATGAGAATGTCGCAGGTGTGAAAGTCATATTCGCACTTCTAAGAGTATTTCTATATGTTGGTTTGTCACTCAGAATTGCCTTTGTACAGTATATTGGTCAGCATGCATACTCAAAAAATATCTCAGTTTCCTCCAGCATTTTAACATAATATCCATTTTCACGTTAAGAGAGTATACAAATTATTCTGGGATTAAATACTCTAACGCAAGGTTTAATATGGTTCTTGAAAACATCAAAAAATGCCAAAGGTAAGGATGGAATGATTTCTAGCAGGGGAACGTTGAATAAATTTCTAGAATTGCTTACCTTCGAGTAGACCCATACAGAGACAAATAAAGGAATGATCTATTTTTGCTTTGAACATTGTAACCGCAGTATCAGGCAGCGATTAGGAGGTGGTGAATTAATATAAATCAGATAATTAAAAAAGAAGATAAATTAATAAAAATGCTTTGCTAAACTAATATAAAGATCTTGTTATAATAATATTAAATTAGAATGGATAGTGTAATGATTAAAACAGCGGTGGACTTAAAGAATAAGAAGGGAAGAATATAATTTAATATAACATATATACTAGCATCCAGGCAAGAAAGATAAATATTCTTGTAAAAATCTGTACAACATTTCTTAGAGACAGGAAGGAAGGACCGTTACCTTCTTTGTGCTAGCAAAAGTTCAACGTCTGAGAACTATAGAATACTTCCAGCCTGGAATGTATTGGGACAAAAAGGGTTTCAAAATGCAGTTAAGCATGAACGCTAAACAGATTTACTTCGCTGATTTGATAACGAAGTACATCGTTACAAACAACTCAGGGTAGGCGTTCCCCAACTCAGGGTGGGCTGAACGTCAATGAGTTAGATGAGTTTTTCAAACCAATGCGAAAATTCGAAATGAATGAGAAACCAATAATAATGTAACATTTGAGAAGGGTGAGCTAGTTTGGTCATGTGATAAATTTAGAGGGGGGATCAGAATAAGGTTCGAACTGAATCCTGAAGTAAGAAAAATTTACTTAAAAAGTGATACTACGACAGGAAGGACGTGTTCAGGCGCGTTAAGAAGAGAAGCGAAGATTTATAAGTCTGAAATGTAGGGAAGTTAAGAATAGCGCAACCAGTGTAAGTGGAAGCAGCATTAGAAGTTTATTAGAGCAAAGTAGTCGTCGTATAAAGAAATATTAACCGCGCGGAAGTAACTTTAAACAAGCAATCCAGGGTTTCAAGTAAAATTGAATTTGTGTTAGGAATTTTACTAACAGGTGGTCAACGATCAAAGTCGATAAACGAACTTTATAGGAATTAAACCAAATGATTCTGCAACAAAGTGTTATTAATACGACTGAGTAGCCAACAACCACCAAAATCCATTCACCTGAGGATAAGAGAACTCATAGCTCCAATTAGAACCTAATCAATTTAACACTGGTATGCGGGTTTGCCGCAACATCAATCAATCGGAATATAGTGACGTCCTGCGTGCCAATTTAATATTTTTGTTGAAGTAGTACAACATAGCGAACACTTCATTGACCACTTTCTTGCCGTTACCTCGTGATATGTATACATCTTTAAGCTTCTCCCTTAGAGGTTGTATATGGAAAACGTATGTGTCTATAATTTCTCAAGTGGAATATTTCCTGAACAGCCATGAGAGAGGAAAGCTTACATATAATCAAAGGTATCGTGTGTCATCTTATTGCACGAACTCTGAACTAAACGTCATTCAAGAATAAAATTACAGATTTCTATGCTTCTAAACCATAAGGTCACTAAGGTCACTTGGTGTTTCTAGTTAAATAATTTGCAATAAATATCGTGGAAGCCTCATTTTGACTTTAATTTTTACAAATATTATATACATGTATTAGTGATCAACGAATCCAAAGCCAAAGTTCTTATGAAAACAATCCACATAACATATATACTTTACATCACAATTAATATGTTTACAATAAAATAATTCATAAGTTTCTCTGTCAGCATTTCATTCAAATAGGTAACTTTCTCAAGTCTATTGTGATTTCTTTTGTCCGGAAACGCGTCAAACGTTGAAACATAAGACATATTAGCATATGTTATTTGACTAACGCGTTGATATTCTTCCATCGAGACTATGGTCCGTTTAATATGGAATTACTAATTTAATCGTTGTAATGTAGATAAAAGTATTGGCCATACATTTTCCTTTTCAATATTAAAGCATTCGTCTTCCTTTTTAGAATGTATAACCATCACATTCATTATAAAAGCTATTATCGACTATATGGATGTAGTGACTTTAAACAATGAACAATTTATGTAGAATATGTATGTATTTAATCAGTGTGGGTAACCATAACCTTCCAGTAACATTCTTAAATGCTGCAATAAGTCATTTAGATATCTCAGCTAGTTCAAAATAACATGTAATCATAAACTTTTACAGCTAAATTAAGATAGAGAGAAAAACACTGAAGAATATTGTGATTTACTATGCACTGAGTAGGCACCATAAAGAAAAGGCCATTGCTTACCTAAACAATATTCGAAGTATTTGGTACCAGTGGCGTATATTATGGGCTATCAAAGATATCACCGAAGCCCATATCTAAAGTAAACTAGAAATTAATAAGAAATATTAATAATAATTTAAATACCAGCCAGTTTCCCCCATAAAGAATTAGTGCATATGGTGGAATATCTCTCTTTCCCTATCACTGAACAGAGGGGCACGCAGAGCTTCGAAAGCTGCTGTTGCAGCCTTTTATCTGGTAAGGGGCAGTGAGGGACATGGGGGAGGAATGCAGGATTCAACAATAGCAAGGCTTCGGCACTTTAAGTCGCTAGACTCATACGAGCTTCTCCGAAATGTACCGTTCGGACACGATTGGCTTTGGAATTCGGCATACACGTGGAGTTAAAGGCAAGAAAGAGCGTGTTTTCAATTATTGTGTGATTGTTACGGTCCTCAACAGCCGTATTAGTATTATTTTATAGAGTACAGTGTACCAAGACAGTTGCTGGCGCTAATTCTTCGAAATAGGTGTAATTAAACAACTAGTGCAAAGACCATTTCTCGCAGTTTAAATACGAGGATAAGTTAGTGATAATAAAACAGGGAAGGTCTACTCCATCTCTTCCGCACTTGCAGTGTGAACAGAAGGAAAAAAAATAACTCTTACAAAAGGTATTTTAGTATAAGTAATTATAATAAGTATGAGTGGCTGTGTGGTCCATTCGAACTAAATAAACTTTATTGCTGGGAATGCTTGTTTGTGACCGAGAAAACACCCTGGAATACTACGAGTTTCGCAAATTTAGCTTATTTAAACACAGCTTTGGATAAACATAAAAGATCAATAACACATATAAAATCTTTTACGGCATTAAAAGCTTTCGTTACTCAACGGATAGACCATGCATTGAATTACCTAAAGAAACTTCCTGAGAGTTTGCACAATAAAAAGGTTAATGAAAATAGAAATGTACTGAAAAGATTGATTGATGCAGTGGTTCTTCTTGCAAAACACGAATGTTCATTTAGAGGCCACGATGAAAGTGAGGAGTCATTACATAAAGGCAGTTATATAGAATTGCTACAATTTCTAGCTAATTATGATAGGCACTGCCTTAGCATCTAAAGACAGCTACCGTTTTCAAAGGCACCTCGGCTGTTTTAACAGCTTGTTTCAAGAAAAATTGATTTAAGTGCACTGTTTGTGAAGTTAACATTTAATCAACAATCCCATATTGTCCGGATCTGGTGGGCTTAGTGACAGCCCAGGTCACTATCTCAGCATACGCCACTGTTTGGTACATGGGTAATGAGGCAAAATCCCGTTTAATAAGATGGTAGGTTACACTAGATAAATGCATATTCGTAACCTGTATCTACAGTATGAATTGAATTGAATTCATTTATACAACTTGCTATTTACAATATTTTTATCTACAGTGCATACACATTTCTCATTCTAGTTATATAAGTTTTTGGTGCCGTTTTCTTTCTTAACCTTGCTATATCAGCCTGCTAGGTTCCCAGGCCTTCTAGCTTTGCTGAGTAGCATAGCCACCCTTCCATCCTCTACTCCAGTTTGCTATCGGTTTCCCCCTTTTGTCCCAGCATATTTTATTTTCCACACTTTACTTTTCTCATCCAATTCTGTTTAGCTTTCCAAAACATGTTCCCTATATTTTTATTTATACTTTCATTTTTGCCCGTAACCATTTTTATGGCTATCAGCTCGCTTTGCATCTTTTCCCATTTCTTTTCCAATACTTCCTGCCTCCATGCTGCTAGCTCTTTACACTCTCTCAGAATATGAACTGTATTTACCGTTTCTCCACATACTTCGCATATTTTTACCCTGCTACTTCTTAGTTTCCTTAAGAACATTGAGTATCTATAGTATACAAGTTGAACCAGGGGGCTCATTTGCGTCTGTAGCTATTACATTCTTCCAACGTAGTCCACAGTAAAACAGTATGCAAAATTATACGGAGTGATGATTAATGATTTTCTCTGAGAGTGGGCTTGTACAGAAGTTCCGGCACAACACAGGAGTATAATTCGAGAATAGTAGATTTCGAGTGTTCCTAAGGGGAACTCGTTCGAGTAGGTTTGTGGTTCTATGCTTAAATAAAATAGAAAAAAAATCACTGATGATAATTTTACCTTCACAAAATAGATATTCTCGTAATTATTTTAATTAACATTAATTACGAACTGGGAGAAACGTAACTAGGTGATATTAAGAGTCAACTCTAATGGCATGAGAGGCTTCAGTGCTCCAAAAAATGGTTTTATTAAGTGACATCTAAATTACAATTTTAAAACAAAAACGAAGGTTACTTTGATTTAACACATTTAATAAACTTTAGATACAATTACAATAAACAAAAAACATATACCTTTTAAGTTGGATTCAGAAGAGATGTGGTTGCACTATATCCTACTATGCCTCTATTCCCTAACAAGGTTCACCAAGAAAGACAAAACCAAGTGCCACACTATTTTAGCCTCGTGCACAAAGCTCGAATCTATCCTCACTCCGGGCCCGCTAGCAATACCAACATCTACATAATAAATAATGCCACAGAGAATAGACAAGAGAGTGTACCTAGTATAGCTTCACCACAATATTGGATATTAAATATGCATTATATTTACAGCCTTAGACAAAAATGTGAGCAGCTACCAGAAATGAAGTTTGATTCCGAAGACATCGTAAGTATTCGATGACGCTGCGTTCACTATAAAGGTGAGGTGATTGAGGAATCATAAGCAAACAACGCCCAGGCCAAATAAATTTGCATTTAATATACATAGTTTGCAGATAATCGAAATTCCATTCTAAAAAGAAAAAGCCAATACTTCCATAACTTCTCACCATTGAACGAAATGGTGCCACATGAGAGTGGTGGCATAAGCAATGTCAATAGGTGCCGCCATACCTTTGGATGTGGTCATTACGATACACTTGTGTACAGTACTGTGCTTGGCTTGTAAAGGGTTATTGCCAAAATGATAGAAATGTTTTCGTTACACATTGGTTATTCCAAAGAGCGACAAACTTACCAAAGGACGTGAACGTTACTAACAATTAGCGAAAGTACATTTCACACTTCCAGCATGCTGGATCTTTACACCCATGAGGAGAACGCAAATCTGCATGCAATGAGATTGTGACAACTGTTGTTGTGGAGACCTTACTCAATTTTTGAACTGTTGAAGATCGTAAAATACTGAAATTCCCATCTCCCCCATACCCTTAGATCACCACTTCGAACAACTGTGAGCTTGGAAACGCTGCTTTGAGTTTTCACTCTTTTCTAGAAGTAACATGATCCTGGAACATCATCTGGAGCGACGTGGCCCATTTGTACCTGAATGGTACTGTCAGCATACGCAGTCATGTTTGGCGTCTCGGATCCGCCTGCACTTGAGATTCTCTTGCATTCTGCCCCCCTCCCCTAAAAGATGACAGCACACTGTGGCTGAACTACTTGTTAATTGGGCAATGCTGCTTTAAACAATGCACACCAGCGTAACAACTTGTACTGTCATTGCTCAGAGCTATGGCCAAATGTTGTCCAGTTCTATTATTCCAGTGCTCCGATAACGCGAATGTCTCCACACAATCTTGTTTAAGCAGGATGGAAGGCCTTCTTCGTAACGATTACAAACTGTTCATATCATTACAGTCCGGCCGCTCTATCTCCGGCTCTGACAGTTCTTGAGAGGGGGAAGCGCGTTGTTGCCAGTTCTTTAGCGGGAATTTCAAGCAGAGGAACATGTGTATTTTAAATATTTCACGCATTTGCAGATCGTAACTTCGTAAATGTACGTGGACAATGTGTATATACATGATCCCAGAATATTTGCATATGGAGACAATATACCATTTACTGGAAAAGAAATAACAAAAAGCAACTTCGCACGAGTGGGAAATTTCATTCTCATATAATATTGATATACATGTCGCCTTATAGCATCCTTTTGAAAAGCATCAAGTGAAGCTTTAAGACTGCCTCGTTGCCTTTACTTTCCCGGTGTACGCAGAACTGCAGACGGCGAACTTAAATCAGCTGGCACTTTTCCTTAGTCACATTCTTCCCACCTTCAAGGCGTCACAAACTCTGTCCAGCACCTTGGTAACAGGTAGTAGAGGTCCACCATTGTCCCGCTCCTTCTCGAAGTACTCACGTAGCCTGAATATAAATTCACGGCTTTGGCTCTTATAAGAGCCGATTCTTTTTTTTTAATTCTGACGAACCAGTAGCCATATTACTATAATAGAGATAATAATAAGACTTACAGACGCTACAAATCAGAATTCACGCACAGACAAAAAATTAAACAAACCACCAGCTCGGGATCCAAAAGCAACTAAAAGCCACTTGGTCCATACAAAATTGCAGCGGCAACACGGTGCTGGATTTGCAAGCCACGCCTAGCAGCGACAACGCTGATTGGCGCTAGCAGACAGTTTTAACTTCCTGACCACGACACCGGATGTACAGACTCCCAGTACCACCAACAGAAGTAGTTAGTGTGCGTGAACGGTGTGAACGAAATATTCGAATAGAGTTATGTTGTAAAGAATATCTTGCATGATAATGAAATTACAAGTTGGGTTTCAATGTTTTGAAGCTAATATAGTCCTATACTCGCATTATAAAGATAATTCTGACGATATGTTTTCAATTACTCATTATTATATGTTGGTACTATTAACCTTCCCCCTCCACCTCCTGCAGCCACTAAACGTCAGAGCCGGAAATACAGCGGCCGGACTATAATTTACCTTTGCACACTTACTACAGATATTCAATTCCAAAACGAATTGAAAAGAGCGAAAATGTACTAACTCGGGCTATAAATATATATTTAAAGATGAGGTGTTTCATATTTTCATAGTTCATTAAAACATTCACAGGCTGCTCCACTCATTCTTAGTAACTACACAGATCTTGGCCGCCCGCTTCGGTAGCGCAGATAGTAGCCTGTCTGCCTCACGTTCAAGAGGTCTCGAGTTCGAATCTCGGTCAGGGTGAGTTACCTGGATAAGGTTTTTCTGGGGGTTTCCCTTATAATAGATGAATGTCGGGTAGCTCTAAGCTCCATATACCCCCAGACTCATTTGAGCATCATTTCACCCATTTCATTCATCGTCCGATATGACTTAACGTTGGAGGACGTAAATTGGAAAGAGAAAAGAAAATCTTGGTCTATGTTCCTGGTACGTAAGGTTATCTCTCTATATTGTGACTTTGTGGGTTCGTAGAATTAAAAGGCCGAGTTGCAGAAATTAAAAATCCCCTTTATTTTTGTGGAAATACTCTTATAGATTACAGCAGCATTACGTTACATACACCTTCAGTCTACGAAGGTCGATCACAGTAACAAACAGTGGCAGAGGATTACATCATTAGCTGTCGTTACACAGCTGGCTGTCTCTCATTTCACAACTACAACTCTCTCAGCTCTTCTCTGCTTACCTCTCGCGGCTCACTCACTCCGCTTTTCAACTCTCACTTTGCGAGCCGTCCCATGCTTAAATACCTAATTCGTAATTCGAGACTCTTCCAGAAGAATAAAGAAATCGAATAATCAACATATTACCAGAAATTTCCATTTATCTCAGTTTGTTTGTTTCGGTAAGTCTTTTATCTCAAGCGCTATGTTTATCTGCTTACGCAAGCTCGTTATCTACGTGAAACCTATCAGTTCCTTTGTGTACCAAGTCACCTTATCGCGATCGGGTTCGCGACAATATTTTCAAACTTTTGCCTCTTCAAAATCTTAGAACAGATGAAGTATACAATGGGATATGCACCATGACTCTCATTCCGGAGGACCCGGGTTCAGTTCCCATTGTTTGTACTTTCCTACTTTCCTTGATAAATAATGCATTGAATATTTAGTGCCAAGACCCCAAAACCTTAAGTCTAAACAATGTTAAAAATTAAAATAAATAGTGCTAACCAGTGCTTTGCTATCTATCCAAAGATACTGTAAAGAAAATTGTCACTTGCTGTTACACATGTAGAAGCAGCGGTAAAGTTTCCGTAAGGCCTCTTCTGCCCCCTCATAAAGAAATAGCTGTGCACTCAAGTACTAAGGCTACGTTACTAACCCGAATTGAAATAAATACATGTAGCTAGATTTGAAACATTAATAGCTCAGGCTAAATGGTTATAGATAATAAACAAATATTAAAACTGTTAAATGTGCTGTGTATGTACATTTCAGAAGCAGTATTTTGAGCTCAATAAATTTTTTTGAATTTTTCCACGAGTATAATAAAACACATAATTGTGAACACAATGGTGAAAGCTTTAATTCCCAGAGACTTGTATGCATCCAAATACCAGTTTAAAGTTGATATCTATTAATTCTTGTCGTAGTATTTCTCAGTAATGAATAATAATTTATATCTATGTTGCTTCAGTGTCAAATCGAGCTTTCTTGTGCATCGCACAAGCTAACAAACAAAATAATTGTAATATACAGTTGCATATATTTGATTCAAGCAGGAAATTTGGAGATTAATGCCCACGAAATTGTTTGTCTTGAAAACATAAAAGGATAAATGTTCAGGATATGTTTTAATTACGATTTTTATTTTGGCAAACAGAAAATGGCTGAATTCAGAGGAGTTGAATCCCATGCTCCTGTGGTTTCGGAAAGCAAATCAAGAAACAGACTACAGAAATCAACCCGATTCTCATTTCCGTTATTACATTGTTTGCGCCACTGGATTGTTCCTGTGCATGGCGGCTATACAAATATTGACAATGCCCAAGTAAGTAACATCAATTATTTCTTCTAAACTGTGCTATCTATGAAAATAAGATATGTCTGGAATCCATTTACGATGACACCAATCGTTTTAAAAATGATCCCTATTTTAAACAATTTTAGTACTGAAATGTTAACTTGAAAATTATAAATTCTTAGCGGCGTTCTAGAACTTCGTGCATTTATTTTACGTACTCTTATAACATATATTAGTATTAAGGATGTGATCCACACAATTGTGCTCAAATACTTGTCATGTATGCATCTCAAATTCAGCGATTTTATGCAGATTATCTTCGCAGCTAATTCGTCTCCAATTTTGCCAATATCGCTCATTCCAATATTATTCCTGTAGCATAAACGTTAAATTTATTGTACAACCATTTTGACGTGCTGCTCCTCTTCATCACGTATTACAAAGCTAAAACACAAAGGGAATATGTCTCTCTCGATTGCACCGAGGTCCTTCAATCAGTTTCCCTCTGGCGGTAAGCAAGCTTTCCGTTTGTACAATTTGCTGCATGTTAAGTGTCGTTAATGCAAATAAACAGTACAGAACTGTCAGAATTAGCTCAAATGCAATGTGATGGAACTCTGTTCATATGTCGAGAAAAGAGTTAATTTACAGACAATGACCACTGTCCATCTACCTCTTTCCTCTTGTTCTGATAATTCAATCGCGCAGCTCTTCCCTCTCTTTGATGTACTGGTATTGAATTGCATACCTCAATTCTTTTCATTTTTTAATTTTAAAGACGGATTCTCTGTGTAATGTGTATATCGAGGGAAGTACCGATGTATATCCCATGGATGGCAGTAGAAATTAACGAATAAACGATGGTTTTGAGCACCGACTTCAAAATTTAGTAATTATTTGCATATTTAATTGAACATTTCTTATTAAAATAAAGTAAGTGTGTCATATACTATGAACGTTTTTCCTCAGGTATTAATTGATATGATTGTTTGCAGATTTGAAGGTCTGGAACAACTTGATTTATCATATAATTTCAATACTAAAAATATAAAGCTTACCAGTTCATACAGTAACTCGCATTTCAGCTCCTATGGGTATGCGCCGCTTACTGAGATTTCCGATATATGGTCATCTCGTTTAAATTTTAATTTCTCTGTGCACTAAAGCTCTTAACTGAGCTAAGCTACAGTAGGAACTCCATCTGCCTTGATGAGAGCTGCTCGATGTAAAGATAATTTCTGTCAGATGTGTTTATAAATCCTCAGTTTTCCATCATTCATATCGAGATGAGATATACTTTATGTGGTATAAAAATGCTCCCCTACCTTGGTGATCTTATTATCAAAGGCTGGAACCGCGGTAAATTTTAATATATCCGTTACAATGTATTCTATCTTTTGGAGGTTCTTGTAGTTGGCTTATGTTAACTCCCCTAGGTATTTGCAATCCCTTTGAAAGTATAGTCATTGCTTCCGAGCTGGTATACAATTCGAACAGTGATCTAATCTACGAGGGCTGTTCAATAAAGAATAATCACAATCCTTTTATGAGAACGTACCTTTACTCATCCTCATAATTTTGATGGTCCTTCTCAAAACAGTCTCCCCTGAATGCGATGCACTTGTCCCAGCGTTTCTACCAGTCTTCAAAGACATTCTGGTAACCATTTTGTGAGAGATCCTTCAAAATTGCCTCCACAGCCTTCACCACTGCTTCTGATGATGGATAATGCCTCCCACGAAGGCGTTTCTTCAAGTTAGGGAATAGAAAAGAGTCACATGGGGTAAATCCGTACTATAGGGAGGGTGAGGGATGCACTTCACGTTGACTTTTGCAAGATATTCAGCAACAACATTGGCAATATGCGGCTGCGCAACATCGTGGTGCAGCATCCAGCCTGCTTCACGGAAATGTGGTCTTTTGCACCTGATATGGACTTGCAATGTTTTCGGGATATCCCTGTAGTATTGTCCAGTTACTGATGTGTGCAGGTACAACATGCTGATAAACCATTCCATGAATATCAAACAATGAGATGACCATAGCTCTCCTAGCAGAAGCAACCGCTTTTGCTTTTTGGGGGTTGATGATGGAGATTTCCACAGTGAGCTTTGCTGTTTGCTCTCAGGATCAAAATGATGCAGCCAAGTTTCATCAGCAGTGATTACGTTTGAAAAAAGCTCCGGATCTTACTCTAACATCAACTTTAACTGCATGTTACCTCCATTGCAGCGATAGCCTATACTGAACATGTCTGAACTTGCCTGGTTTTCACAGGCGGGAATCAGGAGTACCAAATATGAAACTACTACGGCGTGTTTGTTTCACATTAAACTAACAGAATATAATAAGTTTGAATTTTTGTGCGAAAAAGTATGACGGTAAAAAATTATGATCATTCTTTATTGAACAGACCTCGTATATAGTTTGTATCAAACACGGGCATATAATCCTTTTGCGATAAAAATTAAATATTCGTAAAGTGAATGCCCGCTTTTATCATCAATTAAAGAACATTAATATTACATTCATGCATACTATACTTCAAATATGTTCGTAGTGTTATCATTTCCATCATTACTACACCAGGAATTATTTTAGTTTCACCGAGTTCTAAAAACACGCTTATAGGTCTGTCCTTAGAAAAAATATATAGTATATACCAATTCTGTCGTTATGAAGGGGTACTTCATGAACAATATTTGGCTTCTCAAAGTTCCAATAATGGCCATTTTGTGTACACATATATCCATGAAAGTGGAATAAAACGTTTTCCGTGGAAAATATCTCTGGGATAACTTAAAGAAAAGTGTACACGAGAAACCAATACACCCTGGAAGAATTAAAACAAAATATCCATCAGGAAATTGCCAGCATTTCACAACGCCAACTATGGCGAGTATGAATAGTTTGCTTGAGAGGTACCAAAAAATGTATACACAATCTAGGTGGTCAGTTCAGCATCTCTATCATAAAACTGGCAAGTAAATCCTTTAAAAGTAGTTTTGAAAATGTATCGTTACATTCGCGCCTTTCTATGATTAGGGCAGTCAGCAACGAATGTTGAGGACGTGGAAGCAAAACACCTCACAGCTGGTTCAGAGGTTTTCAACTCTCTTAGTATGAAAATAATATAATAATACTCATATTATTAGTGTTACTATGTTACTGTTATTGTTGTTATGACTATTGTTATTATGTTGTTGAAAGAAAACCTTATATTTTAACTATAAAGTACATTTAGTTGCAATTACTTGAAAAGTTCTCACCCTTCGGAGATGAATGAGTCAGCTCCACACGTTGGCATTTTATAGCAGGGTCCATGTCACGGTGTTCTCACTTTTACCTCGATCTCTAAACATCACCGAGCACCAAGCTATTGTTCTATTGTAGTCTTCCATATATCCGTTGGTCTGGAAACTAAACATTTTGATGGTATATTTCTCTGCAATTCTCTTACGGACTGCCTAGGGTTTCCAATAAAGCTTGAAGTTTTGTTATTTATGCAGTTAATTATAAATATTTTATAGCTACTTTATTTACTCAGATCAATATTATGAAAAATATAAGATATAACCTTTATGGTTTTACTTAGAGTATAATAATTTTACTTTCATTTTGGAAATTTTATATGAGTAAATTATTATAAAAGTATTTCCTTGATTCTACTGAAGCACTTTATGTGCTATATACTATGCATAAAGACTTACACCTTAAAAATATATAAATATATTTAAGCGTATTAAATAATTCTTTAGAATGCTTTCATTAAAACAATATTAAGCTCTTAACTGTTCTGGTCTTAGCAAATATAGATACAATATCATATTATTTTAATAATTTTGATAATTATAATTTTAAAAATTTACTTACCACTCTTGGTTTAATAAGCATTTAAAAAACGTTTTAAAGAACTTGGTATAACTTTGGTTCTTCAAAATAAATAATATTAAAAATCTACTATATTTCTCTAAGAAAGGTAAAATTCATGATAATAAAGAATCTGGCATTCATCTGTTTAATTGTTTAGATTGCGGTCAGGTTTATATTGGAAAGACCAAAACTAATATAGAAACCAGAATGAAGCATTTCGAAGCATTATGTATATACAAAGATTGATAAATTGGCCGAAGTAAATCATTTTTGGTCATTTAACCGTGAAATAAGTTCATAAGTTAAAGTATTAAAACAATTAAATGGCCCGATAGATTTAATGGTTTGGGAAAAAATATTTATTTAAAAAACAGAAATCGCGTAATGAAATTTGTAATAATCGATTCTGTCTTTAAATTAATTTCATTTTCAAAGTTTGGCAGTACTATAATCTGTTCGCTGTTGGAATAAAGTATAGTCCGCATTCCGCAATGAGCTCCGCCTCTTAGTACGTCATTGGTTATACTAATATCGGTGCATGTGCACCTAAACAGCAATTCCGTCACCGGAAATTAACTGCCTTCTATGTTACTCAACCAGTGCATTTTTTAGCTTTTTAGAGTCATTTTTTTTTCTGTAATTACTTCATAATGTCAATTCTATATTATAAAAACTTAAATGGTTTATTGAAAGCAGGTAAACAAGAAGCTTAATAAGCAGAACTATATTGTGGAAGAACATGGAGTATTTAAACCCATCAACCAATGCTATTCATTTTCGCTACGTGCTTCTTTGACATTTACTGTATTCTTATAGCGAACGGATTATAGCAAGAATGTATTGACCTCTAGTGACCGTAACGTTCACAACAACGATATTGAATTTGATTGATAATGTAAACGAGTGCTTACGAAATGGTGATATCACAATTTCTTGAAATTTCCATCAATTTCTTTAAAGATAATTGAAGGTTTGTTTCAAATAATTATATTTGTGTAGTATAGGTGCTTATGATAAACATTTTGGGTTACAATATGGGTAAATGTTGTATTTCACTGTGCAGGACTATGGTATTATGGGGTTCGTATGGTGCTACGGTTCTTACTCTCATGGTGTTCCTCTACCTGTGCTGGCTGGACGGATTCTGCCCACAGAAGTCCGTCGAAAGTGCTACTGCAGGACTTTCTGCACCAAGTGACTACGAGGCAGAGCTATGTGCAGGACAAGTAATCTCCAACAGCAGGTGGATTCGTCTGACAATCTTCCTCATCACTGTTACTCTCATCGCATCCTGTGCTGTCATAACCTTGGTGAGCATTTTGCATATGTTAAACATTTAAATCCTTAGACTTGTTAAATGTAACTTGCAGCTTCAATATACATTTCAGAATAAGTGTGTTGATTCAAGATTATTTAATTACCTAATAAGCAAAACACAATTCACATTCTTTTATGCTTCGATATATAGTGAACTTCGTTTGAGGTTGAATAAGCAATTGTATAAGATAACAGTACAAAAATGAGCTTTCTTCAAAAAAAAAATCAGTAAATCCTATGGACTACACTTTCCATGACAAGACATTTGGGTTCTGTTTAGCTCAACTTCAAATCGGAAACTGAAGGATCCAAGTCATACACAATCTGGCTCTCTCCCTGATGGGGGAAGCAATACTGTTTGCCCACTGAAGAAGGCAAGCGGGGCCTGAAGAGGGAAGAGGAGCTTAAACTGTTTATCTGTTCTGTAATGGATCTGTTTACTACGAAATAAGTGTATGAGTGCATATGAGTTACCCATGCTCGTCTCAGTGAACGCAGTAATAGGTAATATGCATGGGTGAGCTATGTGACAACACTGTGTACTTTACATGAACCTAGCTTCCTGATCATATCCGAAAGGCGAGCTTAAACATCATGCGGCCACCAAAAGTGATTACGTTCCACATTCCTCTGCCTTGCCTTCTTGTGCTATGCAGAAAGTAGGTACATTCACAAAAGAATACTAGAACAGGGATTAAATAATTTAGAAGTATAAACGCACAATTTGTTTGGAGGTACCAGGCTCCTTTGTACCTGCTAGGTTTCCTTTTGTTATGTGTACCTAATACGGTTTTGCTCATCTTCGAAGCAGCACCCAACATTTCTTGCCTTATATTACATTTAACTTAGTTGCCCTGCCCACATCGTTTATGTACACATCACCTAGTTAGTTGCACTGCTAACTCAGAGTGGGCGAGCCTCGTGTCAGCTTCAGACCGTGTAGGAGTATTAGCTACCCCTCTATCGTAGCAGTGGCGGAATACATTTCTTAGCTCTAAAAAACTAGAAATGCATGTTAATTAAATTTTAGATGTAAATTAAAAAACGAAACAAATTGTAGTCCTTTATTAATTCATATAATCAACGTTAGGGACTCCAATACTTCAACTTCTTACCAAGTTGATGAAAGAGACATAATTGCGCCAATACTTTTGCAGAAAAACTAAACAAGCTATGTTCAATACATACAGGCGGTACACTGGAGCACTTTTGTAACCTAGAAAATATGAAACAACTCATTCTTTACTGAACAGCAAGTGAGAAGGGGCTGGAAGTGCTTGACATGCGATTGCATGGGGAGTCGAAAATGCACATAACTGACGTATAGTAATAGGTGTTCAGAAGAAGCAAATTTTTTACTATATTTAAGGAAGAAATCCAATCAGAATTTTTGGTAGAAGAAATCACCTAAAAATACCCTTATTACTTTGGACAATATAACTAACTGCTTTCTAACACTGTATGCAAACCATTTCACTTAATCGAAAATACTAATTTAAATTTTGGATATACGCATTGTTAAAAATATTATTTGGTATCTTCTGACCAAACTTCTCTCAAGATAGTATCTTCTGACCAAACTTCTCTCAAGATACACCGTAAGGGTAGAAACTGAAAGAAATAATACAAATGAAGGGTAATCCACACAGAATGAAGACTGACCACCCCTCTAATGACCAGGGAGTTATCGAGCTGTCCCGAAAGGGTGCCCGGCGCCTCCGTGGGGCTTTCCATAGGGCAAGACCTAGAGACTAACAAGCCCCCCCCCCATCTGGTCCTGTGGACTCAAGACGGGATGGAAGTGGATACGCCACTAAGCGCGCCGACCCCAAAGGGGAAGTAGAGCCGCCTGCTGATCTAGCACACCTTCTACTAGCTATGCTGGCTAGTATGCGGGAATATATAGCCTCGAGTCCAACCCAATCCGAACAACTCCCTATCAGGGAGGGGCTCGAATGTTCGGCCCGAGGTTCCTCTAGTAACGTCAGAGGTTCTCCATACAGATACATTTACCAACCAGCAAAAAGACAGCAAGCAGTAAAAACAGATTAAATCATAAGGGATATAAAGAGAAAGCTAAGTAAAACTGCGCCCGTATTGCTTTTTTTAATTTAATCGCCATCAGTGGTGTCCATGGTGTCACTGCACCTAAAACCTCAGCCGTTGAGAAGCTTAAGCTACCTCCTTCCTTTCCCTTTCCCCCACTTTAATTCACCCGTCACCATACACACCCCTTAGTGCTGTCATTGCGTAGTTAAGTCCTTTCCAGGACAGGTACACGAATATCACACCTACGGGCTGTCCCTCAGTCCGCCAACTGTACGACGACGAACTGCGCCCGCCTCTGTTGCGTAGGAGGTAACGTATCTTAACTTCCAGAGATTCCGAGTTGGAACCTCGGTCAGGATGATTTATCTGAATAAGGTCTTTTTCCGGAGTTTCCCTTATCCTTAAAACTGAATGTCGGATAACTCTAAGCTCTATGGACCCTGAACTCATTTAAGCATCAATTGACTTATTTCATTGATTGATGTGACTTAAAATGAAGAACGTAAAACTTAATAAAAATAAATAAGTGTAACTGTCACCAAGGATAAAGTAAAAATAGACAAGAACCTTTTTAACTTTATATAGATTTTAGCAAATTATATTAAATGTTTGAGAAGTAAATATATTTGAAACTGTAGTCTAAATTCTGAAAGAGGTATACGACAGAAAATATCAACAATTAGGTCAAATATAGTTTCTATGTAAATTATACTAAGCAATAAGAATGGTAGAGGCTAAAAGCATATTGGGTTTATAGCCTCCAAGGATGTGAAACTGAAGAATTCTACAAAAGAGTAACTGAAGTGTTGAAAACTAAAGAAACGACGATACAAATTAGAAATTCAAGACGCACAGCGGACGAAAAAGTAAGTATGTGGGCCAATTGTGGGAACTACAACATCCTAAATGTTCATCTCGAAATCCCCAAAGAAACGAAACACAGTGGTCGTTATCCATAATTTTCAACCTCCTAGATGAACTTTAACATATCTCAACAAAATATTGCCTTTGTTGTTTTTTTCCCCCTTGTAATGGAAAAACCTACAATTCTTTGAAGTAGAAAATGTGTAGAGATCGAGGTATATAAAAGCTAAGTTAAGAGCCCACGATGTCTCCCAGAATCGATCCTGGGCATTTGTTGCTTATGAACCTGAGAGGAGTTAAAATACAGGTGTAGAATACTATATAAAATATAATTATTTGTAATAAACTTAATTTCTGTTTTAATAAAATTTAAGAACATTTCACAGAATTCAATCGAGACTAGTTTCACAAACTTTGCATCTTCAGTCACTTTCTTCGACATTACGGTCGATAGAAGTAGTATTTTTGTATTTATTACCAAACTCAGAAAATGAAACAAATCTAAAGACACAATCGATTAGTGGTATTTTAAATTCATAATCTAACGAATGTAGAGATACCAAGTTTGTGAAATTAGTCTTAACTGAATTCTGAGAAATGTTCATCAATTTTCTTAAAGGGTAAGTGCAATGTGTTAGAAATAGCTACATTTTATGTAGCATTTGTTCCTTCAATGTTGCTAGGTGCAATTGTTTACGTGTTACAAGTGTGGAATAATTTTCTCAATACTTGTATTTTCTCTGATTAAATGTGGACACATACTATATTAATCTTCTTAATGTTATTCGTTAATTTAAACATGTTTCGATCTAAATGGCCAGTAAAAGAAATAATTTGATTAGAAGACCTAGAAAATATATGAATAGCTCTTTATTACACTTAACACAGTCTTCCACGTAACTTCATATTTCATTTTATTTCGCTTAACACTTTATTTGAGGGAAATATAAATATTAAAAATCTCTTAATTTCACGTTGTACTTCTCGCAAAGATATTTGGATTGGGATATTCGTTGATGGGCTGAGCAAAATCCGTAAAGCTATCAAATAATGCTGTATAACCACATAGTGTTGTCAAATTTATTTTGAAAGAATATATCCAAACGGGCTACTTTAAGTTTCTGGCTTCATATAAACATCTACTATGGTGTGCTTTGTAGTTCCTGATTTCCACTAATAGCTTCGCTTTCTTTTCTTTTTAAGTTTTGGTTTCTCTTTTACCACGCGTAACTATGTAGGGAATAATCCAACGTGAAAAAACAAACTCGGTGAAGAAATGCTCAAAGGGAGGCCCGCAGAAATTAAAACTTATCCGACATTTTCTTCCTGGCTGTTAGGGAACCCATTATAACCAAGTTGGAAATTGGTAGCTTTTGAACTCGAGGGACACGCTATTCTCCTTCCTTCGATGTAAATGCTTTAGTTACGTTTAAAATGGTATAGTACACTTTGACAAGCATTTGTTATTGCTTTTAATTCAGATGTATTCACTTATCTATGATAAAAGAGGTAGATAAAGGATGCAATTCCTTCTCCTCTCTGCTACCTCGTTTCATGTCTGGGGATCATTTTCCCCACTAGAAACGTTATGCAACCCTAACTTCATAAAAGCGTTGGGGTTGAGAGACAATGCTTGTTGTCTCTTGAGACCTTACCGCAGAAACATGTAAACATCATAAAGTGAAAGCGTGTAACACTACCCTAAGGGTTTAAAAAGAACGTGTTACCGAAAATGCATTCGTCCACTGAAGTTACTCCGCGTTCAGTCAATATGTACATGTAACATATTGCTCGACGTTACCTTGCTTGTATTTCCACTTCATTTTAATAATGCAATTCGGAATGAAACCTAAACCTTAACTCGCCATTTCATTCTGAAGAGTATCTTAAGCTGCATTTTTACAATATGTAATTTAGCAATAGAAATGAATAACAAACGTCCTATCTGATGCTGGCCGTAAACACAAAGCTCCTCAGGATTTCTGCTGCTTGAAATACATCTGAGAAGAATAAACTATATTTGATGAGTTGGTAATAAAAATAATGCTAAAGATATCCTCAAAATAAAAGTAACTCCTTTTTGGTTCACATAGAAAGCACTGATGTTTCTTGCTGTAATCGAGAGCCACAGGCTCAGAGAAAGACGAAGTCTTGCAATAGGCAATTGCTGAACTAAATTGAAATATTGATATTTACTAACTGATGCACAAAAAGGCCGTAATGTTTAAAATTTCTTATCTATTATGCTATCACAATTCATCTAGTTTTATCCTGCTAGTTTAGTTATCACAGCCAGTTATGGCTCTCCAAATTTCTTCTTTAACCATTTTATCTTGGGTGCTCTTTAGTTTCTTAGTTGGAGCTGATAATGCAAGATAGCTTTCTCTCTTCATTGAAATTCTTTCTTCACCGCATTTCTTATTTCTTCCTTATTTTGTGATTGTAGTGTTGAGTTCTTAAGTGTTTATCTCATGTTCTCATTTCATTGTGCATTCCATTCTTGTGCATCTTCTATTCATCAGTTGACTTCTGATTGTATTTTAACTTTACGTTATCTCAGCCTATTATTATTATTATTATTATTATTATTATTATTATTATTATTATTATTATTATTATTATTATTATTATTATTATTATTATTATTATTATTATTATTATTATTATTATTATTATTATTATTATTATTATTATTATTATTATTATTATTATTATTATTATTATTATTATTATTATTATTATTATTATTATTATTATTATTATTATTATTATTATTATTATTATTATTATTATTATTATTATTATTATTATTATTATTATTATTATTATTATTATTATTATTATTATTATTATTATTATTATTATTATTATCATTATTATCATTATTATCATTATTATCATTATTATCATTATTATCATTATTATCATTATTATCATTATTATCATTATTATCATTATGATTATCATTATGATTATCATTATGATTATCATTATGATTATCATTATGATTATCATTATTATCATTATTATCATTATTATCATTATTATCATTATGATTATCATTATGATTATCATTATGATTATCATTATTATCATTATGATTATCATTATTATCATTATGATTATCATTATTATCATTATGATTATCATTATGATTATCATTATTATCATTATGATTATCATTATTATCATTATTATCATTATGATTATCATTATTATCATTATTATCATTATGATTATCATTATGATTATCATTATTATCATCATCATCATTATCATTATTATTATTGGTTGTTATTGTTATTGTTGTTATTATCATCATTCTCATTAATGTTGTTGCTGTTATTATTATTTTATGAATGAGCTCATAAAGGGCTACCAAAAGTACTTAGAAACGTTTCTTAACTCTTCCATGAATCCAAATTTCTCCAATTCTTTGGTTATTATCTTTCCTTCTCTCGTCTGTCCACGTTCTTCCAGTCTTTTTCTTTGGTTTGTCCTCTTGGTCAACTTGTTACTTATGCACCTTTATTCTAAAGATGTCCCTGTCTAGGATGTCATCTTGATTAATTGCTGTAAATTTTAAATCACTTTTACTTTACCAATCCATTTCATAGTATCTACTGTGCTTTAGTTCTATTTTCGTAAAAGTTCCATAATTTGTTTTGTGAGGCTACTTGAAATTAATATTTTAATATGTCCATAAGATTTTGACCTAATATCCTAATATCATTATGGATGTCTGCATATTTTTATTGTTATTTTTATTATTCTATTGTTATTTTTCTTATCGTCGTTATCTATCATGCGTTATAAGCTTTATTATAAATATTAGTGGGAGCTTAGGCTTTTTATTTATGAAAATCAATTCTAATTAATGCGGAAACGTAGAGCCAGACTGAAAAATTCAATGCCATAGCCGGGATTTGAACCACGGATCTTCTGGTCTCCGTCCAGCCACTCTACCATTGAGCTACTATGGCCCACGTGCCGATATGACATTAAATTCTCCAACTGACTCGTATTTTTTCCGGTAAACCACTAGAAGTTCTCATAAACAAATGAGACAACTACCTTAATGGCGACTTACAACATGTAAGTACTTTAAGGCCCGGGCTTTATAGTTAACCACTATTAATTGACCTAACAGTGGTTAACTATGAAGCCCGGGCCTTAAAGTACTTAGTTGTTGTAAGTCGCCATTAAGGTAGTTGTCTCATGTGTTTGTGAGAACTCCTAAGTGGTTTACCGGGAAAAATATGAGTCAGTTGGAGAACTTAATGTCATATCGGCACGTTGGCCATAGTAGCTCAATGATAGAGTGGCTGGACGGAGACCAGAAGATCCGTGGTTCAAATCGCGGCTATGGCATTGAATTTTTCAGTCTGGCTCTACGTTTCTACAATTTAACCTACACATGGCCAGTGTGAAAGAACAATTAATTTCCAATAATTAATGCATCAGGACAAACATTGTTTTCCTGGTAATCTAGATATGTTAAACAGTCATCTGTGAAGATATGAAACAGTTAATTAAAGCGATTTTGTAGTTAATGAGTATTTCAATCACCTTTCAATAAGACGGGTTTGTTTGAATTTAAATTTTGTTGTTAGTTTACTTACAAACTATTGTTTTTTAATATCACTTATTACTACAGTGGTATCTTAATGTGCACGTCGGAATTTATTGTGCACCAAATATGCGCGTAAAGGAGATAAAATTTATTTCAGGACATTTTCATTCCACATTTTAATTTCAAATAGTTTTAAATGTTCTAACATTAATCTTGTTTATTGTTACAACAGGTAGACCGGGATGATAACTTCTCGTCGGAGGATATCGAAGCGCTATCCGTCTCCAACAACGAGAACTACACCGAGGCTACAAACTTTGAAGCGCTGCCAACAGAGGGTATCAACGTCGACTGTGTTCCGGTGCGTTTCCTTGCAAATGAAGTCCTTGCACTACTCAAATCCAATTGCTAACTCATTTGTGTGCCTTGCTGGATTGCTCTTGTAAAACAAAGGTGGCAAAATTACTAATTTAGCTTTGTTTGGCTGATTCTGTGTACAGAGAATAAGACATATCGGTCATTTTAATCTAAAGTTATGTATAATTCTAGCCTGCGTTACTCACATTCAAATGTAATGGATAGTTGAAAATCGCACTCCGTAAAAACTAATTTAAAATTGTATTTCCAACCTATAGTATTAGGTTTGTTCCCTAGTTTTCACTCACAGTATACGGAATGTCACTTGGTTGCACCCCATGTTAATATGGCAGCAATTATTCAAAGGAACTTATAACTGTTAACCTCGTAAGGCAGAAACCCAGGAACAGAAGTGAAACAAAAGTACACGTTCCAATATAAACGAACAAACACCTGAAGATATAATCACATGACTTTTAACATAAGTAAAAGTGATAATAAATGGAAAAATTAAATATCCTAATCTATTACATTGGTTCATCCATTTGTTAATACACTTTTCTATAGGTATACAACATAGGTATTCTTTTTTTCCTATTATATACAGAGGCAATCTCAAATAGGTATCACTATGACTTAAGTTACATATACCATATGACAAAGAAAACAAATATTCTCCCATCTTAAGTCGGCTTTTTGCTATTAATAAACTCAAGCGTTAAATAAGGACCACAGAAGGTACTCCACAAATGCTACATTGAAGGTCAACATGGGAAAACGTATTCGATGTAGCAATTGGTTGATATTCTATCCGTTTCCAATATAAATGGAATGACCTGTATAATTGCACTAATATTCTCTGCTGGTGTTTTGCAATAAAATAACGTCAAAATGTTTATGATAAGCTCGGAAAACAAACATTTGTATATATGAAGTTATAACAAAACTCAAACTGTGCTCCTTTCAAACCAGAGCTTATACAAACCTAGTATTCATTGTATTATATAGCTTTATAGAGTTCTACACTGAGCGTCGTTTAAAGATGCAAGACATTCTATAAGCTCTTCGACACTGATCCGTAATAGAAAAGTTTCCCTTATACCTTCAATTGTTCTAACAAAACTTGAATTCAAAATATTACCTATTGGAGACAACGACTTGCTTAAACTGTTTATACGAATCATATATACAAAGCGTAAAACATATTTTATTTTCTTTATTCAATGAATGCTTGGCTCCGTTAAAACGTTCAGTTTAAATTTAAAAAGGATTCTGAAAAACTTATTACATTTACAGGTATTTGCTTGTATTCATTGACGTTTCCCTTCATTTTGATCTGAATTTCAAATCTGAAGCATCCGTTTATTTGTTAATATCTCATAGGTATCTATCATTATGTCAGTCTCTGTTTAGAACAAATACTTCTGTAACATTACTTAACTGACGCCATTTCTTGAGAATATGAAGTCAGAAAAATAAGTCATGGACCACTTTGCCACTTGAAGATGGGTGCGGAGTGCAATATATGGATGTGGAATTTGAGATGATTGATAAGCGGAGATGGGATAGTATGAGATGGGTGGTGTACGCTCATTATGCAAGAGGCTTGATACTTTTGGATAAAATATTGATAGGGGACATTTGATGGAATAATAAAAGAACCCCATGCATATTCTATGGGTGTGGGAGTAGAGACAAATGACTGAGGAAGGGGAGAGGATTTGAGACGGGTGATAATGTAAGGGACTTTATAGGACTAGGTAGGGGATGATAGTGAAGTCATCATACTATAATCAGATTTCCACTATGGATGTGGGAGATGAAGTAAATGAATGAAGAGGGAAGTGAGGATAATCTGAAATGGTTGTACGACACCAAATAATGTAATAGCAGTCTTGAGGCGGTGCTGTTTAGTAACTCGTAACGGTATAATCTGGAGACCTAAGAGATAATAACTGGGAGATATAATTTACAATTAATATTGTATATGCTGTGATGCAAAGCCTGTACGCAAGATGGCCACGCCGTGGCTCAGTGGTTACACCGCTTGGCTCTCACCAAGGCGGCCCGGGTTCGATCCCAGGCGACCGCAAAGTGAGATTTGTGGTGGACAACACGGCGTTGGGGCGGGTTTTCTCCGGGACCTCCGGTTTCCCCCGCCATCTCATTCCACCGGTGCTCCATCTTCATCTCATGTATCATCAGTGTCACCGCCTGCGGTGCCGTATGTAGTAAAAGCGGGCGTTAAACACTACACATTTCATTTCATTTTTGTACGCAAGATTATTAGGAAATCTGCACCGGGTAATTGCAGCTGTTCACAGTTAAGCAACGCGATCGCCCAGCGCAACCTCGATAAACGCTATTGCCAGATAACCTGAACCTTATGGAGGTTTCTCCGTCTTAAACGTTCTGGAAGCTTCGTATCTCTGAAAACGCAAGTAAGCGCTATCCGCAAGCGAGTCAGCCTGACGTGAATTGGGCAAACTCGCGAAGTGAAGGCTGAGTGAGTTTTTGGCGCGACGAAACTGCTTTTCTCAGAACGAGTCGATGGCGACTGTGTTGCCATTATGTGAGTACTGTTTCTGCAAGGAACAGATGTTTTGGCCTCCCGATATAGTGAATTTCCAGAAGAAGAGGTGGCTTCGTGCGCACTTCAATACGAGGCGAAGAAATGGAAGTGATAGCGAACTTGTTCATAATAGCGAAGTGACAGATAAGCTAAGTAAGATATCGCGGAAAATTTGACGGTTGTTAAGCAACAGTGAAAACTGAGTAAAGATATAGTTTAAAACCGTGACGACAACTGCTTTGTCTGAAGGAGAATTATAAAGCAAAGGACGACTTCATAGCTGAATCTAAATACAGGATAATTTCGTGATGATGTTAGAAACTTTTAGGGAAGATTCAGGAGGATAAATGCATTAATCTGATGTCAGGAACCTTGATCCGGAAACGTCTGCTTCGTATGATTACAGGCAAGAGTTGTTTTGGGATACCTGTGAGCGTGGAATCATGAGAATCTAGGAATATTTATATCCTATTTCTTTGTATTTAAATATACATAAATCATAATACTTCAAAAGGTGTTCAAAATGGCATCCTTCAGCATTGATGCAGACGTGACAATGTTGTACGACGTTCTGTCGTACTTGGACGAGCAACCCTGGAGTCTCTCCGACAATGTCACAGGCTGCGAGAATTCGTGCTAATACATCCTGTTCAGTTTCTACTGGTGTCTCGTACACAAGACTGCTCACATGAGCCAACAAGAAAACATCGAGTGGAGTCAGATCGGGCGAACGGGCGGGCCATGTAGCTGGACCTCTTCTTCCTACCCACTTTTCAGTGAACGTCCGGTTCAGGTGTTCAAGGTCAAAATGTGAAACGTGAGCTGGGGCTCCATCATGCTGAAACCACATACGTCGACGTACCCCAAGTGCGACATGTTTCAACAACCCGAGAAGTGCGTCTCTGAAAAACAGTGTATACCACTCCAGCTAATCGGAGTGGAAGAAGAAATGGGCCTAATACATATTCATTGACTATACCCACCCATAAATTCACTGAAAATCTGTTTTGATGACCCCTTAGAACGCGGCAATTCTCACCTACGTACCTATGACAGCAACTTTCATTTATAACTTGTGAAGGAGGCTTTCCGGACCGAGATTCCTTGTATTATATTATAACATTTGTCCTCTTTAATCTTCCTTGAAAGTTTGCGCTATATTATATATGGTATGGGGTGAAATTAATGCAGTGAAAGAGCAACAGAATCAGCAAGAACTGAAAACTGGCAAAGCTTAAAAAAGACGATGTAAACGGCAATGCCAAATGCGTCTAAGAGATGATAGTGAGTACTATAGCACAGTTCTCAATCAAGATGCATCCTGCAGTTGATTCGTCAAGGAGACTTTGAGGATAGAGCAGCTCGTGTGATCTTGATCTTGAAAGATGAAGAATTTGGTGTACACCCAAGATTGATAGTAAAACAAGCGTTGTACAGTTGGTGATACTATGTTATATGGTGAATGAAATCCTCGACGGAATCATTGCTAGTACAATAGAAAGACTTCTAGATGTGAATAAGAGGAAGTAGCTCCGCAACCGATTCAATTGGTGTCTTCCTCGAAGATACTTGGAGGTGGTGTCATGTTTCATCAATACGACGTCCGTGAGATTGGGCCTCCATCACCATTCAATATCAACCGCAGCAGAAGTTCATGTAGTTCGTGTTTGTTCGACAAATCGCACAGCTGTTTGGAGCAGTTTTACGGAGGGAGCTGTGTGATGGAGCAACTATGTGCAGCTTGTGCTGGAATTAAAAAAAAATGAAATGTGTAGTGTTTAACGCCCGCTTTTACCACATACGGCACCGCAGGCGATGACACTGATGATACATGAGATGAAGAAGAAGCAACGGTGGAATGAGATGCGGGGGAAACCGGAGATCCCGGAGAAAACCCGCCCCAGCGCCGTGTTGTCCACCACAAATCTCACTTTGCGGTCGCCTGGGATCGAACCCGGGCCGCCTTGGTGAGAGCCAAGTGGTCTAACCACTGAGCCACGGCGCGGCCCGTACTGGAATTAGGCTCCCTACTTCGGAACTATATGTAAGCAGACAAATCCGTCCCAGAGTGAACACGACAAGCGCTGTCACCAGATATCTAGAACCTTCTGAGTGTTTCTCCATCTCAAACGTTCTGGAAACTTTCTACGATTATACAAGTGTGCGCTCTCGCTAGAGAGTAAGTCCAGCGGAATCTCGCAATGCGAGTGAATAAGAAATGCATTCTACTATGACAATTATTGCAGTAGTATTCAGTGATTGCTGTTACTGCATGGGAATTGGTGCGTTGTTCTCATTATAAAGTGACAGAGTGAGCGGAGGAAAGTATCGCTGAAAATGAATTAGACTGTCAAATAACAGTGAACACAAAGTAAAGTGACAAAGAAATAAAGTGAAATAACAGTGTAAGTGGAGGTAGTTTACATTCAGTGAACTCCCACTGAATACTGAAGTAGCTGAAGTAACTGCGAAAGCAAGTTAAGGAACTATCGGTTTAAAAACGGGACGAACTTCCATTACGTAGGAGATGAGAGTTTAGATGATAATATATAGGTATACATGTTATCTATAAACTTAGAAGGTGGACTCGGGCATTTATATCACAGCAGAAGTTATAGCCATGTCATACCAAGACATAGCAAGCACTAAATTATCCTCTAGAGGTAGTTCTTTTGTAAGTCAACCGCTCAATGATATACGTGATACGCTTCCATTAAATTAATTAAAAAGCTATTCGTGTAGTCTGGCCATTATGATGTACGAGGGTTGGTATGTCTAGGTGCAGGATTATGATGGGGAAATTCATGATAAAATAATATACTGAGATTGTTGGAGACTCATGATATAAAGAGCTTCTCAATTGCAGGAGATAGAGCTGTTAGGCGGATGGGGAAATGAACCGAAATGGTTGTCACATGTTTTGGACAATGATTGATACTGGTGGCGGGGGGTGGGGGGATGATGATGTGCGATCCATATTGGACAATCTAAGGATTGTGAGTTGGTAGAGTCTTAAGGAACGGGTAAGATCTGAAAGGCCTGCAGGACGATTTTTGATTTAAGAGGCTTATTTATATATGGTTGGAAGATGATGTGACATCTACGAGGGCTGCTCAATAAAGAATGATCATAATTTTTACGGTCATAATTTTTCGCACTAAAATTCAATTTTATTATATTCTCACTTTCTTCTCGGGCAGCCAGTCAGGTGAAAAGATGATTAGATATCAACGTTTCGGGAGTGTACGTCTCTCCCATCATCAGGATATTTATAAAATGTTATAACCACAAATGAAACACTGGATATAACACAACTATAAACAAATACAAAACACTATCAAAATTGGCATTACTGAACAAAAGACTGTTTTCAGTAAATTAAATGCCAGGTCAGGAGATGGCGTGAGTATAGAAAATTGTGTCTATTTAACTTGATTATCAAGCTGTATTGATCTTTGCTTCTTAATTCAATGGATTTCCATTTTAAGGCCGGTTTCCAAGAGGAGCTTAATCGTGATGCTGGATTTCAGTTCAGCAACGTGTTGAAGCGGCCCACCGATTCCTGGAGCGCTATGTAGAACAGGGCGAGGAATTGTTGCATTCAATTGTCACTGGCGATGAAGCTGGGTGCACTAAACAACACCAGAAACTAAAGAACGTTCTCGTCAGTGACGGCATTCAAATTCGCCGAAGCCGTGAAAGTTCGAACAGACATTTTCTGCCACCAAAGTGATGGCCAGTGTGTTCTGGGACAGAAACTGTTGTGCGAGTTTATGAATACCGGCACAACCGTAAACGTCGCTAGCTACTGTGAGACTTTAACAAAAATTGCGACGTGCCATTCAAAATCGAAGGAGGGGAATGCTGACGAAGGGAGTGATTTTTCATCACGACAACGCTCGTCCCCATACTGCACATGAACGGCTGATCTCTTGGCCCAGTTTGGAAGGGACATCATTAGAATTTATTTCGAAGCTGTGACTCCGAAATTCGGACTAGTAAAGTTATAAACTACGAAACGACTATATTCGTTCGGTGTCGTTTCAAACCACCTGCATATTATGCATTTGAGAGTACAGCTAGCGCAGGAAGCATAGTTTTACCGAAATTGAATGTAATAAGTAGTACAATATTACTCTCTATTGGAGGAAGGCTCCTAAAGGTAAAAGCGGATGAATAAGCAAATAATCAAGTAATAGAATAACAACAACGTTTGTTATGTTATCCAGTGTTTACACTAGAGCTAACGTTATACTTATTCATGTCCATGGTGCACCAGAGCTGTAAATCCTTCGAATAAGTTAATTTTTCCCATTTATTCTTTATTTAGTTAAATTAATTAAATTGCTTAATGCATTTGTACAATGTTCTCAGTATACATAAGGCTGATCACTTTTAAGTGTTCAAGTTATGGGAATTCAACTTTAGGTACTTTTCACACTTGATTTTTCATTGGTGAACAATTCATTCTGTGATATTTTTTAAATTTATAATACTCCTTGTTCATACCATGACATAAAAAATTATGACTAACTCCATAGAGGTGTTGCAGACTGATGCAGTTGATCCATTTTCCCAAATAAACATTAATTTTAAATTTTAAATTATGCCCTAGTCAAGTACAGAAGTTCGGAGGCAGTCATTTATCTACATATTTATAGTAATAGATAAAATTATAAATCCTAATAACTGTAAGTGCTGTTTCTACCAGAGGTTAGAAGTGTAACAATGAAAATGAAAATAATTATTGTTGGGGTTATCCAAGTTTATTTTAAATGATTTTTTAAAGTTAATTTTTTTATACCATAAGAATAAGAACATGCCATGAAACGGTACAAACTTATTGTTTGGATTGCATATGATGTGTTTCAAAACATGTGAATACTGAGACGGTCAGCTGGTCTCAACAGCGTCCGCCAAGTCACAGGGCGCGTTTTGAGGTCCTCCCTCAAAATGGCGGCTCCTGACTTCTGCTACTTCTTCTTCTTTCTCCGAAGTTATTCGATGATTTTGGTGATGTTTGGTACCTCGGCTGCGTCAGGAACTCACGAAAGTGTAAAATCAAGGACTTATCTGTGCCGGACTGGCTACAGATGTCTGAGATCCAGGATCAAATGGACAGGTCGGAAAGCTCAAATTATACGTCTAGAAACAGTCATAGGTAGCTTTTATTTATGTTACTACATGTACATGATCGCCAGATACAGTTGGATGTCAGTCGGCTATGTCCTCGGCTTGCAGGCTCTGCAGGAACGACTACCTTTAGCAGGCATTACCCTCACGGTCGGACTTCACTTGCACGTGTTATTCACCCGCGGGATCTACGGACCATTTTAAGCGCCAGTAGCGCAGATTTTCCGTGTTACCGTAAGTCGCCAAATGGGGGCTGCTGTACGTTTTCCCACATATTTATACATAACTCAGCGTCCCCGTGGCGTCAGCTCATCTGAAACACCATTGGCCATGTTTTCGCGCTATACATGGGTGGTGTTCTGCCTTCTGATTGACTGAAAAAATATCTGCTGAGGCCTATTTGTGTCCCTGTTTATCAAACTTTCTCCAAAAACAGACGCTTTCATGTGACCTTGAACTCTAGTTTATACAAAAGCCTGCTCCCCTCAGGGTCGGTGGACAATGGTTACTAGTAAACAGTCATAGAAACATCACCTTAAGAGTACTTAAGCTGACAAGCAAGCCGAGCACCTTTTACATGTGTACACACACTCCCGTAGGAGAGGAGATCCGTCCCCTTCAGATGCCGTGGTGCGGACGCTGCTGACCCCCAGCACTCGTGGTACCTCTGACGTTACTAGAGGAACCTCGGGCCGAAAATTCGAGCCCCTCCCGCTGGGAGTTGTTCAGATTGGGTTGGTCTCGAGGTGGCAGTGGTTCCCGATACCCGTGGGTGATCGGGTACGTCTCCGGACGGGGTTAAGGGAAGCCATTAATATTCCCCGGTACTAGCCTGCAGAGCTAGTAGAAGGTGTGCTAGATCGCCAGAAGGCCCCACCGAGGTCATATCGGTAGCCTTCACCTTTTGGTGCTGGCACGCGTAAGTGGCGTATCCACTTCCATCCCGTCTTGTGTCCTTGGACCAGATGGGGGGGGGGGGCTTGTTAGTAACCCAGGTCTTGCCCTATGGAAAGCCCCACGGAGGACGCCGGGCGCCCTTGGGACAGCTCGGATACTCCCTGTTTGAAAGAGGCCCGGGTCTTGGTCCTACGGGCCCAGGATTAATAGGAGTAGAACCTCTGGACTCAACTGACTCGACTGTGTACACACATAAGAAAATAATATATGCAATCAAACCATAAATAATAATTATTATATATAAATAATATATAGAGAATATATAAATAATTATATCATAATTATTTTCGGGCCGGACGGAAGTTTCTTTGCAAACATAAATTTTGTAGCTTTGTTTTGGGAGGATTTCCTTGTGATATTTCAACAGACATATTATTTTTTGACAGAGTTGGTTTTGGTGTAGGTGGTGCAGCCATTCGGAGGAGTTTTTCTGTCAGGCTACGGAGTTCGAAAACACCTCGTCCAGATTTGCTAATTGTTCCTGATGTAAGAAAACGCTGAAATGTTCATAACTCGATTAGCTTACAATATAGCAAAATAATCGTTACTGAATTAATCCGTTTAAGTGTACAATGAGTGAGATCAGTTTAGAGTTCCTGGCATTCCTATTACATGTATAGCACGGATTACATCCTACATCCCCTTTGTTCTTATACTATCGCAATAAAAGCATAAATGGTATTATTGTTTTAAAAGGTAGCTGCTAATAGTAGTATATGATGTGATATACGATACATGACTGGAATTCTATACCAGAAGAGCATTTCACTTTCCTCTCTCTGTCTCTCTCTCTCTCTCTCTCTCTCTCTCTCTCTCTCTCTCTCTCTCTCTCTCTCTCTCTCTCTCTCTCTCTCTCTCTCTCTCTCTCTCTCTCTCTCTCTCTCTCTCTCTCTCTCTCTCTCTCTCTCTCTCTCTCTCTCTCTCTCTCTCTCTCTCTCTCTCTCTCTCTCTCTCTCTCTCTCTCTCTCTCTCTCTCTCTCTCTCTCTCACTTTCAGCTTCTTTTCCTTCTTATGTTATATTACAAGACTGCATTCACAAAAGTTATGCAGTCAATATTTTAATGCATGAATAATTAATAATATTATTTTGGATCCTTAGGTACCTGATTGCAATTCCTGATGCCATAATTGACTGCTTTTTTTACTTTGCGATAGTGCTGCAGAATTATGTACATAAAGTGGATGTGTAGGTTACCAAGGCCTGGTTTTTTTTTATTTACCTTTTAATGACCTCCAACTTACCTATGTCATGTGTTAAATTATGAATGGCTGGCATGTTTTAATTTATAAGAGTATTCACTCAGACTAGTAGATGTTCAATTTTTCCTCCGAAAACGTTTTTCTGTCACCATTGTGACCATCTTCAGCGGAGTATGCTGTAGATAATTATCTACTGAATATTAGTGATTTATCTAGTGAATCCTAATGAATTATCTAGTGAATGCTAGTGAATTATCTAGTGAATCCTAGATAAGTACCTAATGAATCCTAGTGAATTATATATTGAATTCTAGTGAATTATCTAGTGAATTCTAATGAATTATCTGGTGAATCCTAATGAATTATCTAGTGAATTCTAGATAATTACCTAGTGAATCCTAGTGAATTATATAGTGAAGAGCATACTCCGCTGAAGATGGTCTCAATGGTGACAGAAAAACATTTTTGGGGGAAAATTTGAACATCTACTAGTCTGAGTGACTACTCTTATAAACTAAAGCATGCCAGCTATTCATAATTAACATAAAATATGTCTCACTTTTAAATACTTTGACAATTTTCTATAATACCTATGTCATATTGGGCGATGAATCAAATGGGTAAAATGATGTGCAGGATTCACAGAACTTCGAATTACTTGAACTTTATCTTTCAGGATTAGGGAAAACTACTGGGAAAAATAGTTTTCAAATAATCCACCATAATGATTTTCGAACTTGGGATCTCTTGAATGTGAGGCTTCACAGAGGCGGGCTGTGCTACTTGTTGGGTATCCTTAGATTCTAGGGAAGGTCGTGTTATCTTGAATAAACTCGCTGATGTTCCTCTCATCTTGGCTGAGCTTCTCCTGGGCATCTGTCTAATCTATAAGGCCATGGTTCCTGACAGGTTGGGTTCAGTCTGAATGATTTGGTGTACACCCTCAATTAGTTTTAGCACAGATGGGGGAAAATATATAGATTAGAAAGAACACCTTTTTTACTTCAGTTGGATATGGTTATATGAGGCACTTTCCTTGGTTCCAGGAAAAGAAGATGCAAAGCTAATATGTGAATTAATAGATGCATTCTGATTGAGCGAGTGTGATTCAGGAGCCAATCAGCTCTTTGCAAGTTTACATAGCTCAGCTTTAGCTGTTGTTAACAATTACTACATGGTTATGTGAGATGCCTGTGCGAGGTACTCAATATAGCCTTAAAGAGCACCTACTGGTGCTATAATCAATAAGGGACTTAACCAGAGCGCTTGGATATGTCCCTAAACGTTCGTAGAAGTTTACTGCCCGTCGCGTAACTTTTATCCTCCGCGTCTGGAAGAGATGAAGCATCTCACGGGAATAGAGTTGCCAGCAGAACACATGGTCCATAGTCCTCTATTCTGTACCCGTTTGTGGCTATAGCAGACAGCAGTCTTCGGTCTTGCTTCAGTCTCGCTGACGTATAACATAATGGGGGCTATGAGCATCTGCAAGAGCGGTATCGTTAGATAAACTGGCATTTCAGACCCTAGCTTTTAGTACAGTGAAGCAAGTGCGCCCTGAGTGCAGCGGATGTCCTGATATGTTCGTGGATAAAGTTACATTTTTAGCCAATTTTACTTCTAGATAGGTCCATACCCTTTGGAGACGTTTTCTTCGTGGTTGTGACCTTGATAAACTGTGGCGAAGAGGTCAGTTTGTAAACGATATCTGCATGCCAGGTCATGTGTTGTAGTTATACATACATTAGAGTGTTCCTAATGATTCCACCCTTGCCTGTCATTGGTTGACCACTGGCCAGTAGCTGTGTGATTGCCAAGTATTGTAAACTGGCCCTTTGTCATTACGATGTTCTTTTCTTTGAACATTTATATGGTTTCTCACATCATTCTCTGGGAGAAGCTACTGCAGGTGGCTAGAAATTCCGAGTTGTCGTAATTGCTGTGATGGATAATTATAGTCACTAATGAGGATTTTTGGGTTGTTAAGTTTTAAGCTGTATAAGAGCTCTTTCTTATGTGTTGCGAGAGGTCTAGGCGATACCACGGTTGAACCTAATTCTATGTACTCCTATGTTCAGCAGCGGACTATAGGAATCATTAAGTGTAGCAAAGGTGACATCAGATTTTGGGTTGAACGGTGGCGTGCTCCAATGTTGGAGCTTTGGAGTAGGTACATTCAATGTACGGTCCCTGCACCTCGTATGTAGGGTAGGGTGGTTCAATTTGTTGGTTCTTTCCAGAGTACTTCCAGCTAAACTTCTGAATTTATCCTATCAGAGATTTCTTGCAATCCACGTGTTTCTCTGTATGAGTAGCCGTTTGCCCTCTGAGTACGTGTAGCATATACCATTTAAGTGCTTATTTTCTTTATTTTCAGCTCTGGGCCGTATATATTGTGACTTTGTGGGTTCGTGGAATAAAAAGTCCAATTACACCACTCAACAATGTTCTTTATTTCCACCGACTTACTGTTTAACACTTGCCAATTACACAGAATTACTTGCTGCACACAGTTACAATTTCACCAGTTCGTCCGTTACAACTTCACTTGTACTCGCGATTACATAAACTCCGTTGCACATACCAGTTACGTACAGTCTTCCGTTGCACAATCCTTTCGTTCATTAACACGTCACTGACTAACTCTTACACCAAGAACTGCGACTGTCTTCTCGCTCACACTCACTAACCAACTGATTGACCAACTCGACTCTGTCTGTCTGGAACCCTCTTTATAGGAATATCGCCGGTTTCTAGTGACCAGGAGAATGTTCCAGACTCCGTAATTTCTGGAACCAGGTGGGCAGAAACAGACGGCCCACTGATGTTTTTCCTCCCAACCACTGCCTGTCACCACTACAAGACAAACGAGGGGAAGGTGTGGCTAACGCGGTCCTCCCCCTGCCTTCCGTTCCCAGGTGGTCACAGGGTGTTCCAGCGGTCCCGTTACAATATGCTTGTCTCTTAGGAACAATATCTTTATAATCCTTGTTGTATGGCGAATGGATTGTGAGAGTATGCATTCAACTGTCACTTAATTTGCTTTGGATTTTATGCATATGGAGCAATGTACTTCGCTGGAGGCTTCATCTGTTTTACTAAGACATCCAAGAGATATTTTCCATTCGCTTCTATTTCCATTATCAATGCATATTGTACTGTTGGCTGCTAAGCTGTATGGGAGAATACTTGGATGTTCATAAAATGCGACCAAACTACAACTATGCTCCCACATGCCTAACCCAAGTGCTGTTTGGGAATATATGCATCTATAGGTGTACACATTTTTAAAGGTGTCTTCTACAGAAAAGTACGGATATTAAATTAAAACAGTAAAACATGCCTAAAAGGGAACTTTTATATGCCGGAAACCTGGAGAAAGGGAAAGTAAATTTCGGAACAGAGCCATTTCCTATGTAAAACTATACTCTAAGCCGGAAAACTGCCTAACGCGGAAATGGACAGAATTTCGGAAACCGTTTTCTTAAATAACCAGACTAAAACGGATTAGTTCATGTGTACTGGATAATAACGTACGTATTTTAAAAAGTTCAATAATTTTTAGGGTGAACCGTACTTGCACCGAAGTTCCATAAACCTTTAAGTTATGAACTGTAAACCTTTGAGGAAAAGGGAAAACAAACCATTATTTCTCTCAACTCTCCTTCCAACATATATGACCGAGCGGGATGGCTGAGGCGGTTTCGCCTGTAGCCCGCATTCGGGAGGTCCGGGTTGGTTTCCTGTGGTTGACCTACCTGACCCATGGGTTTTTTCGGGGGGGTTTTCCCGGGTCGCTAGGCGAATGCTGGGTAGGTTAATTACATCCCGGAAATTCCTGTCCCTCCATTTCATATCATCTCTCATCTGGTGGTCTCTTTCAGGGTAGAAGTGTCGGCGGGAGTCTCGGCGGTGCATGGCAGGAAAACTACTTCCTCCTCCGGTAGGTCAGTAGGCGGTCTCCGCTCCTCTGCTGGGACCATTTCGGGACCGCCAGTCAGGGACTTTAGGGTCTCGGATTGCTTGCCTGGGACCATTAGGGCTTAGCTGCTGGGCTCGTTGCCGTCCCGCAGTAGGGGGACGTGTCCATTTTCCTGGCCTGTCAGGGGAGGTCTCTATCCAAGCAAACTGTAGGGACCCTGCCCTCTGTACTGCCGTGGCTCTTTGGGTCGGCCACCCTCTGTTTCCTTCGCCTCATCCTTCCTCCCGGGGGTGCCCACTTGGGGCATTGGAACAATGGGCCCACCATGGTGGCCTACGTACCAAATCCCCTCCGTAATGAAACCCCAATTCCGTATGTGGTAAGGATGTTTTGCAGTATGTTCATTCTCAGTTTCGTTGTTACAAGTGACCAAGAACGAAGGGAAGAAAACTGTGAACGTTGGTGGTTTTTAAAAGCATAGTTTGTGTGCACAAATTCTGTAAAATGAATTCTAAACATAAGACATTATCACCGGAGAAAAACGTTAAGGGTATAGAAGAACACGAAAAGAACAGATGTACAGCTAAACAATTAAGCGTGTTGTTTAAAGCGGGAAGAACTCAGATTTATGTAATTTTAAATACATAAAAATTAAAGACGAGTGGTGAAAGAAAACAGAGCATTCACAAAAGCTACAGAGTATGACGAACCTAAATCGTGCTGTATTCGAGTGTTTTCTCAGTAAGCTGCTAAATGAATTCCCATTTCTGGACCTTTGCTTCTGACTAAAGTTACAAAGACAGCAAGAAAATTAGGCAAAGATAGATTCAGAGCTTCCAGTGGATGCCTCGAGAGTTTCAAACATCGTCATAACATTGTTTTGAATGCTGTGCGAGGTGGAACAAATGCTGTTAATATGCAGACAGATGCAGATTGGAAAGGGAAAATTGAAAAGAGACAGAGAAACTGTGCGATAAACTACAATTACTGTATGTAAGTTGAAAATATAATACGAGACGTGTCCGTAAAATAAGGTCTCCAAGGCGTTGGAGCCATGAGGAACGCAGTAACGCGAGATCCGGCAACACTGGCGTGTAGCTTGGCTTCACTCCTTCAAAACCCCATCACAACTAACCCGTTTCAACCATTAGTCTTGGCTGGGCAGCCGTTTGCGTTGGAGCTTCCTATCACTTCCACCGCCAAGTGCGAGTTGCGTGCAGTGATCCGTTTTTGAGTGCCAAGGGCATTACCTCCATTGAAATTTATCGTCAGTTATGCGAAGTCTATGGGCCACAGCGTACGGACGTCAAAAAGTGTGAAACTTGGTCAGAGAATTAAAAGACGGACGTACAGCGTCCATGACGAACAGCGTTCTGGTCGGCTTTCGGTTTCAGCCGAAACAATTGCAAAAGTGGAGCAAGAAATGCATAAAGATCGGCGTGTGACAGTTCACGAGCTGTGCGAACTTATCCCTGAAGTTAGTAAGACTATGATTGACAAGATTTTCACCGAAAATTTGCATTATCGTAAGGTGTGTGTGTGAGGTGGGTCCCCCAAAATGCATAAACAGCTGATCTGGCCCAGTTTGGATGGAACATCCTCACCCATCCCCCTACTGGCCAGACTTAGCACCTAGTGATTATCATATGTTTCCTGAGTTGAAGTCACACCTGGGTGGAACACATTTCCAGACTGACGATGATTTGAAAATCGAGGTTGAGCGCTACCTGCGCAACTTGGCGGGAGAGTGCTATGACAAGAGTATACAAAAACTGCCACAGCGCATACAAAAGTGCATCGATCGCAATGGTGATTACGTTGAAAAATAGCTGTAAGTTCCGCCTTTACTTCAGTGTAACATTCATTGTCAATAAATAGGTTTTCTATATTAAACAAAATTGGAGACCTTAGTTTACGGACACCCCCCGTAAAAATTAGCTTATTATTTACACTTCATTCTATATGTTTCCTTCACTGTGAATCTGTGCGACTATTTCGTGATCTCTGTATTCAAACACAACCCGGTGTAAGACGGAAAGCTGTGTAAATGGACAAATGCCGGAACGATCACGTTCCATTTTAGAGAGGCTTTATTGTAGAAACTCTAGAAGAGGAACAGGGAGCACTGCTCCGGAAAAGAGGACATAAAATGGACCAGCTTCTTATGTTAGAGGTACAACCGACCACTTTTCGAACGTTTTCATAAACTACAACACCAAAGCATGCTGCAGTTTAATGAAAAGCTCTGATCTACTCTATGCTTACCTAAACA